>CM076569.1:114922499-115336458 GCA_034641835.2 Pinus albicaulis
GACTAGGATAGGTAGGTGTGAAAATAAGCTCAGTACTATGAGCATCTTCTTAGTTTTAAGCTTTTCATTATATGTAACTCTGCTGAAACAAAAATCTCAAAAAACTGATACAAAAAGAAAGAAAAGAAGGAAAGAGGGTAGATAAAGGAAAAGGTAAAGCCCCATACCAAAAAATAATGTTTCTGAAAGTGTGCAAATCCAAATGCCACTACTTTTGGAAAGGAAGCCTTGTTCGGTGATACAATTTAATCATGATTGAACAAATTTTGAATTTTTTGTTGATAATTTAGAAAATGAAGATTTTCCAAACTATTTAAACTTAGCTTATCAATAGGAAATGATATTGGTTCCAAAGTCTAAATCTGAACCAAGAAGAAAAGAAAGGGATGAATAAAAAATTCCATATTATAGCCGTTAGTTTTTAGTTTTACTTTTTGCAAAAATAAAATCTGTGTGCAGGTTGTACAAAATGCCACAGTTCATGACAATCAAACTGCTTAATCTTGATTTGGTCATGCTTTCAATTTTATGTTGATAGATTAGAGAATGAAAATCTGTCAAAATTTTTAATCTTGACAGATAAGTAGATTAGGTAGAGAATAAAATAACTCATCAGTCTAATATGAGCCTTTGGATGATATAAGGGTAGAAATAGATAGTTTTTACTTCAAAAGAAAAATGATGGCAAGGGTTTTCCAGCCTAAATGCACCCAAATGAAGAAAAAATGCTAGAATAGAATGATGGGTTGGTAGAATTGAGTTTCAGCAAGAATGATTTTCAATTTTTAAAGGTGACAATTACAAAGAATAGCAACAGATCAGCAAAATTGCAGAATGAAAAATCTACCAAGTGCAAACAAGGCACTGATCTACAAATTCCAGAGATCTGACCCTGAGGTTATTGACACCTCCTAAAGGAGCCGCCCTTCCCAGCTAGAGCCACTGTTATCCTCCTATATTCTACAGTATCACTAGGTGACTATGGATTTTCTACAATCTATTGAAAATAGCATTCATTGACTATTAGCTATTCTCAGAAATCTCACTACCTTCATTATCTTTATTTATCCTAATTCACTATCTCTCATTTTTTTCCTTCTATAAATTACCCTCCTGCTTTGAAAAACTCATGTTTGGGCTTAAATCCTCTCATATTCACTCCCCTTCTTAAAAATACTTCATTTCCACCTTTTCATATTTTATAAAAACCCATTTAAACCCCTTTCTCTGCACTCATTTCGCTTTTTTCCCTTCAAAACAATGAAAAAATTCCTTTTACATTGTTTTTAAAAAAGTAATACTGTTTGGGCCTCCCTTTTGAATAAACTTCATTTGTTATTTAAAACTTGATGCATTTTTATTTTAGAGCCCCCTGCTCTAAAGTTTTACCCCTCACGGCGATATAACCTCAACCCTTCAAATGTATTAAGCGCCTCTGCTTAAAACATTCCCAGGCCCCACAGCATTAACTGTCCCACTCCCATATGGCCTTCACCCTAACCTTAATACTAAGCGTCTTCGCTTATTTAATTAACCCTGACCCCCACTATACATTAATCCTCCACCACGTAAATCCCAGGCCCCACCCTTTTCGACTTACCCACCACTCCATTTAACCTCGACCACTATTGATCTCCATTTTCCCGATCCAACGGCCCAAGTCACATATCGCACATCCAAAACATGGGGGTTAACAAATCCAAAATGCGCGAAATGGGTGGTATTCTCCCTTATACCTCCTGCCACACGGCGCCAGTTTTATGGCACAGCACGTTCTACGCCGATACCACTAACCACCTCTCATCCCATGAAAAAACCTCCTTTCGCCCTCCCGCCATAAACCAAAACCGTCACCTCCATTCAAATATTCCAAAGGTCCTTGCCTTTGTGATAAAGCCCCATAGCCATGTGCGCCTCTGCAAACGTGTCCAAAAATCCTGATAAGCCAAACAAACACAGGTTTTATTAATGAATTGTTTTTAATGTGGAGGTGGCCGAGGTATCAATGCATAAAATTCATTTATGAGGTCCCAAAATTGTTTAAACAGACTCCCTGGGTGACAATCCAACAATTTTGTCCATCAAGGGGACCAGAAGCGCCAGATCAAAGCAGGAAACATCAATGGATCATGACCATTGAAGGTCCTTTAAACGCAGCAAATGTAGACAGAGATACAAGCGAATGAAGAAACGCAGTCACGATACAGTAAGAGGATAAAGGATTAAAAAATAAAATCAAATGTTAAAGGTTGAAGGCAGGATTAGAAGACAAATGAAAACAAAAGGCAGATTGGAGGAATTAAGGGTGAAAAAACAAACTAAAGCAATTAGACAGACAACAAGAGACAAATCCAAGTTTAAAGGCTAAACAGAGTTTAAAGGATAAATCAAAAGCAAATTAACACAGAAGACAGATCCAAATAATGAAGAAAATAAAAAATTACTTCTCATAAACACTTTGGACACCTACATCCTAATTTTACTTCAATAAAGGAAATCACAGTTATTAAAGGAGTCAGATATATTTTAAAACAGCTCAAGCAGTTATTGTAAAGTTAATGAAAAAGCATTAAAAATCAAACATATCCTTAAAAGTTATCTCAACAGCTAAGTAAGAAGTTATTATTATAGTGACTTAGTCACATATATTTTTCCTTGGGCCTTGCATGGTTTCAAAGGTAAAAATACATTAACTCTATAATAAATACAAATTTGAAACCCTAGCTTAGGGCAACCTCCTCATTTTGCAGATAAATATTGCATGTATTATTCAATTTTACTATTGGTTGATTAGCTGGTTGGATGTTGATCTAGGTGGATATTGGTGGTCACCTGCCTATTCCACTTGGGGCCCCACCATTGTCTCTTTCAGTTTTTCAGTTTAGGCACAACTTACTATTTTTAGCAGTTTTTCAGGTCCTGAACTTCTGGAGCCGTTTTGAGGCCCTCAATGACATTTTTTTGGGAAAACGAGGAGAAACATTGGTGACTGGTCACCAATTTTTCTCACTTGAAATTTGTAGTCCTCGAATAGATCTTTCTAACGAGGTATGGTACGTGTCAAGTGGAGATGAAGCGCCAAAACTATGGGCCCCGTTTGGGTAAATTGGTGTTTCAACTTCCCGAGGACGTAACTTTGGCATACGATATCCGTTTGACACATATCATACCTCGTTAGAAAGATCTATCTGAGGCCTACAAATTTTGAGTGAGAAACATCAATCCATGGACCCATGTTGCTCCCCTTTTTCCCAAAAAAACATCATTTAGGGCCTTAAAATGGCTTCGGAAGTTCAGGACTCGAAAAAATGCTAAAAATAGTAAGTTGTGTCGAAACTAAAAAACTGAAAGAGACAATGGTGGGGCCCCAAGTGGAATAGGCGGGTGACCACCAATATCCACCTCGATCAGATGCCTGATTATTGGACTCAGTTGACAGGCTGGATTTGATCAGACACTGAGTTGCAGAGATTTTTTGCACTGGAGTATTGTAATTGTTTTGGGCATCAGTAATACAAGCACGTTCACAGGATTCTTGATCTATGTTAATGGTGAGGTTATCCTTCTTTTTCGATGTTTTCCTTCTGTTTTCCATATTTTCTATCATTTCTCTGATAAAATAACAAAAAAATTAGATTAAGATATGTTGTCTTGGCACCTTAATTCTGTCTGCTTTCTTTCATCTTAATGTTTTATTCTGCAAGGTCTGATTAGAGAATTCTTAATTGCTCTCTAGTTCCACCTAGATCGTTGCCTTAGAAATGATTCAGTAGATTCCAACCAAAGAAGTCTATGGTATGCCCTGCCCTTTGGTTTTGCTTGAAGTGTTATTTTTAAGGGCTACTTTAAATTTTTCTTGGTAGAGTCCAGCCAAAGAAGTCTATGGTTTTCCCTGTCCTTTGGTTTGTCCTAAACTGTTTCTTTGAAGGTATTTTAGAATTTTGATTAAAGAAGATAGGCGTATCTTTCTCTTTAGTTTCATTCATTGTTATCTTGAATGTTTTCCTTGCCTGAAATTAATTCTAGGATTTTTGGATTGTTTTCTTAAGGTTTTCTTACTAGAGTCCAACCAAAGAAGTCTATGGTTTGCCCTGTCTTTTGGTTTTTCTTAAACAGTTAACTAAAAGGCTTTTCTTTTTGAAGTAGAGTTAAAGGATTCTTAATTGACCTTTAGTTTTGCTAGTTTCACAACGTACTATCATTTCATATTTCATCTAATCTAATAGATCCACTTGATATAGCTAGCTTTCCCTATGAAAACCTTTGCAGAGTTGATGAAAAATTAAATCCTTTTAGGACTCCATAGCCCAATGGATTAATGTTTCCCACAGTCTATCGATTCAACTGAAACACTCAATCACCTAATCACACAATCAATTAATCAACCAAACAAAATAAAAAGTCATAGAACTTCATAACTAGCCTAAAATTAGAAAAAAAAAGCATAAAGATATATCATTTACAAACACATACATAGAGAGAGCCCTCTATAAGTCCAGGAAGACTAGGTCCTTGGACTCCAAAGTGGTTTAATGTGGTTCCCTGCAGAGGTGTTCTTGTAAATCTTGTAAATCACGGGGATCCAACATAGTGGCGACCATACTGGGGAATACTTAGTTATTAAACAACTTAATATTACCTCAAGAACTCAGAAAACCCCTCTTCCAAGTTTAGATGAATCAAGTGTTAGCCAAGACTGGTATCTAGTTGCTGATGGTGGACAACAACCAGCCACAAGAAAGTTGAAAATCATCCACATGGCGATTCCATTTCAGATCAATTCTATGCAAATATTCCACTAGAGGAAGAACCTGAAAACATGACCAGTCATCCTAGGAAGACGGAGTATTCAAGCCCAAATTGGATTCAAAAAATTATTGTTTTTATCTGTAACTATGTCCTATCCTACTTTATGGCCACGATGTATTAGATGCTCTCGGGGAAGTGCGCACAATTGGCCAAATGGGCATGATTCTATGAAAAAATATCTTAAGTGGTCTAATGGCAACATAACTAGAGAAGAGTTTGGCAATCTTTTGGAAGATTTCAAAACTGACATTTAGGGTACCTTGACAACATAGCTTGACGTTTTACGAGCCAAGCAGAAACAAGCTATAGTAGAACAAAACTTGGCCATTTTTTTCCCGCGATTTCGAAAGAAGCAAAGCCAAAGGGAATGCCCTTTAGACATGGTTCAAACTTCTACCATCTGCACTAAGGATCATACCATGGACCAATGTCCTTCAATTCCTGGGCTGAAAGCAGTTTACAAGGAAGCAGAGGAAGAAACAGAACCAATCTACCTAATGAATCAATGTCAACAATGTCAAGCACGACCAGGTATGCCACAAGACCTACCTTAGTTCTTTTCATCTCCGCAGTTCAACCAGCAAAACCCTGCAGCAACTTGGCAGAATCAAAATCCTTTTTCTACTTGGCCAAACCAGTCATTTCCTATACTGCCCTGGCCTACACAACCGGCATCAGGGAACAATTGGCCAAGCTTTCCTTGTTCTCCCCCTTATTGGAAAAATGTTCCATATCAAGCCCAGTGGCCAAACCCTCCTCCTCAAAACCCTAATTGGAATTGACAACAACCCCTGGGGATGACCAACCTACCAACGGGGGCGAGAACTCAAAATCAACCTACGCTGCTAGCTCCATGCCCTGTCCAACATAACCCACAACCTGTCATACACCCCCAAGTACCAGCCCAACCCAATCCTAATGCCAACAATAGACCGGTTCAACTAATTCAGATCATAGAAAATCCAAATTCCGACACTGAACATAAACAGTGCAATGAACTAAGGCTGGGATCATGACGTACTATCTTACCTGTAGAATCCATGACTCCACCTCAGTCCCGAATTGAGACTTCAACATAACCTAGCCAAGAAAATATAACAGGGAAAGAGGTAGGCAAAGATAAAGAAACGATTGACCAACAGGGACCTGAAGAACTTAGGATGTCTCCGCCTCCATTCCCTGAAAGGTTAACTTTGCCTAGACCTATAATATCTCCAGAATTTAACATCCTGGGGGAGTTGAGAAACCTCTGTATCAAAATTCCTCTCCTCCAGGCGATCCAAGACATTCCCATATATGCAAAGACAATTAAAGAACTATGTGGGAAAAAGCAAGTAAACAAAATAAATGTTGTGCCCACCGTTCATGTGGTAGGGGCACTATCTGATTTTTTACTAGGTAGGGAACCAACCGTGAAATATGAAGACCCTAGAAATCCCATTGTGACTGTAAAAATCTCGGGCCACTCAGTTCCAAACACATTGGTCGATTTAGGGGCAGCCATTAACATCCTAAATACAGGGGCCTACGAAAGACTGGGCATATCAGCTTTAGAACCCACGGCTACACTGTTGGAACTAGCTGACAGGTCTGTTATCAGACCCGAAGGAATAGTGCAGGACATCCTGGTCTCTGTGGACTCATGGGAATATCTAGCTGATTTTTTAGTTATTAATCCAAAGAACAGGATGGATGAGCACCCATCGATTCTTGGGCAACCTTGGTTGGCCACAGCCGATGCTTACATAGGCTACCGAACAGGTAGCGTGACTATCACTAGAGGGGAGTATATAAAAAATATAATTATTTATCCACCTGCCAAATGAAGCTTACCCACAGTAAAAATTCACAAGAATCCATGTACATACTAGGAGCAAAACATTCGTTCACCTTTGACACTAGTGGAAGCTCTCGAATTTAAGGATCAAATTGAAGACAACGTAATCAATAATTTTATGAGTTAGCCACCCACATCTGGAAATTTAAAATGCCAAATGTTGAAAATAGTCCTTGAATATGAAGCTCAAGAGGATCCCATAATAGACCTTGAGGATTAACATATTGCCACAATCGGTGTACGTAACAACATACCTATTGAGATTGAGCTAGGAAAGCTTCTGAATATTTATGGCAATTTGGATGATGACCAAAAACAAAATCTCATAAAAGTCCTTCGGAAGTATCAAGGGGCATTTTCTTAGGATTACCCAGACATGAAGGGTTAGACCCTCAACTATGCACCCATCACATTTATACCGATAAGGAAATTCATCCCATTAGGCAACCTCATCGAAGGCTAAACCCACACTTAAAAGAGATTGTAAAAGAGGAACTACAAAAGTTATTAGATGTAAATTTCATTTATCATATTTCAGACAACAAATGGGTTTCCCCTCTGGTATTAGTCCCTAAAAAGAATGGGAAATGGGGAATTTGTGTAGATTACAGATAATTGAATAAAGCAACACAAAAAGACCACTTCTTCCTCCCCTTCATTGACGAGGTCCTAGATACATTAACAGGGAAATGGCTCTTTTCCTTCCTTGACGGGTTCAGTGGTTACAATCAAATCCAAATAACTCCGGAAGATTAGGATAAGACAACCTTTACCTGCCCATGGAGTACTTTTTCTTACAGAGTTTTACCATTTGGGTTATGCAATGCCCCAGCCACATTTTAGAGAGCCATAATCAACATTTTTTCTGACTTAATAAATGAGGGGCTTGAAATCTATATGGATGACTTCACATGATATGGGGAGGACTTTGATCAAGCTCTATAAATGCTATAAAATGTGTTGGAGCGATGTATTGCTACTAGGTTATGTCTAAGCAATGAAAAATGTCACATGATGATGACTGAGGGGGTGATCCTAGGTCACTAAATTTTTGCAGCTGGAATACAGGTAGATCTGGCTAAGAAAGAGGTAATCCTTCTATTAGCCACACCTTGTACACAGACAGAGGTATGCAGTTTTTTTGGATATGCAGGATATTATCGCATATTTATAAAGAACTTCTCACAAATAGCTGCACCTTTGTATGAATTAACTGTAAATGTTGAATTCCATTGGACTGATAAATGTGACACCGCTTTTGCAGATCTGAAGAAACTGGTCTCAACAGCACCGATTCTACGAGGACCTAACTGGAAACTGCGTTTTTACATCTCGTCAGATGCATCCGACATAGCAATAGGAGTAGTCCTTGGCCAAGAAGAAGACAGAAAACCTTATTCCATTTATTATATCAGCAAAAACCTCACTCCTATTGAATTAAATTATACTGTGACCGAAAAGGAGTTCCTAGCTGTCATTTATGCTATTAATAAATTTAGGCACTACATAATTGGTTATCAAGTACTCCTGTATATTGATCACTCTGCCATTAGATATTTAGCCAATAAACCAATCACGAATGGGAGAATAACTTGTTGGTTGTTGTTATTATAGGAATTCAATATAACAATCAAAGATTGTCTAGGAAAAGAAAACGTAGTCGCAGACTTCCTGTCCAGGGTTCCAAATTCGGACGACACCCTAGCAGTTGATGATCAGTTCCCTGATGGACATATGTTTTCTGTAGCAGTAAAAACACCATGGTATGCAGACATGGAAAAGTACCTGGCAGTAGGGAAGTTTCCCAGACATTTAACATCAAGAGAACGGAAACTAATTGTACAATGCAGTGCAAGATTCTCTTGGATTGGTGGATACCTCTTCCATACAGGGGCTGACATGCACATATGCAGTTGCATAAGAGAGGACCAAATCTATGACATCTTACGAGCATGTCACGATGAACCTTGTGGCGGCCATTTCATAGAACGTATAACGGGGCATAAAGTGTTACAGTTATGCTATTATTGGCCTACGATTTTCAAAGACGCAAAAAAATATGTCCAGGCCTATCATAGCTACCAGAGAATGGGCCGCCTAGGCCAAGCTGATGAAATGCCGCTACAACCACAATTGGTGGTAGAACCATTCAAACAATGGGCACTGGACTTCATTGGACCATTCAACCCGCCATCAAACTAGAAAGTCTACATGTTGGTTGCCACAGATTATGTAACCAAATGGGTAGAAGCAGTGGCCTTGTCAAGAGCCATGAAAGAATCAGTGATTAATTTTATTTTCGAGCTATTCATGCAATACAGTTTGCCACGGGAAGTGATAACCGATGGGGGGGGGGCACAATTCATAGGTGATAAAATTATAGACACCCTAAGGAATCACCATATCATCCATAGAGTTACGTCTCCTTACCACCCGCAGGTAAATGGGAAATTCGAAAACACGAACAAAGTCCTGGAGGCAATCCTTACCAAAACGGTATCAGCACATCGCCAAGACTAGGCCACTAGACTACCAGAAGCCTTATGGGCTTATCATACAACCTGGCAGAACACCACTGGATATTTAGCATATCAGGTAGTATTTGGGAGAGAACCTATCTTCCCTATTGAATTCAAAATCAAAACTCTGAGAACAGCCCAGGAAGTAGGGTTGGACTTAGTAGAAGCCCAAGCTAGAAGACTCCAACAAATAAATGAATTAGAGGAAATATGACTACTAGCCCTGCAACGCACAACGATCATCCAACAACAACGAGCTAAGTGGCATGACAACCTTATCAAGAAGAAGGTATTTCAAAAAGGATATTGGGCACTCCTCTTTGACTCCAGATTCCAAGATTTTCCAGGTAAATTACAAACAAGGTGGCTCGATCCATACGAGATTTAGGAAGTACACAAAAATGGCACACTCATCTTGACCACCATAGATGGGTTTGGTTCAACATTTCAAGTCAACCAGCACATAATACGCCTGTATCGCAAACCTCTCACGAAAGAATATTTTTGCCAACAGGTACGAAACGATCCCACCATCCAAGTTGTGGCACAAGGGGGTGATAACCCCACAAACTCAAGTACATGAGAAGTTTTCTACCATCATTTGTAAATAATGTATACAAGTTCCTTAATTTTTTATACATTCTAAATACTCACAATTTTTCTCCTCTCATCCTCTTGAGAGTTGCATTTTTTTCTCGTTGTTCAATCCTAGAACGGTTGTTGTTCAATCAAATTAAACAATTGTTTTTCAATTGGATCGAATAGCCGTGAGTTGCATTTTTTTATCGATGTTCAATTCTCAAACAACTGTATTCAATTGTCGAACGGCTATTGTTCAACCGGATTGAACGACTGTGTGTTTGCACTTTCATTTTTCTCATTGTTCAATCCTTGAATGGTTGTTGTTCAATCCAATTGAACAACTGCTCTTCAATCGAATGAAATAGCTGTGAGTTGCATTTTTTTTTCTCGTTGTTCAATCCTCGAATGGCTGTTGTTCAATCATCGAATGACTGATGTTCAACTGGATTGAACAGTCGTGTCTTTGCATTTTTATTTTTCTCTTTTTTTCCTATTCAATATTTGAACGAATGTTGTTCAATACTCATACGGCTACTATTCAATTGGATTAAACAACCGTGTTTTTGCGTTTTTATTTTTCTCATTCAATTCTCGAACAACTGTTGTTCGATCGTCGAACAACTGCTGTTCAACTGGATTGAACAACCATGTTTTTTGTGTTTTCTTTTTTTTTCTGTTCAATCCAATTGAACAACTGCTGTTCAATCCTCGAATGGCTATTGTTCGACTAGATTGAACAGCCAAGTTTTGTGTTTTTCTCCTTCCCGTTCAAAATTTCCAAACGGCTGCTGCTCAATCCTATTGAATAGTTGTTGTTCAAGTTGAATAACCTTACTTTTACATCGTATTATTCCCTTTATCCAACACCCTTTCCCTAATCTACACCTGAGTTATAAAGGCGCCTCTGAGTAGGGAATGGTAGTTGAAGAAGAGAGGGAAACAATAAAATTACCAATATGATGATTCCTTGGCACTATAATCCTTAAACAGGAAGCTGACATTGTACATACATGAAATGGAAGGCTAAGTCCTCCCCAGTTAAAATATGTTATCATACAATACATGACCTTATGATGGTATATCTTTCTGCACTATTCGAGTAATATTTTCCTCCAATATGAAGAAATGGGAATAAGGGGTATTAATTGTATTGGCGTTCTTTCACTTTTCTCACCATCCCTAACTCTTAAGGAGTTAATGAGCCTCCCTCCATGTATAAAGAGGCAACTATTATGCATTCATGCAAATTTTTAAAGAGGATAGGGGGTCTCATCATGAGCTAGCCTACCATGATCATAAGTATTTAACAAATGGCATGCCCACAATGGCCACCACACTAGGGTAATGACCTTCTCATCTACTTGAAGGATAGGAGGTCTCGTCACGAGCCGACCTAATTTCTCTATTACAATCCTAGTGAATGGCACTGTGACTATTTGGCTATCACACTAGCACATTGACCTCCTTATAAATAAAAATTTTATGATTCAAAAAGAAGTACCGTGCTTACATGCAAATTTTCAAGAGAGGATAGGGGGTCTCATCACAATTCAACCTACCACGTTCATAAGATCTTAGTAAGTGACATGCCCACAATGGCCACCACACTAGGGTAACGACCTTCTTATCTGCTTGAAGGATAGGAGGTCTCATCACAAGTCGGCCTGATCACTTTGCTACAACTCTAGTGAGTTGCACTATGGTTATCTAGCTATCATACTAGCATGGTGATCTCTCCAAAAAATCGGCAGAATAACTATTTTTACATAAGGATCCCGACTCATTCTTTTGGGTTAAAATAACAACCTGTCGAGGCTATGAATTCCTACTGGCAGTAGTAGCTCTGCTTCTGGTATGAAAGTATGCTTCATCAATAGCCAATTACTCTTATATATACTTTATCTTCCATTCTTCTTCCATAAGCTATTACTTGAATTAGTGATAATTATAATCTACCACATGAATAACTAACAGAGATATGCTTACATATTTGAACCCCAAGATGACAGCACCAATCATTACCTGTCTCAATCTTGTTTCCGTCATAAATTTTCATTGAAGAAGGACATCATATCATAATGATAATTATACTATTCCCTCTCCCTTTCTGGTCACTTCTGCACAAGATGTAATTATGGCATACCTTCCAAAGCTGACCTTTACACTGCATATGCTAGTAATTACTCAACCCCCTAAAGCTTGAAAGCCATGACCTTCTCCTTCATGTACAGGTCATTATTACCAAATCCTGACATTCCACTGTTCACTTTCATGATTGACCAAATCCCTCTTGTACTTGAGGACGTGGGCACCCTTTCTTCGATGGAGGGGGTGTAATTAGTCTTAAATTAGGAAGCATGCGAAATTTCTGCACAAATCCCATTAGATACATCAATAAGACCAAAGGAACACAACAGTTAAGGCATGAAGTTACCTGCGCAGAACCGCAATGTCTCTTTCACTTGCATATAGCATTCAGTTGAAACAATAGAACCGAGAGAGAATACAATCAGAGGAAGAGACCCAGGAAAGCCCACCAGCTATGGGAAGAAATTCCCTTCAGAACGAGCCTGTAAAATTTCCAATTTCAGATCCAGCTAGTGCCATCCTCCAGCAAGCTGGTTGGCTGACATATGTACACCGATTACAAGGATTTGATACCGAAATTGCAATTGAGTTTTTGCAAAATCTGCAAGAAGGTCAGACCAGAATCAAGGGTCGAATTATACTAGTCATAGAGGAAATTATTGTTGGAGTCTCCAAAATACCAGCAAAAGGAGAAAGATGGACAGAGAGACATCTCCTCTTATGAGAGGAAGTAGCAGCATATCAGGATCTGGAGGAACCATTGGAGCGAAAAGGGAAAGGGATTAACCCTACCTCTCTACACCAACCATGGAAGGAACTTACAACATTCATCCAAAGGTTCATTACATGTGACAAATGTCAAGACATGGTAAAACCTCGTCAGCTTAAACTTTTAGTTGTACTTAAGCAAAAGATTTCAGGTAATCTACCTGCTTTCTTAAAATCCATATTGCATGATAATGTTGTTCGATTAAGAAGAGCCAAAAATCCCCAAGCAGTAGTCAGTCACCACGGGTTAATTAAACTAGTCATCATACATGAGTTGGATAAGAAGCAGATAGCCTGGGACAATTTTGTTAACCCTGATGCACAGGAACCTGAAATAAACCCTGGAAAAATCGAAATTGAGCTTCCCAAGGTAAACATACCTAGAAGAAAAAGGACCCGAACTGCAACCTCAGAACCAAGAAGAAAAAAATGATCCAAAACACTTCAAGGAACCTCGGACCTCATAGAGGAGGCAGGACCATCCCACCCTCAAAGCGCACGCTTGCAAGACTTCGAGGAAGAAATGGCTCGAGTCCTAGAACAAATGAGGATAGACTACGAATCTAGAAACCCATCAAGAGCAGAAGAGAAAGAGGAACCCATAGATAATTCTGTCGTCGCCAGAAGTTCTGGTCACACTGAATTCCTACCCTACCAAGAAGAATCACAAGGCAATGGGGCTCTGTCCCCTCTTGAGAATTATGAGGTGAATAGCGAAGGGCAGGTAGAGGGGAGATCGGAATCAGAAAATCATTCAGGTGACACTGTCCCTGTGGATAAAAACATAAACATAGAAACAATCCCTTTGACACCAAGAGGTAGCACTGCCCCACCCAGTTAGGACCCTCATGCAGAAGTAAACTCTGAAGATCAAATAAGAAACACCATCACAGGCAACCCTGAGGTTGGTAACACCATCCCTGAAAAGGGGAATACCGCTCCTCCACCACCTGCTAAAATTAGGTCATGTGAGAATTCTGCCGAAAAGAAGATTAAGAAACTGAATAGGGCCTGCAGAAGATTAAAGAAAATGGTGAAATATCTGAGGAAAAAACTTAAGGAGGAAAGAAGGGCCCGAAAGCGAAAGAAGGAAACCACCACCGCAGGAACTTAAACAGAATTAGCCGCCAACTTGATAAACATTGTTGATTCCAAGATGCAGACTCACTTAGTTGACATCGTTGAGGCTGAGATACAAACCGACTTGGTAGCTACTACAGAGGCTGAGGTGTAGACCAATTTAACCGATACTACTAAAACTGGGATACAGACTGACCAAGCAGGTACTACTGAGGCTGAAATTCAGACATAACTAGCAAATCCCATTGTAGCTTCTACACAAACTTAGCAGAAAAATATAGAAGAGAAGGAGACCCAAACAAAGGAAGCTCCTCCCTATGCCCCCCTGGTAGAGAAAGCTATTAAACATAAATTACACAATGAACTGGTGCAAACACAACATGAGCTAGCACAATGTAGAAAGGAGGTGATGCTAGCACAAGAATACCAAGCACTACTAAAGAAATTCACAAACCTCTCCTCCACAGGAGACGAAACATTTTCCCAACTCAGAGAAGAATAGGAAAAGGTAAAAGGGGCACAAGAGTAGGTGGAGAAAGCCAAGAAACAAATCACTACGATTTGTTCTCTGTATAATGATGCGCTATAATACAGGGCACTGGCCACCAACTATGCCATGTTCTTAACTAAACAATATTTACTGTTGAAAGTCAAGGCTATCACGGCAGGAAAGTCTACAACTTTCAGGACTATAGAAGAGTTTTTCCACTGCTGTAATGATCAAGATGAAAAGTTCCAATGCCTTCTATGTGAACTTTACATGCACAGTTTCTTTCTAGAAGAGGACATGGACATCAATCCTTGTCCCTTTATAGGATATGTTCAGCTCCAAGCTTTCCTCTCATTTGTCAAGAACCAGATTAAGTGGGCCAAGGCCTATAACATCTTCCAAAAGAGAGAACATGTCCTAGAATTGTGGGTCAGAAGGGGAACCTACAAAACCCCTGCAACTGTTTATCCAGCACAAGAACTTCATGAGAAGGCAAGGTGTAAGGACTAGGCTGGGGCCCTTCCATAAGGGCATCATAGAAAATGGACAGGAATACTTTGAAGACATTCAAGAAGCAGCCTTGGTAGCAACTAAAAAATGATGGATGGACTCCATGAACAACGTAAAGAATAGGGAGCCATTTGGCTACAGGAATTTCAAGGATGTTGCCTCTAGATTCCTCTCGTACAGTAACTTGCTCTTTAGCATGGGGCCTGCATGGTTAGGATGTAGATATATAAGCCCTCTCCTCTGGTATCCTCCTGAGGACTATAATCATAATTATGAATTACCAGAAGGGTGCACAAGCGCTGCCTTTGCAAACATGAGACAAAAGCAGCGTTTCAAAGCATACAAGGGAAAGGTCTACCCTGCCCACTCCCTAACGCAGTTGCATCTCAACCATCTGTTTACATGAGGACATGCAATTAGGTAAGCAGGGGAGTATATGTTGGGTTGGAATTAACGTATGTTTTCAGCCTATAATTATTTCGAAATATGACATAGTCTTAGGAATTCTTCTTCATTTTTTACAATAAAGAAAGAAAAGATTTATGAAAATCAGGGAAATTGGGCTAACGAAAAGAGGAACATTTCTATAACATAAATTTGACTTATTGCATCTCCATGTGCAGGAAGGCGGAGCAGCTAAACCAATGGTAAATGGAAGACAACCGACAGACACGAATGTATGGACCTCAGTAACTCCCAGAAGCCGGCAGAAGGCAGAAAGACGGATTCGAGCTCAAGAAATCAAACGACAGCCACACATAGCAGGATTTCATTTGGAGAATACTATCTCATTGCATGAAAATTCCTTTAAAAGGGCCAGGATGAACTAGATAGAGAGTCGAATAGAAATTTTCCCTCTGTAATCAACGCATCAAGAAAGAGTTGTCATATTATATTCGTGTATTATCCTTTGAGTTAATTAAGAGTTTTGATGTTTTGAACAATTACCTTTTGAGGTTATCATCGCGTTAAAAATTCTAGTGGTCTGGGCCCAACCCCTAGGAGTTTCCTCGCCAATTTCTGTGATGTGCATTAGTTATAGAATCCATGTCCAGTTATCTAATGCGGTTGCAAAATACTTTTCTACTCAATAAAGTTACAATTTTTCTTCCTTCGGAATAGTTTAGAATTTGTACTCCTTAATTAAGAATAATCACATTCGTATCTTTTGGTTTATATAATAGTGCTTCATAGCTGTTAGATGTTTCCATTTTCTTCCAACACCTTTGCAATCGATTTAAAAATCATAGGATAATTAGTGTTCAATGATTACTTATATTTGCGGATTAAATTGTCCTTTCAACACAGTGAGGTGTCCAATTGTTGATTAATGTTAATTAGTCAGTTTACAAAGAGAATTCCATTGCAAAATTATATAAGTAATTGATGTTCCTTTAATTTAGATTGTTGTTCAATTCATTAAGAATGTTGTTCAATTCATTTAGATTGTTGTTCAGTTCATCAAGGTTGCTGTTCAAACCATCATTATGCTGTTCAATCATAGGTTTCTCTTTTCTAAGCTAGATAGAATAATTAGCCATAATCTACCAAACCATTCCTCTTTAAGTTGATTGAATTCAGAAGATTAGATAATCCTTTCTCATAAACAACATAGAGTAACTATCAGTCGATATCACTTGCATATATTGTGCTTACACTCTTGAAATAAGAAGACTTACCTTAGGTTGACAATTAAATGAGAAGCACTAAGGTTGCCTATAATAAGCCACCTATGTGACACCAACAACATTCAGCAAAATGATGCATATGATTGGCAAGAAAAAGGAAGAGTACAAGGTTGAGGTTGGAGCTGATTATTCAAAACAGCCAGTACTATTTCCTTGGGAAGAAAAAACTCAATCATTACAATGAAAAAATAACAATCAAAATATGCATGTTGAGTAAGATTGCAAGGAATAAAATGCAGGAATTTTTCAAGTAAGTACTAGATGCCTTCCTACATCTTGTACTTCACTATTAAGAGAGCATTGCAGGCAGGTCGCAAATAGAAACAAGGAGGAATGATCTAAATAATTAGTCAAGGAAGAAATGGATGATACAAGCCCTTTTTCAAATCTGGAAGCTCTCCCCTTAAGTCATCTTGAAATCACAGAACCAGAAATAGAGGATGAGTCAGAACCTTTGGAGTCTCTACCCTTATGTTTCGATTCGTTTCAGATTGCTAAAGAGAAGCTGGGTCACATTCTAATTGACAATCACAGGAGTAAATAACTCTATCATCAATCAGATAAGAAAATCATAGATGATAAAAACCTGTCTCAGATCCAGATGATCATCCCTAGAGTCCTTTTGAATATCAAGTAGTGGGTGAAATCTCAGATGCTGAAACAAACTATCTGTCATCTGCTCTTTTATGTGAAGCTCAAGAATACATTCAGCCTTATGATCAATCTTCACAAGAGAAAAATAGAAACTGGGTTCCTATCCAAAGAAAACTGAGAATGCTTCCTCCTTTAATTGAAGAAGAGATCAATCATATTTTAAGCATACAACCAACCTCTAAACCTTTGTATAAAGAGATTATTTTTGTTTTATCTACTGCTAACTTGTGTACTATAGCTTTTCCTTATGAAGAAACAAAAGAACATATTGATACTGATGTTGTGCTACCTCCTCAAGAAGACCTATTGCTAGATAATGCTCTTAATGATGCCCTTCAGATAGAATTCAGCCCGCTCAATCAAAACATATCAGGTTTGCTGGAGGACAACACAAAAATACATTATGAGGATGCCAAGTCAGATGGTCATGAAGAGGGGGAAGAAATTATTTCTCAAAATAATCCCAAGTACAACAAGGTGTAGAAAGGAATAGTCCTGAATGAAGCTTATTGTTTAAAACGTCAGGGCCAGGTATTATTTCAAGATCCCTTTGTTTTTTTCTTAGAGGCATCTAAAGGAGGAACATGCTATGCTAGGAAGGGTTTGTTTCAGAGTTTAAAGAAGATATTGAGCACTGTTGTTCAAAAGAAATTGAGATGGGAGTGGCCTTTTTGTCTTTCTAGCATACCCAAAGGGCTGAACAAAGATCAATCATGTAGTCATTTACTTGATTGGTTGCATTGGAGAAAAGAGTTCACCAAGTATATATATAATCTCCAAGTTAAACTAGGATAGATAGGTGTGAAAATAAGCTCAGTACTATGAGCATATTCTTAGTTTTAAGCTTTTCATTATATGTAACTCTGCTAAAACAAAAATCTTAGAAAATTGATACAAAAAGAAATAAAACAAGGAAAGAGGGCAAATAAAAGAAAAGATAAAGCCCCATACCAAAAAATAATGTTTCTGAAAGTGTGAAAATCCAAATGCCACTACTTTTGAAAATGAAGTCTTGTTCAGTCATACAGTTTAATCATGATTGAACAAATTTTGAATTTTTTGCTGATAAGTTAGAAAATGAAGATTTGCCAAACCGTTTAAACTTGGCTTATCAATAGGAAATGATATTGGTTACAAAGTCTAAATCTAAACCAAGAGGAAAAGAAAGGGATGAATGACAAATTCCAGATTATAGCCCTCATTTTTTAGTTTTACTTTTTGCAAAAATAAAATTTGTGTGCAGCTTGTACAAAATGCCACAGTTCATGAAAATCAAACTGCCTAATCTTGATTTGGTAATGCTTTCAATTTCATGTTGATAGATTAGAGAATGAAAATATGTCAAACTGTTTAATCTTGACAGATAAGTAGATTAGGTAGAGAATAAAAGAACTCATCAATCTAATATGAGCCTTTGGATGATATAAGGGTAGAAATAGATATTTTTGCCTTCAAAAGAAAAATGATGACAAGGGTTTCCCAGTCTAAATATACCCAAATGAAGAAAAAATGCTAGAATAGAATGATGGGTAGGTATTATTGAGTTTCAGCAAGCATGATTTTCAATTTTTAAATGTCACAATCACAAAGAACAATACCAGATCAGAAAAATTGCAGAATAAAAAATCTACCAAGAGCAAACAAGGCACTGATCTACAAATTCTAGATATCTGACTCTGAGGTTCTTGACACCTACTAAAGGAGTTTCCCTTCCCATCTAGAGCCACTGTTATCCTCCTATATTCTACAGTATCACTAGGTGACTATGGATTTTCTACAATCTGCTGAAAATATCATTCCTTGACTATCATCTATTCTTAGAAATCTCACTGCCTGCATTATCTTTACTTATCCTAATTCACTATCTCTCATTTTTTTCCTTCTCTAAATTACCCTCCTACTCTGAAAAACTCATGTTTGGGCTTAAAGCCTCTCATATTCACTTCTTCCCCTTCTTAAAAATCCTTCATTTCTACCTTTTCCGATTTTCTAAAAACCCATTTAAACCCCTCCCTCTGCACCCATTTCCCTTTTTTCCCTTCAAAACAATGTAAAAATTCCTTTTACATTGTTTTTAAAAAGTAATACTGTTCGGGACTCCCTTTTTAATAAACTTTGTTTTTTATTTAAAACCCGACCCATTTATATTTTAGAGCCCCCGCTCTAAATTTTTACCCCTCACGGCCATATAACCTTGGCCCTTCAAACGTATTAACTGCCTCTGCTTAAAACATTCTCGGGCCCTGCAGCATTAACCCTCCCACTCCTATGGCCTTCGTCCTAACCTTAATACTAAGCACCTCCACTTATTTATTTAACCTTGACCCCCACTATACATTAATCCTCCACCATGTAACTCCCGGGCCCCACCCTTTTCGACTTACCCTCCACTCCATTTAACGCCGACCAATGTTGATCTCCATCTTCCCAATCCAACAGCCCATGTTGCATATCGCACATCCAAAAGCGCGGGAGTTAACAAATCCAAAATGCACGAAATGGGAAGTATTCTCCCTTATACCTCTTGCCACACGGTGCCTGTTCTATGGCATCACACGTTCTCCGCCAATACCACTAACTGCCTCTCATCCTGTGCGAAAACTACCTTTCACCCTCTGGCCATAAACCAAAACCACCACCTCCATTCAAATGTTCCAAAGGCATGTGCCTTTGCGATAAAGCCCCACAACCATGTGCACCTATGCAAACGCGTCCAAAAATCCCGATAAGCTGAACAAACTCATGTTTTATTAATTAATTGTTTTTAATGTGCAGGTGGCCGAGGTATCAATGCATAAAATGCATTTCTGAGGTCCCAAAATTGTTCAAATAGACTCCTTAGGTGACGATCCAGCAAGTTTTTCCATCAAGGGGACCAGAAGTGCTAGATCAAAGTAGGAAACATCAATGGATTATGACCATTGATGGTCCTTTAAATGCAGCAAATGTAGACAGAGATATAGGCGAATGAAGAAACACAATCACGAGACAGTAAGAGGATAAAGGATTAAAAAATCAAATCAAAGGTTAAAGGTTGAAGGCAAGATTAGAAGAAAAAATGAAAACAAAAGGCAGATTTGAGGAATTAAAGGAGAAAAAGCATACCAAAGCAATTAGACATACAGCAAGAGACAAATCCAAGTTTAAAGTCTAAACAGAGTTTAAAGGATAAATCAAAGGCAGATTAACGTAGAAGACATATCCATAATGAAGCAAAACAACAATTACTTCTCATAAACAATTTGGACACCTACATCCTCATTTTACTTCAATAAAGGCAATGATAGTTATTAAAACAGTCATAGATATTTTAAACTACTCAAGTAGTTATTGTAAAGTTAATGAAAAAGCCTTAAAATTCAAACATATCCTTAAAAGTTAGCTCAACAACTAAGTAAGAAGTTATTATTACAATGAGTCAGTTACAGATATTTTTCCTTGTGCCTTGCATGGTCTCAAAAGTCAAAATACATTAACTCTGTAATAAATACAAATTTGAAACCCTAGCTTAGGGAAACCTCCTCATTTTGCAGATAAATACTACATGTATTATTAATTTTTACTATTGGTTGGTTAGCTGGTTGGATGCCTGATTGTTGGACTGAATTGCTAGGTTGGATTTTATCAGACTCTGAGTTGCAGAGATTTGTTGCAATAGAGTATTGTAACTATTTTTGGCATCAGTAATACAAGCACGTTCACGGGATTCTTGATCTATGTTAATGGTGAAGTTATCCTTCTTTGTCAATGTTTTCCTTCTGTTTTCCATAGTGACCATCATTTATCTGATAAAAGAACATAAAATTTAGATTAAGATATGTTGTCTTGGCACCTTAATTATGTCTGTTTTCTTTCATCTTAATGTTTTCTTCTGCAAGGCATGATTAGAGAATTCATAATTTCTCTCTAGTTCCACCTAGCTTGTTGCCTTGGAAATGATTCATTAGAGTCCAACCAAAGAAGTCTATGGTATGGCGTGTTCTTTGGTTTTGCTTGAAGTGTTATTTTTAAGGGCTTCTTTGAAGTTTACTTAGTAGAGTCCAGCCAAAGAAGTCTATGGTTTGCCCTGTCCTTTGTTTTGTCTTAAACTGTTGCTTTGAAGGTCTTTTAACAGTTTGATTAAAGAAGACAGGTGTATCTTTCTCTTTAGTTTCACTCATTGTTACCTTGAATGTTTTCCTTGTCTGAAAGTAATTCTAGGATTGCTGGATTGTTGTCTTAAGGTTTGCTTACTAGATTCCAGCCAAAGGAGTCTATGGTTTGCCCTGTCCTTTCGTTTTTCTTAAACAGTTACCTAAAAGGCTTTTCCTGTTGAAGTAGAGTTAAAGGATTCTTAACTGACCTTTATTTTTTGTTGATTTCACAACTTAATGTCATTTCAGATTTCATCTAATCTAAGAGATCCACTTTATATATTTAGCTTTCCCTATGAAAACCTTTGCAGAGTTGATGAACAATTAAATCCTTTTATGACTCCATAGCCCAATGGATTAATGCTTCCCACAGTCTATCTATTCAACCAAAACACTCAATCACCTAATCACACAATTAATTAATCAACCAAACAAAAAAAACAATCCTAGAACTTCATAACTATCCTAAAATTAGAAAACAAAAGGATAAAGATATATCATTTACAAACACATACATAGAGAGAGCCCTCTCTGAGTCTAGGAAGGCTAGGTCCTTGGACTCCAAAGTGGTTTGATGTGGTTCCCTACAAAGTTGTTCTTGCCAATATTGCAAATCACGGGGAGCCAACAAAATGGAAGAGACATATTTTTGCGCCTAAGTCTGCCAAAAGTGTTCTTACACTTGACACCATTGTGGAACATAGTGAGATAGAGGAGTAGCCTATTTTTCATTAGCATAGTTGATCAACGCCATTGGTGGTTGAGGTAGCAGAGCAGGTGGAGGTCAGATCAGCTGAAGAGATCATCATAGAGAAAGATGAGGAAGTGGAAGAATTGAAGAAAATGTTTTCCATTACTAATTCTCAATTCACTTTCTTGCATTAAGAAAATTTTCAATTGAAAGTGAAGTTGCTCTTAAAAAGCAAGCCCAAGCCTAACCTAGAGGCATTCAAAGGTAAAGTTAAGGAGGTTATTGATTTTGATCAAATACAATACGTAGAGGCTAAAACACAATCAAGAAGGTCAAAAACAAGAGGCCTCAAAAGGGCACTCGAGCTAGAAACACAATCAACTCATCCACCTGAAGAGTTGACCTTTGATACGACAGTCACGATTTGTAATGATCTGACGGTTCACTCTCTACTCGGTATTAACAACACTTGATCCGTGGCTTAACACCTGATTGGTCCATGATCTCTATTTAAAGAGAATGGAGGGTCATTTTTCTGGTAACCGTTTATGAGAGAAACATATGTAACTTTTCTTTTTATATTAATAAATTTTCTGAAGTGGTCGCGTTGGCTTAGGCCGTGGACTATTTCCCTCTTCAAGGGTTTTAATTACCATGTGATATACTGGTGTACTGATTTGTGATCTGTTTGTGAGTGGTGACCTTTAGTGTTTGATCTAAGGAACCTACCCTATAAATTCCTACATGGTATCAGAGCTATTTTGAAGGCCCCATCCGTTATTGATCCAAATCCGAAGCCGGTTTGACTGCATGCGATTGTCGTTTTCTAGACATACTATTTCTGAACCTTTTTGGGCTTGGAGAATGGCTCTGTCGTGTCCAGAGTATATGTTATAGTGAGGAACCGCTTTTGCTTCATGCAAAAAGGTTTCCGGTTTCCCAAGTTATGTCATTTTAGATCTCAAGGTATAAAGTATCTATTTTGCAGTTAAATTTATTAATCATTTTGTTTATTTTGGTTCCCTCTATTTATTTCAGTTAATATTTTTTCTATTGCCAGATCTATACCTTCTTCTCTATGTATGCTCTTTTCTCCGCACTGTGTGCGATCTTGGAAAATCAAAATTAGGAAGACGAGATTTTTTTTGCTATGTATGCTCTTTCCCCGCGTCTTTGTGTGATCTTGAGAAATTAGAAATAGAAAAATAAGGATAGTTTCGGGTAAGGCTAACTAAAAATATAACGTTTTTCCGTAAGGGTTGTATTTCATTTTTTTGTGCTCGGATTTTGTGTTTTTTTATCTACAACTTAGTTTTTTCAAAAAGGCATAACTTCATCTGGAAGTCGTTTTTCAAGCCATTTTTTTTAATCGGCCTAATTTTTCGATATCTTTCCATTGGAGCAGTTATTTTAAGCCCCTTTCAGCTTTGGTTTTTAAAGAAAAATGAAAATTTCTTTCCAAGTTATTATTAACAGCACCAATTATTTCCAATGGCTACCTCACATGGTAGATTTACTTAGAAGTAAAGGGATTTATAGAATAGCCACAGGACAAGAAACTAAACCTAATGATGGAGATAAAGAATCTAAATGGGAAAATAAAAAATATCAAGTACTAGGGTTGATAGGAATGTCCATTTCTCAAGATCTTCGATTTCATATACTTGAAATTGACACACCTGATGAAGCCCTGAAAAAGCTAAATATTGTTTTTGGCATTCAAAATCAAATCAGGGCCCACCAGCTTGAAAATGAGTTGCTTACATTGGACCCAAATAATTTATCCTCTATTGAAGAATTTTTGTCCAAATTCAAGACCCTTAGACTTATTTTAGAAGTTTGTAAGGTCAAAAAGGAAGATGGTAGCCTCATCTATTTCATTCTTGCTAAGCTTGGCCCTGCATACTTTGTATTTGTTTCCACCTTCCATTCCACTATATAAGCCATCATTTCTCAAGGAATAACCTACAAGAACCCCTCTTTTGATGTATTTTGCGATTCTTTGATAAGAGAACAAGAAAAACTCTTACACCTTGGTCTTATCACTTCTAGAAATGCTTCTAACAAAGCCTTAGCAGCCCAACAACAACCATATCAAAAGAATCCCAGGGAGTAGTATCCTAAAAGGTATGGTCCTAAACCAAACAAGGGTCCTAAGCAATTTCAGCCACAAACTGAAAAAACAACTCACCAAACTGATAAGGAAACTAAAAACAAAGGGAAGAAAATAGATAGACGTTGCAACTTTTGTAATCATGATGGCCATGTAGAGTCCAAATGTTTTAAAAAGATGGAAGCCTTGGAAGCAGCAATGAAGAAGCACCACATCAATTTGGAGACCTCTTCAACTTAATCTTCAGGAATGACACTTTTTGCTTGTGGTTGTCAAGCATGTGGTTATGCATTAAATGTATCTTCTTCTTCTCATTCTCATGATTGGCTCATTGATTCTGGAGCTTATTACCACATGGCCAAAAATAAAGTCATGTTTTCTTATTTAAATCATTGTAACACCAAACATATTTATGCTGGTGATGATAGATCTCTTAGTGTTGTAGGATCTACAACCATTCATCTACATAATGGTGATTTTAATGATGTACTATTTGCTCCTACCTTCTCATGCAACCTTCTATCTATTTATCGGATAACTCATTCAGGTGAAGGGAAAATAGTAGAATTATCACCTCATGATGTTGTAATCAAGGACCTCAAAGATCCTAGACATATTTTAGCTATTGGCATTGCTGATGATTCCACAAGTTTGTATAAGTTTCACAAATTTGGGTCATCATGTCTTCCCTCCGTTTTTGTTTCTCATAATGATGAAGTGAGCAAAATTTGGCATGAGCGATTTTGTCACTTAAACTATCGCTCTCTTCAAAATCTATGTAAATAAAATATGTTGACAGGTCTTCCTATGGTATCTTTCCAAGATGGTGTTTGGTCCAGATATGTACTCGAAAAGCATCATTGTGATAGTTTTGACAAACGTGCCTCTTGGCACACTTCAGCCCCTTTGCAGCTTGTGCACAGTGATTTATGTGGTCCACTTCCTATTGTTTCTTTCTCTGGTTATAAGTACTTCTTAACTTTCATTGATGATTTTTCCAGACGCACTTGGGTATACTTCTTAAAACTAAAGAGTGAAGTTTTTAACATGTTCTTGGCCTTTAAGGCCTTTGTTGAGAAACAATCTGGACACCAAACTCTTAAGCTAGGATCAGACAATGGAGGAGAATATGTTAACAACAAATTTATCAACTTCTGCACTGAGCATAGCATTCTATTGAAACATATTTTTCCATACACCCCACAACAAAATGGTGTAGATAAAAGGAAGAATCTTGCCTTAAAATAAATGGCTAATTGTATGCTTCAATCTAAAGGACGTGGTCTCAATTTTTGGGCAGAATAAATTAACTGTGCAAATTACATAGTAAATCACACTCCTACTAAGGTTTTAAGGAATATAACTCTAGAAGAAGCCTGGAGCTCAATCACACTAGATGTAAGTCACTTTCATGTTTTTGGAAGTGATGCTTGGGCTCACATTCCAGATGCGAAACATAAAGCCTTAAAATCTAAGTGTGAAAAATTCATTTTTGTTGGATATTCTGAAGATGTCAAAGGATATATAATTCTTCAACCAAAATACAAAAATATAATCATTATAAGAGATGTAAAATTTGATGAAAATATATCGGCCTATGAGCCTAGTTCGGCAGGTGTGCCACCTTTGGCCTGCGAACCTCATTCGACATATGTGCCACCTCTCTCTATCTATTCTATTTTTTATAGCATTCTTCTAGTTCATATGATGACAGTGAGGATGACAATCCTCCTCCACCTCTTGAATATATTCCTTCTGCTCCACAGCTTCCAAGATGGGTTTTCTCTACTCGGGATGCAATAGGTTCTCTTGCAAATGACCCTCCACATAGACGAAGTAAAGAGCCTCTTCCTTATTGGCTCAAGTTGAAGAAAATCCTGATCCAGACACCTTTGAAGAAGCTTCCGGTCATCCATATTGGGATGAAGCTATGAATGAAGAATATCATTCCTTATTGGAAAACAATACTTGGGATCTTGTTCCTCTTCCTAAAGGAAGAAAACTTGTCAGATGCAGATGGGTTTACAAAACAAAGTTTGGACTAGATGGAAAATTGGATAGACATAAACCTCGTCTTGTTGCTAAAGGATTTTCACAAGTTGAAGGCATTGAATATACTGAAACTTTCTCCCCTGTTGCGAAAATGAATTCTATCTCCCTTGTTCTTTCCCTTGCTACCTCCTTTAATTGGGAAGTCCATGAGATGGATGTTAAATCTGCCTTCTTACACGGATATTTGCATGAAGAAATCTACATGGAACAACCCCATGGCTTTATCCAAAATGACTCTAGCCTTGTTTGTCGCCTTAGGAAGTCTCTCTATGGTCTCAAACAAGCTCCTCGGGCTTGGTATGCAAAAATGGATAGATTTCTATTAGATAATGGCTTTTCTAGGTGTCATTCTGACAACACTTTCTACACCAAGAAAGTGGGTAAGTCCTTCACCATCTTTGCTCTTTATGTTGATGACCTTATCCTTACTGGTAGTGATCCCAACCATATAAACCATGTGAAGTCTAGCCTCAAAAAGAAGTTTGAAATGACAGACTTAGGAAATTTGCATTATTTCCTTCGTCTTCAAGTCTTGCAATCCAAAGAAGGTATTACCCTCTCTCAGTCCAAGTATGCATGTGATATTCTGTGCCACTTTCACATGGAAGAATGTAAGCCAGCCCCTTCTCCCTTTCAGTCTAGATTCAAGCTTTCAGTCACTTGCACTACCCCTGAAGTTGATGCTACCTTATATTGTCAACTTTTTGGTAAACTTTTGTATCTAACCCATACCCATCCTAACCTTTCCTTTGTCGTTGGTCTTGTTGCTCGGTTTATGCACCGACCTCATGAAAGTCACTAGAAAGCAGCTAAAAGAATACTTCTATATATTCGAGGTAAATTTCAGTTTGGTATTCATTACAGTGTAGGATCATCTCCATTGTTGATTGGTTTCACTGATTCTAATTGGGCTGGTGACCCTGATGATAGAAATTCTACTGCAGGATATGTATTCACTCTTGGTTCAGGACCTATTACTTTGTCTTGTAAGAAACAAAGTGACATCTCTCTTTCTTCGGTAGAAGTAGATTATCGTGGTGCCATTGAAGCCATCAAGGAAGCCATGTGGCTTCGTCAGATCCTGTTTGAATTTGGTCTTCATCAACAACATCCAACTACACTTTGGTGTGATAATCAGAGTACCATTCAACTATGCAAAGATCCAATTCACCATCAGCGTATGAAACAAATTGAGCTTCATATACACTTCATCAGAAATCTCATTCATGATTGTGTTCTTGAAGTACAGTATTGTTCAAACAATGATCAATTTTTCGATATATTTACAAAGGCTCTCATAGATTCAGCGAAGTTTACTAAACTTCGATCCATGCTTGGATTTCATGAAAGTTATCATTAAAGTGGGATAGGCTCTAATGCCTCCTTCCTTCTCCTGTTGTGTCACCTTTGTAAATCCTTCAATCCTATCCCAAGTTGTTCTTAAGGGGGGATGTTAGGATATTTCGACACATAGGAAATAGGCTCCTTTTGTGTCACCTTTTTAAATCCTTCAATCATATCCCAAGTTGTTCTTAAGGGGCAATGTTAGGATATTCCGACACATAGGAAATAGTTAAGTATAACTTGGTCTAGTGTATAGTTAGGTAAAGTGTGTTTCTTTACTATGTACATTTGTAACTTATAATATGATGGTCATGATTGTAGTGATCTGGCGGTTTACTCTCTCCTTAGTATTAATGGCACTTGATCCGTGGCTTAACACCTGATTGGTCCATGATCTCTATGTAAAGAGCATGGAGGGTCATTTTTCTGGTAACCGTTTATGATAGAAACATATGTAACTTTTCTTTTTATATTAATAAATTTCCTGAAGTGGTCCTGTTGGCTCAGGTTGTGGATTGTTTCCCTCTTCGAGGATTTTAACCACGTGATATACTGGTGTACTGATTTGTGATCTGTTTGTGAGCGGTGACCTTTAGTGTTTGATCTAAGGAACTTAACCTGTAAATTCCTACACTAGGAGGGACAATAAGCTGCAAAGACACATGGAAAATCATTATCACACCAGGAATACAATTTCTCAAATAAGGTCAAACAATTGAAGAAAAGGCTAAAAGAAGCACAATGAAGCTAAAAGAGAAAGATAGCTTGGACTTATTGGCTGAAGCTACTTCAGCTATTTATCCCATGACTCACATGTGCTACAAAACCAATTTTGAGAAGTTTTGATCAATTTTGGTATTTTTTGTGATTTTTGCACAATTCTAGAAATTCCTCATTGTAGAAGGGTAACAAAATTTTGTTATGCTTAATTTCGGGGCATAAAAATGATGATTTTTTTACATGGATGGATGTATTGTTATGAGTACATCACATATTAGAAACCCCCTTGGCATGAAAAGATGTAATTTCGAAGAAAATGCTAAAAAACAACCCATTTTTCATGTTTTTGCCACCTTTTTGGAGCCTCTATTAAGCTTTTGGAGTAACCTTGGGAGAATGGATTTTTGGAGGTCTTCGCGTGGGTCATTTTTCAAAATTCAAGATGTTTTGGAAACTAGACACATAGGGCTAGTTGACCGTTCTTTCAGAAGTGGATTTGGAATCCTAAAAGTGCCTCAAAAGCGCCTCCAAATTTATATTATGCTTCTGCAATTTTTTGTTACCATTCTGTCAAAAATGTTACAAATCAACATTGGATTCCTTAGGACACTTTTCAAGGTCATAAATTGTCACAAATTCAAAGTTTTGTTGTCTTATGAGTTGGCATTAGAGTTTTTGAGTTTGTTTTTTCCTCCTATCATGAGGGACTATGTAATTAATGTAAGGGACAAACACTCCTAGTTCATAGCTAAAATTCAGGGAATGGTTTCTAACCTCCCTAGAATATAGGAAATGACTCATATTATGTATTTATGATCCATTTTGGATGGGATTTTGACCTAATGAGTTTTCATAGTCCATGTTTTCTATAAGTAGACTCTCTTTAGTCTTTTGTGGGGTTGGATAGTCTTATTTTGTAGTGGAGCTTTTGTAATCAACATTTTGGAATGAAATCAGAGATAGATTTGCAAAAATTGAGTTGATAATATTGTGGTATGCATTGGAGCATTTTTTCTTCTTATGTATGTTTATCTATTCGTGCTATATTATATATTTTATTCTTTCAGATACATCTTTCCATGTGTTTATATTGTAATTTTATAAGAAGAAATCATGTCTGTTCATGCTCTGTTTTAGGAAAGGTTTACATTGCTATGTCTATTTGCTTCCAAATGAATGAATTCGCCTAAGTGACCATTAAAAATCTCTTTTAATTCATCCTATACTCAATGACCTATTTAACATGCTTTCAAACTACCTATATAGCTTCACATATTCTGTGCAAACTGACCTTGGAATTTAGACCTAAAAAACCCTACACAACCTTCTCACTGACCTTTCTATCCAACACTTAAAAGATCAAACAATTCCTATTTGCTGAGCTTACATACCTAGCCTAAGATCATTAGATACTCAGTCATTCCTTTGACTACAAAATTGACAACTAGAGAGACCTCTCTGGTCCTGGTAGGGCTAGCTACCTGACCTAAAGCCTCGTTTGTGGTTACCTTTCTTCAATCCCATTTTCAGCCTTGGGAAGTTGGGGAGAGTGATAACACGTGCATAATGAAGTTTTTGATCAGTTTTTGGAATTAGAAAACAAGGTATTTGATTGAAAACAGGTCATAAAAGTATCCACATCATCAGCCTTATGAATTCCTATTTTTCAGACAGACAACTCAACAGGTCAACTAAGTCAACCTCAATGTTATTTGATACCGAATTTATGGAAATGAATATTTTAGTAGTCAACTTCAACCTCACTTTATGACCAAATGGTAAGGAATTTTGGAACTATGAAGGAGGTTTTTCTTCAGAACTAACTCATATGTAAGAGCCTCTCCCAGTTTTTACACATCTACCAGGGTTTAGAAAATACACACTTATCTTTTAGGCCTATTTTAAAGAATATTTCCTAGCCAGATATGTGTAGAAAATTTTGAAATTTGACTTGGTGGAGGTCCAGCTCAGCAAGGTTAGCATCCACATGGAATGATGACACATCAACAATCCAACACATTTAGAAAATCAGTTGGTTGCATTTGATAAGGGTTATTAAAAGAATTTGTTGAGATATTTAATGATAGAAGAGTCCTTTTTGTATTGAAACTCTTTTGAAATAGAAATATCCCTACAAAGACTCCAATGTTTTGTAAATCAATTAGGATTAGGACTCTTTGATGTGAATCGAGTCTAGCCCAGGGGACAGACTATGGTTAAGAGACCTTACTCTATAAAGGAGGGATTTTTTCACTTTGATGTGGTTGATGAATGTGAAAAGAGAGCTACTATGTAATTTTTCTTTGTGAGCTAATACTGAGTTTGCAACAGATTGTCTTCAACCTTGAGATTCTCATTGGATTATATGTGTTTTTTTTATCTCCTTATTTTACATATGGTTATTAGTTCATGGCAATATGATCACTTGGAATTCATGAATTAAATGCTCCAACTTCCTTCATTTGTTGTAAGAGTTTATTTTTTAAGACAATTTGCCTCAGTTTCCATGGATACAGTTTGTTTGTAATTGAATTTCTATAGCTGACTCCATGACCAATGGTGGTTGTCATTACATTCTTTTACCTGCAAAAAATCATATAAAAATAGTATAGAGTTTGCCATCTACAAATTGATTTCGTCTAGAACACTTCATTTTTTTATTTGAGAAAGCCCTCTCTGATTGGAAGGGAAAATTTCCAGTCAAAAGTTGGTTGAAATAATTATGCTAGGTTGATAGTTGATACATCCTAACTTGCTCCATCCTGGTGATAACAGATCTAATCTTAAAAGTCGAGGGCCCTACTTAGACAAAACGTTTTTACACTATAACCAAATTTTGTACTTATTTTAAAACAATATGTAAAACTATGTGGAAAGTAAAATGTAATGGGATTGGTAATAAACCATATACACTTTAAAATTTTAAAAATAAAAATAAACACTTATTAATTTCTACATGTCTAAGGCTGGTAGCAAAGTAGGGATCCAAATTTTACTTCTTATAATACATATTGCAAATGGTTGTGTTAAAAGAAATGGAGGAACCAAGATCATGTTGAGAAATCTAGAGCATTAGCATTAGATTATTTCTCTTCGTTAGTGAATATTTGTGAATGCTTTTTAATTCTTTAGATTAGGATCTTCTTGTTATTATCTTGTTAGTTTTCTTCTTCATCAAACAACAACCAATGCATGAACATAAATAGACAAGAGACACAACATGTAGGCTATGAGCAAAGGCCAAAAACTCTCACTCTTTGAGAGGAAAACCCACACCAATTCTTCTTATATAGATTCCAATTGACGAATACCAAGACCATAAACCTTGAAATAGTAGCCACTCCAAGACCAAGACACCAATCCTCTTGACAGTCAACCTTCTTCTTGACTCCTCTTACATTTCGTCATTACTGAGATCTTATCGAGACTTCCTTTATAGCTAGGCCTCCTCACTGTCAAATTCCAGGGATCTTACTTTTGTGAGATCACTGAGATTATACAATTGTGATTGCATCGAGATCTATCATGGTACCAAGACTGTAACATCAATGAAATTATCCCTTGGTCTGTTGGAAATTAACCAACAAGGATTTTTCATATGAAACTCGTGAGAATTATTTTTAGTTTTATACCTCTAACTCTTTACTTCCCCCACAATCTCTCCTCAAATTTGGAAATAATGGTTGGAATTAATGCTTACATCCTATATTTGAGATGATGGTTGGTGATGGTTGAGAAATTCTCTCAACCTTTCTTTCTAACTTAGGAATAAGTGAGATCTGAAAAACTCTATATATTAGAGTAATTTGAATGTAAAATGTGTGTATTGACACATACACCTTTTGTGTGAAATATATGAGTGTTGCAAGTAATTTTTAACATGGTATCAGAGTGTCAAGCTCATGCTGGGTTTGTGGAAGAGGTGTGAAAAAGTGGGTGATTTCTATGGACTACGATTTCTGTGAATTGTCTTAGATCTCGGCCTCCATCGATTTAATCCTCCTCGAACAGTAGCTCATGAGCGATGACAGATGATACACGCTTTGAGTATACAAATTTTTTAGCAGAAAACGACATGTCTTGCGACCCTAATATTGATGGCTTAAATACTTAAGATTTCATGTTTTCTTCTCAGACATGCATTCTCTGCTCCGACCTTTCGCTTTACGTTGAAAAGGTAGTAGTGAATTGGTGACACTTTATTTAATAAATGTTGTAGTTGTGAATTAGAATAAGCCGTGGGGCGTTTTTGTTGAAGTTGTAGAGAATATATATTCTACACACAAATAACACCAGAGCATGTTTTACATCTTGGTCGATTTAAAGGCAAATTATTCTCGAATGGAAAACGTGGATGAAATTGCTTCAAGCTCGCTTGTGATCTACTAGTTTTTTTTTCTGATCACTCAACCTTTCGCCCATGGAAAGGAATGGTGGAAGGAGCATCGTTGTCATCGTGAGTTTGACAATCTTCATAACAATAGTGCTACAGTCAGTAAAACATCTGCTTATCATACAAAAATTGAAGCATTTTTTTAATTGCAGAAGGGTCCATCGGTGTTGAAGTTTAAAAGGTATTTTTTCTCTTGTTTTGAATTTATTCTTTAATCATGGAATTCATGGTTTTAGAAAAATTTAGTGGCTTAAATTTTCCCTCGTGGAAAGTAAAAATACAAATGCAATTAATGAAGAAAAAATTTAGGGGCATAGTGAATGGTTCAAAAGTAGCACCTATAGATGCCAAACTGTTAATTGAATGTAAAAATAGAGATGGAAAAGAGAAGTCCATCATTGGAATTTTTCTTTCAAATTCACAATTATATCTTGTAGATCTCACTAAAGCATCTAAGGAAATATGGGAACATTTGACTAAGCTATTTGGTGCAAAAGCTACAAATGCAAAATTTTCCATAAAGTTGCAATTATTTAGAATAAAAATGAATGAGGAGACATCAACTATGTCCACTCACGTAAATAATTCAATGTATCTCTTAAGACAATTAGCTGAAGCAGGTGCGAAGGTGAAGGCTGAAGTTGCTAAAGAAATATTACTAAATAGTCTTCCTTCAAGTTATAGTAATGGTGTCTTCACTTTGAGTCGAATGTCTTCACAAACATTGCATGAGACAATTGTAGCACTTCTGGCAGAAGAATCAAGACTAAAACCAGAGGATACATAAGAGAACTCTCCAATAGAAAATGTATTGTTTACAAAGACAAGGATGAGAAATAAAAATGAAAACAAAGGTGAAATTTAATGCTACTATTGGAGGAAAATTGGACATATAACGTGGAATTACAGAAGTCAGGTCAGTGATCTGTTAAAAGGGAAAGAATCAATAAATATAACCACATATGAATATCCATTGAATTCTGATGATGAATTCAATGAAGAATTTGAATCTCTTAAACTCTTTTAGAACAGTTACAGTTAAGGCTCAACATGGATAGTTGTCTAGATAGTATGGCAACTACGGATCTAGGGAAGGATCCCTCATTCGTTGAAGACGTGGAGTGGTATTCTAATGAGGTTATGCGACATCTTGGGATTTTATTCGGTAATTGACTTTGGGAGGTCCTTGATTCAGGAGCTTAGGGGTCGAACTCAGGAATCCATCTTGTCGACTACACCTTTACAAGGGTTATGAGGCAACTTGATGGAGCCTATATTGATAAGCTCTAAACCAATTAAATAATGATTGTGTATTTTGTTGTTTATGGGTGATTTCAATAAATTTATGTAATGTAAGCATTAAGAGGGGATGTTGGAATTAATGCTTACATCATATATTTGAGATGTTGGTTTGTGATGGTTGAGAAATGATCTCAACCTGTCTTTCTAACTTAGGAATAAGTTAGATATGAGAAAATCTATATATTAGAGTAATTTGAATGTAAACTATGTATTGAATCATACACCTTTTGTGTGAAATATATGAGTGTTGTTAGTCATTTATTAGGCTGGTTCGAAAAGCGTCGACACAAATTTCTTATATGTGATTTTTACCAAAAATTTCTAATACACATTATTCTAATTTTATAAAATGATCTTCTTCTTTATTCCTCTATAATCTAAAGCATCCTTATACTATCATCACCTAAACCAAAATAAGAAATTTTATGAAAATCAAAAACAAATTTAAAACACATTTTACTTAAACCAAAAATAAAACTTAATCACAAATTTTTTATCTTTATTTTCATAAAATTTTGACCTCATGCAAAGCCAATGCAAGTTGACTCCATACTAGAAGGAACTCATAATCATATTTAAGGTGATGGTCAAGGAGGAAATATCTAATTATTCTCGTCAATGTTCACTATGTAAGTAAATCTTCACTTTTTCAAATTATTTCATTTTATTTAACTATTTAATATAATAATAAAATCATTATAAAGCTAAATTTTGTTTGATTTAATTCATATTAAAAAAATTAAATTATATTAATACTTTGTTTATAGAAATATAAATTGGTTTTTAAAAAAACACATTACAACTTAATCTAGTTATATAATTTTTTAAACATATTATTAATATAAATAACACAATAAAATTAAATTAAAAAATTAAAAAAAAATCAATCATCCAAATGTTTGAGATAATGCTCACATTAATGTTGTATGCTAAGTTTGGGGATTGACTTTGAGATTTCGTAGGAGACTGTTGAGATATTCTCTCAACCTAAATCTCCAAGATTAAAATTAATTGGATCTCACTTCAACTATATATATACATATTGTATCTTGATGTGTTGAGGTAATACAAACTATTATTTTGTGTGTTAATATTGTGCAATAGATGCTCTTCCAATTTCTCATATGGTAACAGATGAAACTCTTTCACAGTCCAATGGAACTGTTCTTCGCTAAAATCCCCGCGCTAGTTCAAGAATGTTCCTAATTTTACTGTAACTATGTCTGGCCCTCTTGATGCTATCAAGAATACGACTGCAAAGCCTATAAACATATTTGTCGTTGCTAAAATAACCATAAACCATTTTTCTGAACTCCGGTCTCGTAACAAGAATTGTCTGTTGGAGAATTGCATTTACAGATTCCTGATCTGACGAAAGCAGCTCAGATACAAATCTACTATATCGCGGCTGAGAATTGTCCAATGTTTCGCCGTTTTCTTCGTGGCTGTGGGCGATAACACCGTGGAGTTTACTTTGAAACTCGTCATAAGATTTAGTTCCCACAACTACTCTATACTCGAGGTTTACATTTCTTGAACGCTGCACTATCGACCTCCTGAAGAATAGTCTTGACACTGAACTACCCTATTGAAATATTATGATCAACGATCAATCCTACAAAGTGACCTTTACCATGTAAGTTTATATTTGTGCTAAGTTTGGGGATTGGCTTTGAGGTTTTGTAGGAGACTGTTGAGATATTCTCTCAACCTAACTCTCCAAGATTAGAATTAGTTAAATCTCACTTCAACTATATATACGTATTATATCTTGATGTGTTGAAGTAATACAAACTATTATTTTGTGTGTTAATATTGTGCAATAGATATTCTTCCAATTTCTCATACCAAATCAATCCTTTCTCTACACATCAAAACAACACAAATGAAACATCTTCTTTACATCCATGAAATAGAATGATAAAAACACAAACAAATGAACATCTTATTTACATTTACCCACTCGACTTTGGATTAATAGTTAAAATTGCACTATTAAAACACTTCACACTTCACACTTCATGTTATAAATCACCAGTTCAAATCCCATAATTACTGACTTACACAAACCCCAAAAAAAAAAAAAAAAATCTCAATTACATGGAATGATAAAAAACACAAATTTATTATCCACACTAATCTTACCCTCCGACAGTGTGTACCCTTATTCTCAACTGACGACATTAGTCAGAAACATATAAATTTTATTCCACACAAACTTCCATATGCGCTAATTTTATTTCATACCTTGTCTGTAGCTCCACCCATGATGGACTTTTGACCAGTAAATTGATCGAGGTCTCAGGTGATTTGCTTATTTTATACGATTTGTTTTTTATATCATTTTACTTGAAATTTTGGAAAATACCGATATTTTATTAAAAAAATTAAACAAGTAATCAAATATATATTAATAAAATTTCACAGGATATATCATTTTAAAATTTCAACTATACGAACGTTATATCCCAAAATATAATGTAAACTTTATAAAAAATACAATGTTGCGTAAAGCAAATGAGAAGGTGATATTTAATTGAGGCCAGACTGGGACTTTATATCCCCAATCGATCTTATCAAAATAATGCATTAAATTAAATGACAAATCAAGTGACCGACTTAAATATGATTAAATTAGCGGTCGATTTCTTCTACTTGTCTAACGTGGGGATTGATTTTGAAATGCGTCAACTCAGATTAGACAGAAATTGAATGATAAGATAAGATAATTTAAGTTATTTTAATATAATATTTATTAAGGTAACATTATTATGATAAGTAAACATTAAATATTTAGTTACAAAGTATTCAACGTTTTCCCTGTTAGGGTGTGTTCTTAAATTCAACCTCGCACATTCGTTTGTATTGTTAAGTCATTTTTATAAACAAGTGGCTTTTGTGATGTTTCTTTTAATTTTAGATAATATTATATATTAATTTTGTTGATAGATATTGTATTTTGAAATAGAGTTTTTAAAATTTAAATTTATTTATTAATGATTATTACGTAGATGGTAGGTATTTATTTTATGATTATTATGTAGATGGTAGGTGTTTATTTTTTATAGAATATTTTTTAATGTTTTCTATAATATATACCAATTAAATGTTGATATTTATTTTCTAAATAAGTCTGTTTTTTTTTTTAAAATTAAATTCATTAATTAAAAAAATGTCATATGAAATGATTTTTTTTTCTTTTTTTTAACAAAAGAAATCTTGCCTAAAACTTTTAAGTGTATATAGTCTTGGTTTTTTTGGGAAATATGGTATTGGGGAGCTATAGAATTGACCCATGATATTATAAAAAAACCTATTTATAAATTAATAATCTCCATTATAAATAAGAGTAAATCTCTATGATCAAAAATCTTGTTACATGTTTTTTTTTATCAATGTAAACCTGTTTAACTTACATATTACTTGTTTCAAACATTAATAACAACTATTATTATTATTATTATTATAAACAAAGTCATAATTTATTCATTTTAACAATAATAAAAAAAATTATATTTTGGCTAATTTTTATGACAGTTACAGTCAACAGCGACGCTCATTACTCATCGAATCTGGTTTTTTTATTCATCTGAAAATCATTGTGTACCAGTCAAGTTATCGTTCTGGAATCGGCTTTGGCGATAATTTTGACACGAGTCTCTACATTGCTTGGCCTTTACGTTATGCTGCAGACAAATAAAATCTATTGACACCTAATCAAATCGAATCTGTCATTTCAGCTTAATCCGGGTCTATATTACTCGAAGGTTTCGTAATGAATTTTATCTATTTGCAGTCGTTGGAGAAAAATATACATTCGGATTGATATTGATATTGATATTGGAGAAGACGATGTCAGGATTGCCACTATGTATTCAGTGCGGAACCCATGCCAATCCCTGCAGATGCAAGATAGTCGGCCCAACGTTAGGGTTTCTAGCATTCCTGGTGGCTGCAGTGGTGGAATGGCCAGTGGGGGCTGTTGTCTGGTGTTTTCGTCATGCAAAAGGAAGGAGGATTATGGGCCAGCCCGTCACCCATGTCTACCCACGTGTTTCCAATGCCATTCCTTTTTGATATTCATCAGCTTTGAAGTTTATGAAGTTTATCTTCTTTGAATGAATGATTGAAAAAAATAAATACTGTTAATGGAAAAAAGATGCCAAGCTGCTGTCAGTTTGGATATGGTTGTGGAATCATCATTTTAGGGTTGAAATTTAGAGATGGTATATTTATACCAGATCTATTACATAAATCTTTTAAATTAAGGATGTTTTTTGAAAGTTCATTTTAATGACATCTTTTTTTGTAGAGACAATTGTTGCAGCTGTGATTTACCGTAATAATAGTAGGTTCTGGCCTCTGCTCATTCACTAGGGTTTCAGGTTGGGCCATCCACCAGCTTCGAGTATGAGCAATATTTGCATAGCAATATTTTTTCATCAGATTTTGGTTCCGAGTTGCAACATCTTATTAATCAGATTCATGAATTTGTTACGGTTTGTTGGGCTATCTTCCAGTGGTGTTCATTAAACCTTCCATAGGGGAAGTTTGATATCAGTTGAACCATTGTATACCATAGGACGGTGGGAGTTTTCTACTACTTGTGCCTAGTCTGTTTGTATCAATAATGAAATTCAAGCTATCTTTGCTGTGAACAAAATGAATATATTTGCACTGCAGTTTCACATTTATTTTGTGCCTAAATTTTGGTTCTATAGTTCCCCGCCGTCTTAATTCCTTTGGTATTATTTTTTTAGTAAATTTCCATTTTCTTAATGATAGCCATGACTGGAATTAGTTCTTTCCGCCTTTTGGTCTTCTGATCTTTATGCTAATGCAGTGGTTTCCCACCGTTGTTTAAATTGTAAGTTAAATAAGACAATTGTGTACCGGGATCCAAAAAAATGGGTTCTCAATTTCTTAATGTTTATACTGTTGTCAAATTTAACTGAAAGTTTTCGGTTTTTCAGCTTTTTTGAGATTAAGTTTAATGGTTATCTGTTTTTTGTGGTTTTTCCAGCTTTCTTCAGTTGAAGATTAACTGTTATATGGTATTTTTTTTTTAATAAATTTTGGGAAAATCAGTTAGTTATTTAAAATCTATTAAATTAATAGATATCGATCGAATTGTGAAAACATCATAATGAAGTTGGGTAAAGAAAGAGAGAGATTATCTTAAAGAATAGGGATATATTCAAATTAATCTCTTCCTTAATAAAGTTGGGTAAAGAAAGAGATTATTTTAAAGAATTAAGGATATATTTAAAAGTTGGGTAAAGGAAGAGATTATCTTTCTTAGAAAATGAGAATTATGTTTTTATCTTGACCCATTGGGTAATGGAAGAGATTATCTTTTTTAGAAAATGAGAATTATGTTTCTATTTTGACCCATGCTAAGAAATCTCTACTTTTAATAAAGTTGGGTAAAGAAAGAGATTATTTTAAAGAATTAAGGATATATTCAAATTAATATTTTTACTTTTATAAAGTTGAGTAAAGGAAGAGATTATCTTTCTTAGAAAATGAGAATTATGTTTTTATCTTGACCTATGGGGTAAAGGAAGAGATTATCTTTTTTAGAAAATGAGAATTATGTTTCTATCTTGACCCATGCTAAGAAATCTCTACTTTTAATGAAGTTGGGTAAAGAAAGAGATTAATTTAAAGAATTTAAGGATATATTCAAATTAATCTTTTTACTTTTATAAAGTTGGGTAAAGGAAGAGATTATCTTTTTTAGAAAATGAGAATTATGTTTTTATCTTGACCAATTGGGTAAAGGAAGAGATTATCTTATTTAGAAAATGAGAATTATGTTTCTATCTTGACCCATGCTAAGAAATCTCTACATTTAATAAAGTTGGGTAAAGAAAGAGATTATCTTTTCTAGAAAACGGGAATTATGTTTCTATAATGACCAACTCTAAGAAGAAGATGAACTCACCAATGCTAAGAAGAATATGAACATTACCAAAGATATGATTTAAATCTCATTCCCAAAACATTTTGGGACTAAAGAATTTGTCGCTTTTTTTATACAACACACAGAAAATTGAAGATGAAAAACACTTTATTTTTTATTTCAGGTCTTTAATAAAAACTAATATAACTTTATTGTAATCAACCACTTTTTTGATACAACACAAAGAGAAGGCCAATCTTCACATTGAAATTTCTAGAACTTCTGAAGGACCCTCGCGATGGAATCTAGGTTCTCACCTCCTTGGCCGCCATCACGACACAGAGCTTTGCTGCTCATGGCGGCCTCAGACCACCAGCACCTGCGCTCCCTCGGTGGCTCCCTCTTGGCCACGGCTGTTGCAACTGCGTAGGATGCGAGGGTCTCACTCGGTGGCTCCCTCTTGGCCACGGCTGCTGTGACTGCGTAGGATGCGAGGGTCTCACTCAGTGGCCCCCTCTTGGCCACGGCTGCTGCGACTGCGTAGGATGCGAGGGTCTCACATACTCTGCCCTTTAGGCCGCAAATTCTCCTCTCTTTGTCCTCTCGACCGCATAAATCAAAGAACACCTCGGAAAAGTGCAAGACAAGGGCGCCCCCGCAGACGGCTACACATCCTCACCTCGGCTCATCGTGTCAGGCAAATGTTTTTGCGCGCAGTCCATCTACGAGACCATCTCTAGCCACCCTTGTCTGCACCGGCTCTTCCACTGCCCCTCACTTCTTAATTTTTCCCTGGCTACCTCTCATTTGGGCGATCATCTGACGAAGAATCTCATCAAGAGCAAGAAAATAGTTTTGCAGTGCAGCGAGCCATCAGGACCTCACCCTATTATCTGCTCTGGAAGCAAGGATCCCCCAAATCCTCTGCCCCTGTCTTTTCAGATTCAGATTGCTCTCTTAACGGGCAAAACCATGCTTCTTTGGGTGGATTCCAAGGACCCTGGTTTCACCTTGCAAAGGTCCTTGAACTGAGGCTGAGGATCCCCTCCTCATCCATGCGACTCCTTCATGAAGGTACACAACTCGAAGACCCTTTCCCTCTCTCCTTTTACAACATAGAAAAGGGTGTTTTAGTGATTATTTCCCTCCATCTGTAAGGAGGTGTTGACGGGAAAACCTCTATTGCCAAGGGTTTCTCTTACAAAGACGTTGTTCATGCACATCGATCCTCTCCATCTACTCAACCCCCGGAGGCTCCCAAGCCTTTCTTGGTACATAAAATGGAGGAAGTGCTATCTGTTGAAATCTCCCACCCAGATTTGGACGACCATCTCCAACTTTATGCAGAAAATTCCTTCATCTGCAAATTTAATGGACTCTGGCCTTGCACAGAGGATTTATACCAATGGATTCACTCCACTTGGACCAAAAATTGCAAGGTCATTTTCTGCTCCAAGAGCTTTTTCATCGTCATTTTTTCTCATAACAATGACTACAAAAAAACTCTTACAGGTGGTCCTTGGTTTTGGGGAAAAGCTGGAGTATTCCTAACCCCTCGGTTCCTAGACTTTGATCCCTCAATGACACTCATGACACTCATCACCAAACATCCGATCTGGGTAAGGCTTCCAAACTTACATGCTCACCTTTGGCACTGTGTGGTCTTCCAAGCCATTGGAAACACTCTGGGGTGTTTTCTGGAAACAGATCCCTCGAGAGGCCTTAAAGGAATCTACATCTACGAAAGAATATGTGCCGAGATTGACATCAACAAAGGACTACTCAACCAAATCATTCTCAAAGTCGGGGATTTCACTTGGCCTTAGACTTTAGACTATGAAAACACAGCATTCCGCTGTCGGCATTGCCATCAAACAAGACATCTTAAAAACTCTTGCGTCGTGTTCCTCACCCAAAAGAAAAGAGGCACTCACAGACCAAAAGATAAAAGCTGGAAACCCTTTGATCCGCCTCCCATGGATGACATTGAGTCCTCCACCTCAGATGAAGAAGAAAGCGAACCAGAAGATGATGCTACAACTCAGTAGCAAATGGATTCCTCGCTGGACCCTGATAGGCCCCCAGCCTCCTCGAATCCCCAGAAATGTATGCATGAGTCCACCTCCTCCAACTCGGATAAATATTCTCTTCTTTTGATCAGCAACAATCTTCAAGTGGTTTCAGTATAACCGCCCCCTGGCGGTTGGGTTAAAGTCACAAAAAAGAAAGGAAAGAAAAGTCGTATTGCAGACTCTACTCATTTTGGGTAGAGCCATATGTCTGTCTGTCTCACTTAGCTCTTCCTGTTCTTCTTCTGCATCTCTTGAAAACACCACGAAACCGTGGGGGACCACTGATTTCTTCATGCTCCCCTGGTTTCCTGCTTCTCTTGATTGTAACTCCTTCAATATTATAAGTTTTTAATAGAACCCTTTCCTAATTTACAAAAAATAAGGTATAACACAAAGAGAATTGAAGATGAAAAACACTCTCTTTTTTATTTTAGGTCTTTAAAAAAATATTAATATAACTTTATTGCAATCAACTTTTATATATATATATATATATATATATATATATAATATTTACGTCGTAAGGTGTTCTTATTTGAAAACAACTTTCCTAAATGACACTCTACACCATTTGTCACCGTTAGATTTTGTATTAGACGATTGAAACATTATCAGCCTTCCGATGTGAATTTTTGTTAGTTAGGGTAAACTGCCCCTGCTTCTCTAGACCCTGGCAGCGATGAAGAAACTGATCCTGGTAGCGATGAAACCGACCCTCCTCTCTCGACCCTGGTAGCAATGAAGATGCAGTGTTGAAGATACCGACCCTGCTCTCTTGACCCGTGGCAGCGATGAAGATGCAGGTAAAGGTAATGTTTCTTTTACTGTAACCCTCGGTATTATTCGTTTCTTCCTCTAGGTTTATTTGTTCTCTGATAGTTTCCTCTACTTGCAGGTTGGAATAAGATGAGGTGAGCACTACTTGAGTTCTTCAACTCTCTTGGGTAGATAGCGAAGCAGGCTATAGACTCTGCCACTCTGTTCACTTTTACCACCCCATCTTTGGTTGCCAAATTGGAAGCCACCCAGTTGCCAATTATGCTAATTTCTTCTTCTTCTTCTGACTTAGGCTCCCAAGACAGCCAAAATTGCATCTCCACTCTGCACAACCTTGTCATGGGATCGAATCCCGCCGATGCCCCTTCTGTGAAAATCGAGCAAGACGATACTGCCACGCTGCTTTATTCATCTGGGACTACTGGAATGTCCAAGGGGGTTATCCCCACACACAGAAATCTCATTTCTATGGTATGTATTTTGCTGAGCCGCATGTTGATGAATCGTGAATATCTGCACCTATGCAAAATACCCATGTTTCATGCATATGGGTTCACGACTTTTTCTTGTGGATTGCTTGGATCCGAATCCTTAATTTTTGTGCTCTCTAAGTTCGATGTGATGGAGATGCTTTGGGTGGTTGAGAAGTACAGAGTGACCGATTTGCGCATTGTGCCTCCGATTCTGTTGGTTCTGACCAAGACAAATGTTGCAACTAAATATTATTTGAGGTCATTGCATAGTGTGACATGTGGTGGAGCTCCCCTCAGCAAGGAGTCTGCAGAAGAATTTGTTTCTCGCGACCCTACTCTCTCGACTCGTGGCAGCGATGAAGATACAGGTAAAGGTAATGTTGCTTTTACTATAACCCTTGGTATTATTCGTTTCTTCCTCTAGGTTTATTTGTTCTCTAATGGTTTCCTCTACTTTCAGGTTGGAATAATATGAGGTGAGCACTACTTGAGTTCTTCGACTCTCTTGGGTAGATAGCGAAGCAGGCCAGAGACTCTGCCGCTGTGTTGGCTTTTACCACCCCATCTTTGGTTGCCAAATTGGAAGCCACCCAGTTTATAATTATGTTAATTTCTTCTTCTTCTTCTGACTTAGGCTCCCAAGACAGCCAAAATTGCGTCTCCACTCTGCACAACTTCGTCATGGGATCGAATCCCGCCGACGCCCCTTCTGTGAAAATCGAGCAAGATGATACTGCCACAGTGCTTTATTCATGCAGGACTACTGGAATGTCCAAGGGGGTTATCTCCACGCACAGAAATCTCATTTATATGGTCTACATTTTGCTGAGCTGCGTGTTGATGAATCGTGAATATCTGCACCTGTGCAGCATACCCATGTTTCATGAATATGGGTTCACGGCTTTTGCTTGTGGATTGCTTGGATCTGGATCCCCAATTGTTGTGTTCTCTAAGTTTGATGTGATGGAGATGCTTCGGGTGGTTGAGAAGTACAGAGTGACCGATTTGCGCATTGTGCCTCCGATTCTGTTGGTTCTGACCAAGACAAACGTTGCAAGTAAATTTGATTTGAGGTCATTGCACAATGTGACCTATGGTGGAGCTCCCCTCAGTAAGGAGTCTGTTGGAGAATTTGTTTCTCGCGACCCTGCTCTCTCAACCCATGGCAGCGATGAAGATACAGGTAAAGGGAATGTTTCTTTTACTGTAACCCTCGGTATTATTCTTTTCTTCCTCTAGGTTTATTTGTTCTTTGATGATTTCATCTACTTGCAGGTTGGAATAAAATGAGGTGAGCACTACTTGAGTTCTTCGACTCTCTTGGGTAGATAGTGAAGCAGGCCAGAGACATTGTTGCTGTGTTGGATTTTACCACCCCATCTTTGGTTGCCAAATTGGAAGCCAACCAGTTGCCAATTCTACTAATTTCTTCTTCTTCTTCTGACTTTGGCTCCCAAGACAGCCAAAATTGCGTCTCCACTCTACACAACCTCGTTATGGGATCGAATCCTACCAATGCCCCTTCTGTGAAAATCGAGCAAGAAGATACTACCATGCTGCTTTATTCATCCGAGACTACTGGAATGTCCAAGGGGGTTATCTCCACGCACAGAAATCTCATTTCTATGGTCTGTATTTTGCTGAGCCGCATGTTGATGAATCGTGAATATCTGCACCTGTGCAGCATACCCATGTTTCATGCATATGGGTTCACGGCTTTTTCTTGTGGATTGCTTGGATCTGGATCCCCAATTGTTGTGCTCTCTAAGTTCGATGTGATGGAGATGCTTCGGGCGGTTGAGAAGTACATAGTGATCGATTTGCGCATTGTGCCTCTGATTCTGTTGGTTCTGACCAAGACAAACGTTGCAAGTAAATTTGATTTGAGGTCATTGCACAGTGTGACCTATGGTGGAGCTCCCCTCAGCAAGGAGTCTGCAGAAGAATTTGTTTCTCGGTTCCCCACAGTCACGCTAACGCAGGTAACTCGTTCTTTTCCTAGCTACGAAAAATTTGAGGACATGCATGTATATTTACTTTAATAAATTGCCATAGTCTAAAGAGTCCACTGGAAAACAATGGAATAAATTGCCATAGTCTAAAGAGTCCACAAATTGCCATAGTCTAAAGAGTCCACTGGAAAACAATGGAATAAATTGCCACAAGAAAATAATGGAAATTTCGGCAGGACTCTATAGAAATAATTGGAAATCCTGGTTATAGATTTAATGCGAATCTATTTCTTCTTTTAAAGAAGACTGTTCAAACACTCTCAGCAATAAATTTCTTGAAAAAAATTCACCAAATTTCAACTAAATTTTTGAGGTCCAAACAAAATTGTAGCCTATGATAAACCCCGAAAGTAACATCCTATGAGATTCACCGTTCTCTTCCACAGTTCATATGTAAAATGAGGAATTGCAATACACAATCGCCCACCTAGCTAGACATCATTGGCAAACATCATCTGCAAGACATAAACGCTATCTGGCAGTGACTGCCAAGAACCATGATGGGCAGGGCGGAAGGGGTGGAAACGACCATGATAAACAACCTCTGCGACATGATGGTTCCACCCTGCCTACAATGATGTGTTTCCTGTCCATTGCTTTTGTTCAAGGTAGCATGGAAAATTTTAAGGATGTATATTTTTTTAAAGAATTTTGGTGAATCTTAATAATTTATAATAGAAAATTTGTAAAATGTTTGATGATATTTTCGTAAAAATATCTAAAATTCTGGTTTATTATATTAGTCTATATAAGTATTTTTAAGGAAAAATAATTTCATACTATAAAACTTGAGCTAATCATTTTTAGAAAAAATGGAAATTGGCGAATATTTTTTTTAGAAAAAGTATATAAAATTAGCCCACCTACTAATATTAGCCCTTAAAATTTTCCTTGTTAGATAATCGATGCAAGTAAATGTTGTTTCTGTTTGGTGCTTAGGGTTTGTAACGTCATCGGGCATAGTCATTCGATGCAACATATCACAGTTGCCTTGTTGATCCTCTCCCAAAATTTTCATAATTTTGTCCATGGACAGTCTAAACACATTTAACGGGCATGGTGATTTTTTGGTTTTTTGGGGTGGGAATCTGACTATCAATATCAAGTTTCAACAACTTAAGACTATAATTTTTTTTTAATTTTTTCTCGCAACACAACCCTAGTTGCTTTCCACCGAGTAAAATACCACCTAACTGGGCTCTTCACTCTTTTGAGTGGAGCAATAGACTATTGAATCTACCTTCAATAGCAAACAACCATTGTAACCACCATTGAAGTCCCGAATGAAAGTTCTATATAATAAAAAACAATAATAGTCAAGTGCAACTTCCTTGGTTAGTGAAAGTAGGTACTTAATGAAAGCAAGTGGGTAGTTATTATAGCTTCCATTATATTTTAGAATCCTGCCCTTGACATGCTAGTGTTTGTGAATGTGCTTCCATCACAGTGCACACAATAGTCACAATCAGTGGGGTTAGATGCAACTTTCAGCCAACTTAGATGTAATATTACTATAATTAGCTCTAAGGTTATTTAAAATTGAAATAAATTGGATTTTAACCTTGACCGTGATGGACTATGAACTGGTGGTTCTCCAGTGTTTCATAGATCTTGTGTGCACATGCAGCATTGTTCATTGTTGCTTCTTGAACATTGTTGAAAATTCTAGTATTCTTTCTTCACCTTCAAATATCCTTTCAATATGAACCTAATCACATATGAAATATTTCAGTGTTCTTTCATTTCAATATTCTTTTCCTCTTCCTTATGATTTTTGTGGAATGTGTCCTTTGGTTTAGCTAGAGAGCATTCTAGATATATAAAAAAAAATACAGCCTATAACCTTATTATTGCTTTTTTCCTACTTCCACTTGTTATAAAAATCATCCCAATTCTTTCCCTGGTTCTCATAATAATACTTATCCTTTTGAATTGCCTCATCTACTATGTGGGGATCATTTTGATGTGATTCATGTATTAAAGTTGCAACCCATCAAGGAAGCGGTTCACCTTCAACTAACATATTTCTTAAGTTCCCACGGCAAGGAGGCTCATCCTTTGCTATTTATCAAACCCATTGAATTTATTCATTTCCACTTCAAACCCACTCATTCATCATTCAACTCCATAGCCCACAGAAAAGGCAATAGTGGAAGGTTTGAAAGGTGTAGCCGTTGTGGTGGTAATGGGAAGCACTGCTATGGGCCCTAGGGCTGCCTCAAATTGGTTCAAGGCTTAACACTAGAAGGTGGTGGTTTTGAGAGGTAATCGGGCATTTACTTTATTTTGTGGTTTATTGCTATTAAAACACCCAAAAACCCTAATGTAATCAGTGATTTGTAATAATTATTCATTTTATTATCATGTACAATATTATAGCATAACTTCTGGAAATATTTTTAACATCAAAATTGCACGCATGAGAGCTAATCTCACCACAGGATTTTACACCATAATTGTGGCCACTGGCCAGATTAAAAACTCTTGGTGAATACTCATGCCCCTACTGCTCATTCCCTCGTGGTGAGTAGTTTGACTCTTCTAGTCTAAAATGGCCGTTCTGGTTTTTGGGACTACAATGTTGCATCTTGGATGATTGGGAATTTGAGACTCATAAACTTGATTCTTATTGTGCAGATGCACATCGGGGTTTCCCAATCTAGCATTGAATCAAACTGTCAGATAGGTCCTATCATCTTTACCCTTTGCTATTCCTGGCATTAGAATCTACACATAGTACGTAACTATTTTGGTAAGCTTACACCTACGTTATGCTCTTTCTTTAGTCATGTTGCAAGAAGTTTTGCAGGGCTATGCGTTCACCGAAACAGCAGCAACAAGAGCATATTTAGATGGTGAAGAAGAAAGTAGACACTATGGATCGATTGGGACGTTGGCTCCAAATACTGAAGCAAAAATAATTGACCCTGATTCTGGGACTCCTCTACCTCCAAACAAAAGAGGAGAATTGTGGCTTCGAGGTCCCATTTTTATGAAAGGTATGTGCTTCTTAAACAATATTTCCTTCATAAAATGAAAATTTGATGTCATGAAATGTATTTTACTAGAAGATCAATGTTACAGAATTTAAATCAGCAACCAGATCGGGGCCAAGTTTCACACACTGGTCAAATGCTCTACTACTTGAGACTAAATATTCAATTAGGCACTTGTCATCATAAAATTAACGATTTTCATGATAGTCTGCATAGTCAATTTTAGCATTAACCTTTTCTAGAGAAAACTCTCCTCTGAAAAGATACAACTCAGTTAACTACCCACTATTCTAAAACAAGAATGGTGATTTGAACTTATTCATCAATTTTTCATGCATAATATATGCCAGGATGGTGTTCTATTTAGGTCCTTTTTACTCCTTAAACCCTCTATTCCCATTTCTCCCACAAAAATCTATGGCCTCATTTATAGTTTCCTTCATATTTCCCCACTCTGGGTAACATATATACTTAAACTTAGCTTGATGTTCCTGAGAAAATTATTTCTTTTAGACCATAAAACTTCTTGAAGATAAGGATTGTGGAGAAGTGTTGTTTCCTTTTAATAACGAAATCTTTAAGGGTGAGATGACACACCTTCAATAGCTGATTTTAATTTATTGCAGGGTTTCTGATAAATAAGTGAAACAACGGTATTTAGCATGATGAATAGTTTACAATATGATCCTTTTCTTCAGGGTTCATTATTCTACATTTTGACCCCGTCATTTATTTTATTGTAGGTTATTTGAACAATCTAGAAGCTACTACTTCTACTCTGGATGTGGATGGCTGGCGACGAACAGGTGATCTTTGTTACATTGATGATGATGGCTACTTCTTTGTAGTGGACAAATTGAAAGAGTTGATCAGATTGGAAAATGATAGTGCCAAGTCATTGTACCATAGAGATTCATTGATATTTGTACTTAGTTAAATATTTTAAGAATGAAAACTGGCTAAATGGAAAGTAATCTCACTGGCAGCACAGGTAGGCTTTAAACATTTATGATCCATTTTTCTATTTTGAGCAATATCTCAAAGAAAGTAGAAATCACAATTCCAAGAGTGATCTGGTTAAACTCAGACTTAAACACCAGCTCTAAAATTACTATAAACATACTGAATTGCTCATGTAAAATCAGTACTATATTAAACCATCTAATACAAGAAATAGACAATTGGGGCTTTTTTTGAGCATTTTTTAAATTTGACAACTTTGATTTTGAACTGCATATGCAGAAATACAATATTTTTGTTTCTCATATTTGCTGTGCAGCACTTGCAGTGATTGCATTAGCTGTTTTTGGCCCAACATATGCGCTAGCGGCTTTATTATTAACCACCCAACATAATACTTAACCCATATTATGTCATGAACCCTTTATAATAAACAATTTATCACTGTGCTCACCATTGAATATCAAAACCACATATTAAAATGGAATGTCATCAGGCCCACAACTTACCTCATTGACTATCTCGCCCATCCAACGGTCGCTGGCTTATCGCATCAACTCTGATGATCCAACGATCACAACGATTTTTCGCGTTTTTTTTCCTTTCGGGGTTTACTTGTCCAAAATCGTGCGATGAAAATGGTTTTTGGATACCGCTCCTGGACGCGTGTCATTCGAAGACTATCATTGTGTTTTTTTGACAAAATTTCTTTACCGCTTTTACACAGCGCGAGACAGCTGGTTTTCTGGGTCGAAACCACCGTTACTGTTACTCAAGGTTCCAGCTCCGCTGCTCTATCACTGCAATTCGACATTTTTTTAGATACCCCTTGCTATACAGCGATCCATTGATATGCATTCCACGACTCAGGCTATCGCTCTACAGGGATTCCGATACACCATTGCTATTCTCATTTCCACAGATTGTGACAATCGTAACTTCGCATTAACTCAACGCAAAGCTTTACACTGCAGGTCTTGTTCAGAATTTGTCCTCTCCGCCTAATTACTGTGAATCGATTCAAGCCACTGTGTGGATTGAATCGAATGATATGGCTTCAATTTAATTAGAGTCTCGTACCCAAATTTTAGATGCTGTGATATTGCTTGCGTCTTTCAATACAGGACCAAGTCTCATCGATTTTGTTAATGAACCCTTCACTCAGAGCTATACACATGCAATTCATAAGCAAAGGATGAATTCAAGGTGTTCTATTTAATACAGGTGCATATACATAACGACATTTTCTATTATTATAATCTAGCAGATATGGGTCGATTTTAATCGATTTCAATTAATTCCAGCTAATAGAGTTCCACGCAGATTTAGCATGTTCAAAAGCCAGAGACCAAGATTACATTTCCTCCACAATATAATCGCTCAGGAAAAAGGAACCGAACCCTCCTTTCATATATTGAACACATAACTTCGATTCACATTAAATGTCTTACCCGAAAATTTAGTCAGTCAAACCCCATACATTCAGAACCAATTTCCTCATTATATACGTGAAATTAAATACAAAGCATCCACTTACAAACTGCTTGTTTCAGCCTCTCTTTAAGAATTTTACGGCGTTTCCTTTGCAACATTTGATAATGGAGCAATTGCTAGTTAAACATATTTTTATTTTTTCACTTTTAAAAGTGATATAAAACTAGATTCATACAAACCAATTAACTTACAGCGATTAGCCCATTAATAAATTAAAAAAAATGACATTGCTATCCATTTTTAATTAGTGTTTTATATATATATATATATATATATATATATATATATATATATATATATATATTTGAGTTTCTTTGGTTTGATTACATATAAGATGTGTTTCTTATTTAATTTTTTTTTAAGAAATTATAATATACAATTATTTGCATTATCAAAATTATTTAGAATTGTATTGAATATGGATTATATTAATTTTTAATATAATGGATTGGAATTTTAAATTAAATTCAAAAAAAAAAAATTCTAAACTAATTAAATTAAATTAAGAAATTTCCTATCAATATCATCTTTACCAAAAACAATGGAATTTCAAACATGAGCTTTTACACCAAACATGACCCTTCCAAACCAATGGAGCCGGTGAGATTTGATAGTTAATATTTTTAATGAACAAAAAAATAACCAAAATCTTGAATTGATAACTTTATTTTTCATGTATTTTAATTGTGTTTATTAAATATATATGATTACAAACGTTTCCGAAATTATAAAGAAATTGCAATTTCGAAATTGTTTTCTTTGATAATAATAAAAAAAACAATGGAATTTCAAACATGAGCTTTTACACCAAACATGACCCTTCCAAACCAATGAAGCCCGTGAGATTTGATAGTTAATATTTTTAATGAACAAAAAAATAACCAAAATCTTGTATTGATAACTTTATTTTTTCATCTATTTTAATTGTGTTTATTAAATATATGATTACAAACGTTTCCGAAATTATAAAGAAATTGTAATTTAGAAATATTTAAATTGTTAAAAATTACTTTAGAATGGGCTTTTCATCATTAGATTTTTGGATAACCATAAAAATTTGGCTGGATGAAGATAGTATCTTAGCTAATAAATTTAAGAGAAAATCTTAAGGCATTATAGAGAACTTATTCTACATAGAGCTCCTCAAACTTTATAGTTCCCAAAACCTAAATCTTGTGTTTTACTCTCTTTTTGTTTCCCTGTATTTTTTCCTTGATTTATTTATTCTATTGCTAACATAGTTTTATTATAATTTCTTTTTAAGTAGTATTATTGTTTGATATATATATATATATATATATATATATATATATATATATATATATATATATATATATATATATATATATATATATATATATATATCTTTATTTTATTTATTTATTTATTTTTATTTTTATATTATATTATATTTTATTTTATATTTTTTTCTATTATTTTTATTTTAGTTTATTTTATTTATTCTTTTATTTTATATTTATATTTATATTTTTTTGGACTTAGTCTTTATTTTATGGTTTTGGCTATTTTGTTAGTTAAGTTTAATTATTTTATTTATTTTTATTTGACATGGTCTTTATTTTATTAGGTTATGATGAGAGTTTTCTTTTAATTATTTACTTATTTATGTATTTTTTTTTTTACTTTATCTTTATTTGTAGGATTTTGACTATTTCTTTAGTTTTAAGTTTGATTATTTTATTTATTTTATTTGATAGGGTCTTATTTTATTATTTTATGGGATTTTTATTTTTATTTTTATTTATTTTTATTTTTGACCATTTGTAACATCTATAATTTTTCCTGAGGTTTTGACCGTTGCTCTTCTCTGCATGATATAAATATGATAGTCAGATCAACCAGTCTTCAGTGTCCTGATGATGAACTACAGTTAGTAGTTCGAAACGTGTCGGTTCTAAAATTTCTCATGTGATTTCCTGGAAGATTTATTTTAATATTTGTAATGGTATTAACAAGTGGTCTCTCTCTAGTCAGATGACATGTTTCCATGCGCTGGGTAGTAGTGTTGTGGATTATGCAATTTCTGATATCCTTGTGCTCAACCATATTACAAACTTTGAGCTTCTCAATGGATTCGAGCCTGAATCTGACCACAAACCTCTGTCTCTATCCCTCAATCTTGCTATGCATACCACCCACATGCAAGAGACCAATGAAAGAAAAAGACACATTTGCTTCGATAGAAGTAACACTGACCTCTTCGTAGGGGATTTAGAGAGAGATTTAGTTCCAATGAATTATATAATGACATTGATCAAATTTATTACCATTTCACTACTATCCTTTCCAACACCATTAGCAATTTTTCTAATGAGATTTCATTTAAGTAGTCTAATAGAACTTCCAATCCATGGTATGAAAAAGATTGCAAAATGGTCACGAAAGTGATCACGGACGTCCATAATGAAATTATTAAGCTGCAGAATATTAATATTTTTTCATTAGATTTTGGTTCCGAGTTGCAGCATCTTATTAAGAAGATTCATGAATTTGTTACGGTTTGTTGGGCTATCGTCCAGTGGTGTTCATTAAACCTTGCATCGGGGAAGTTTGAGATCAGTTGAACTATTGTATACCATAGGACGGTGGGAGTTTCCTACTACTTGTGCCTAGTCTGTTTGTATCAATAATGAAATTAGTCTGTTTGTATCAATAATGAAATTCAAGCTATCTTTGCTGTGAACAAAATGAATAGATTTGCACTGCAGTTCCACATTTATTTTTGTGCCTAAATTTTGGTTCTATAGTTCCTTGTCGTCTTAATTCCTTTGGTATTATTTTTTAGTAATTTTCTATTTCCTTAATGATTCCTTTAGTATTATTTTTTTAGTAAATTTCCATTTCCTTAATGATAGTCATGACTGGAATTAATTATTTCTGCCTTTTAGTCTTCTAATATTTATGCTAATGGAGTGGTTTCCCAGCGTTGTTTATGTTAGTCATCCATAATTCTGATAATATCCAAAGATGACTAAAATTGCCAATCCTATATTTCTAGAAATAATATTTCAAAGAAACATTATAAATTCTAGAAATCTCACTGCCTTCATCATTTTGAGTCTGTCAATTCACCCAAATCTTCATCCATGTCTTCTAAAAAGTTATCTTGCTGTTTCAAAGGAGAAAGCTCATTTCAGGCTTTTTATCCCTGTTTTTATTAGTCAATTTTCCTCTGAAAAATAGCCCATTTTCCCTCTATTAAATCATCATTTCCTTTGAAAAAACCCTCCAAACCATAATAACTCTTTTATATGGTTCGAAAACCCTTTTTTAACCATTGAACTCACTTTGTTTTTGTTTAAAACACCCCTTTTCACCTATCGGAACTTTTAAATTGGCCTAAAAACCCCATTTTTGCCTGAAAAGAAATATTTTTTCAAATTAAAAGGTTTAAGCCCCCGAGGGCTTAAAATATTTAGCCCCTTCCACCATATATCCAAGCACTATGACCAAGCACCGAAAACTCCCATCGCATCGGCGCTATTACTCTTTCACCGCGTTGCTTCCCCTTCACCCACCAATGCGATTGGCCCCTTTTTTCCTTGGCCCCTGGTCACTTCTCCTCCACAAGACCATGCCCCAGCACAAGCTCTTAGCCCCCCATCGCATCGCATTCCCTTTCTTCTCCCTCCCCCTTATCTTTTCCTTTTATCGATCTCTCGATGCGCTATGAATTCCTCGACTCATCCTCACCGTTGATCTACCAAGATCGACGGTTGTCGGCACTCCCCCTCATCATACAACCTTCCCAACTATTCATCCCCCCAAATCGATCTACACCGTTGATCTGCATGATCTAACGATTTTTGTTTAACCCGACGATCCAACGACCTTTTCACCCCATGAAAAATTAACTAATGTCACACTCCAGGGCCTACCACTCATTACCCAGCCGCTTCCACCAATCTTCGACTGCCACCTGTCTCCCACTAACTCCCGCCCGTGCACCTTTTTGTCGCGCTCATCTCCGCACCGTCGGATCTACCCCTTCCCATCCGACGGCTCAGATGTGATATCACACGTTTTTTCCGTCCGGGTTTAAACCACCCAAATCACGCGAAACCATTGGTTTTGTAAAGGACGCGTGCTGCGAAATAATTCGATTGCATTCGTTTTATAAAAAGTTGCAAACCACCGTTTCCCCACGCGAAAACCACTAGTGGTTTTCCAAAATCACTTTCCCCATTTTCGCACCAAAGTCATTTTAAACCCTATTTCTTCACGATTTTCTCTATAAAACCCTTCTGCGCATTCATTTTCTCCTCACTGCTCCTTTCGCCTTTGCCTGACCCCTGTAAGCAATCAAACCAACACACACATGGTTTTGTTAACGTTTTGTTTTTCTTGTGCAGGTTTGTTGGCAGTTTTTTAAAGGTAAAAACCCTTCCCATTGTCGAAGGGACAGGGTCCAAAATCACCGTCTTTTGAAGACTAGTCAATGAAGAAAAGAAGCTTCCCAGTAAAAGAAAAAGAAAATGGAGATTAAAAGTTGAAGGATTAAGACCAAAGTCAAAGATTGAAGATTAGAAGACTTAACTCTACAGTTTAACGGTTTAAAGCAGTGTATAAAGGGAAAAAGACAATATAATGCATTATGAAGACTTAAGGCGAAATTAGAACCTTAAAACAGAGAATTAAACCCTAATCAGGGTTTTAAAAGGCATGAGGGATTAATGAGTAAAACAGTTATTTAAAAGAAAGGAGATAAAGGCAGCAAAATAGAGTATCAAGGTATAAAGAGACAAACAGAAGATTTAAAGGATTCATTAGCAGATCAAGGCTAAAAAGGTCTTAAAACACAGTTTTATGATAAAATAAGACAAAGCAAGCTTAAAGACAGCCTCAGATACATCAAAGGAGCAGTCATTCCCTTAATAAATCAAAAGTGACACCCTTCAATTATTTTATACCTCAAAAGACAAATAGACAGTTATTACACTAAAGAAGATATTATAAACTATCAGACAGTTATTGTAAAGATAGAAAAAGGCCTCAAAGTCAATATTTTCAGCTGTTTTATCCTCAAGAAGTAAAGACAGATTTATTATACAAAGGAGTATTTGAGAGACATTCCCACCTTATGCCTTGCATGGTTTTTAAGGATAAGAGTGCATTTAATCTGCCATTTAATGACCTTTTTAACCCTAGATGGTTCCACCTCCTCATTTGCAGCATAAATACTGCATTTGAACTCATTGTATGGGGGAATTTGATAAATCTTTGAAGTAATACCTAGTTTTGTTGGAACTATTGTCATTGATGGCAAAGGAGATGGCAAAGGAGCACCTGAAACAACAACAAAGCAGCAGTGAGGTAGCAGAGACATGCAGTGTATTGAAGTAGAGTCCAACCTGAATATTGTGAATAATCGATATCGATTGTGAATAATCGATATGAATCAGAGCAGCACTAGGAAGAAGAGCAATATGGTTCGAATGATGAATTGAACACTTACAACGAAATTTGTAATCGTTGAGAGGGGGTAACTTTGACTAAGAATCAACGCTGCTTGCATAAGGGTAAAGATAAATGAAATGCGTAGAGGTGCGTTGGAGCATCGTCTAATTTCAAGGAAGCCGGAAACCAGGATTACATAGGGGTTCCACTACGGTTACAGTGATGGGGTCGATTTCCATTCCATGAGATTGGAATAGAATCGATGATTTCACTCTTGAAAGGTCACGCCGATGCAAGTAGGAAGAAGGGAAGTCGAGACGATACAGAGAAAGGGTTTCAGTCGAAGATGGAGGTTGTAGAATAGAGGCACAGTAGAAATACAAGTGGGCAGAGTTAAGTCAGAATGGTGTATGAAGAGGCGGAACCATGAATCAAGAACGAACAGTCAAGAGTGAGTGGAACCTGGAGTGTCGAAGAAGCGGAACCATCATCTGATGAAGAGTGACGACAGTTTATGGTTTTCATCACACCGCCTTTCGGTGATAAGCGGTATTTCCTGGTTGGGGAGCGATTCCATAGAAACGTCAACACGTAGTAAAGGTGGACCCATGAAAACCACTCTCAAAGCGCACCATCGCGCGTTATTGTCCGTGCAAGTTGACCGAGCGATATCCGTCGGATCATCAGAATCCATGCGATGTGACGTCCGCCGTTGGATGTGGTAGGCCGTTAGCGCTGGGACCCACACATATATACACTTGCTGATTGTTGGTGCCGAAATAAGGTTTGCGGGTTTAATAAGAGGTCGTGACTATATAGGGATATAGCATTATATGCGGGTAGGGTGATTTCATTTAATATGCGCACCTGTCGAGGATTATATGACAAGGTTAATCATATGTATTTGGCGGTCAATCCTTATGGATGTTGGGTTATTTGTATGAACGAATTGCATATATTATAGACATTGAGATATTACAGTGCGCATGTAAAGAGATGATATTATTACGGTTTGAATCATAGAATAGAGATGACACCTCCGCCAGTAGAATCATGTGAAGATGGACTATTGGGTTGTAGTTATGGAGGAATGTGGAATTAATATCTCAATTCTCTGAATTGAGATATTAAAATAAACCAGAATTGTTTGTTTAAAATTGCTAGCGTAGAATAAGAGAATGCTGAGAGATTGCCAGACTTGAGGACTCTGGAAAAGAAACTTGGATACACTTTACACACAGATTGAGGTTTAAAGAAAGGAAAACCGGGACTATGAGTTATCCCCGCTATCAAGTACATAATGGATAGTTAAAATTAAGTACAGTGAACAGATGAATAGACACAGAGGTGAACCAAGATATACAGAACAGTCACTCAACAGCAGCAAAAAAGACAAATCCAGTAAAGCCAAAGTTCAGAAAAGGAGATGAGTGGTATTGAAATGTGTAACTAAAAATGTAAATATTTTTTGTTTATATTGTTTGTGATGCAAAGGCAAGTATCCTAAGGAAAATAAATATCCCACTGTAGCATGGAAAGTTGTACATATTGTTATAATTTTAAAAATGAGTTGGATAAAGGAATAAGAAGACAGAAGCTAAAGAGTCATGACTATTCATTCCAAATTCTTTGTGAAATACAAACAGTCATGTGAGGAACTCTATATATAATATCACGTTGATATGCATAGTGAGAGAGAGAGAAAACATAGAGAAGCAGAATATAGAAGAGTGAGGCAGAGAAGATTAAGAAAATAAGAGCAAAAAGAGAAGCTATAGAAAAGAGTTGATATTTGAGGTAAATCAGCAAACATTCAATTTCATAAATCGAGGAAGTTGGAGCTTCCCTATCAAGTTGCAGCTTGATATCTGTCAGTTGTAGCTGACTAAGGTTGGAGCCTCCTGTAGGTTGGTGCCTACAGAAAATTGAAGGGATTTGGTGCTTCCTTGCAAGTTGTAGCTTGCAGAATTGAGGATTGAAGCCTCCTGTAAGTTGGTGCCTGCAGAAAAAAAGTGGTGAGAGGGAGTTGGAGCTTGCCTTTGCATCACAACATTAATGAGATGTGGTTTTCTCCCTTTATGGGTTTCCACTTATATCTGGTGTCTCTGTGCATGATATTTATGTGTTGATCTGATTTATATCTTCTGCTTAATACCTGCTGCTCTCATATTAAGTCTACTGTTATATTATATTAATACTTGTCAAGCCACATTCTAAGATTATCACATATTAAGTTGGACATGAAATGTGAAGACATGAAAATGAAGGTGAAAATAAGTTTTAAAAGCCTTAAAGTTTAATAGTCCTGAATGTTAAACCCATTCCCCCCCTCTCGGCTTAACTAAGGGTTCAACAATTGCATCAGAGCTTTATTACTTTGAAGAAGTTCAATAACTGAAAGGAGATCCTTGGTTCCCAAGATGGCTAGTAAAGAAGGATGCTCAACCAATAAATCCCCTTTCTTCACTGGTGAAAATTATGCTTTCTGGAAAATCAGAATGAGGAAATACATAATGTCTCTAGGAATAGAAGTCTGGGCTGCTATGGAATTAGGATATGCCCCGAAGGAAACTGACACAGAGAAAGAAACAAAACAAGATTTTGTGGCTAACGCAAAAGCCATCAATGCCATCCTGAATGGATTGTGTGAAGCAGAGTTTATTAAAGTAATGCACAAAGACACTGCCAAAGAAATATGGGATACTCTTGAAAACATACATGAGGGAGACAAGAAAGTAAAGACTGCCAAACTTCAAGTTTATAGAGCCCATTTTGGTCTATAGAGCCCATTTTAAGAACTTAAAAATGAATGATGATGAAGACATTGGGCAGGTTTTCCTAAGAGTTGCAGAAATTGTTAACAATACGAAAGCTCTTGGAGACACCATACCAAAAAGTATAATTGTGCAAAATATTCTAAGATCTCTTCCTTATAGGTTTAATCCCAAGGTGTATGCAATAGAAGAAACAACTGATTGGGAGACCTTGACTATGAACCAGTTACTTGGAAATCTAACAGCCTATGAGATGATACTCCCACATAAGAAGCCAAGTACGAGGGATGAATATTTTAAAACAAAAAAGAAGAAAGAAGAAAAGGAAGATACATGTTCTTCCTCTGATGAAGAAGAGGCTAAATTTGTCAAGAAAATGGATAAAGGATCAAGTAAATACAAAGGTAAAATTCCTTTCAAATGCTTTCATGGTGGAAGATTTTGACACTATGCTGCTAAGTGTCCTCACAAGAGAGTAAAGAATCGGGCTCAAGAATCAAGGAAAAATACATCAAAGAACTGGTAGGAAGGAAAGAAATTTAGCAGAAAATCCTTTTATGCTCAACAAGATAGCAGTGCATCTGAAGACTCAGATGAAACCTCAACTGAAGAAGGAACCTCTTAATTTTTATTGATGGCCATAGAAGAACTTGAAGGACCTATGTTAGAAAATGAAGAAGAGGAAGGTGAGGTCGACCTTGAGGGGGAGCTAAGAAGTGCTCTGGAGGAGAGTGATAGAATCAAAGCTGAAATGCAGAAAACAAAGGACATTCTCCTCAAGTATGTACGAGAAGAATGGAATTCAGAAGTCTTATGCAGCTAAAGATAGAACTTGAAGAAGCTAAGAAGATAGAGGACATGTTACTTAAGCAAATCAAAGAAAAAACTTAGGAACAAGAAAATTTGGAAGAATAAGTAATATGTCTCAGGAAGAAATTATAAAATGCTCAAAGGAAAGTGGTTATAAACTCTTCTCAAACAACAAGCTCTAGTAATTTGAATGAAATTATGGTTGCTCAAAGATCCCCTATGATAAAGACTGGAATAGGCTATGAAGGAGAATCAAGTAAAGGCAAGGAAAAGGTTGACAGAGAGATTATTTTTATAAAAGAAAAGGAGAATGATGAATCAACTCAAACAATTCCTACAAAAGAAGAAACCTGTAATAAGGAAGACAGAGATTAGAAGAAACCACAAGTAGAAAAGAATGTAATAAATATTAAGACCCCTGAGTATGTAAAATTTGGAAACCATCAAAGGAGCTTATTCCCTCCTATGAAGAATGCCACTTGTTATGCTTTCCACAAGCTGGGACACATTGCTGCATATTGTCATGCAAGGAGGAGTAATTCAAACCGACAAAAGATGCAAACATTGAAGAGATTGCCTCAAGAAAACAAATGGAAGAGACAACCTTACATTAGGTATGAAAATCGTTTCTATGGTTACTGTTTTTATTGTAAGGAATTTGGTCATAAAATCATTGAGTGTAGAAATTATGGACAAAGATTGATGTTTAACACCTCAAGGAAGTTTGTGAATCAAAGAAATTCTGTTCATACTCATAATTCTACAAAAATTATGATCAAATGTTGTGTATGCAATCAAGTTGGACATATACCTTCCAAACGTCCTCTAAGAAGATGTAATTCATGACCTCACAAAAGATACCAAACAAAAGGGTGCCTCTAGTGGATAAAGAAGGTGAATAAATGTGACTTGGCTCTAACTACTCAAGATCTGAAAAGCCATTGGTATTTGGATAGTGGCTGCTCAAAACACATGACTGGAGACAGAAGAAAGTTTATAACTCTTGATGAAAAGAAATCTGGCAATGATAAATCAGGAAAAATCAAGGGAAAAGGCTCAGTCAGCATAGAAAATGGCAGAGGAAAGGACCAAGATGTACTATTTGTAGATGGGCTGAAAGCAAATTTACTAAGTGTCAGTCAGATGTGTGACAAAGGCTTGAAGTTCTGTTTAGAGCACAAGATTGTGAAGTCAGATCAAGCACCACAGGTAAGAATCTGCTCAAAGGAGTTCGAACAGAGAGTAATGTTTACATTGTGAAAGAGGAAGATGAAGCATGTCATCTTAGCAAACTAGAAGAGTCATGGTTATGGCATAAAAGGTTGGGACATCTCAGCTTCGATCACATAATCAGACTAAGCAAGATGAAAGCTGTCAGAGACATGCCAGAAATAAAGAGGCCTTCTAATACCATATGCAAATCATGTCAATTAGGCAAACAGACTCGCACATCCTTCAAGGCCAAAGATGAGTTATCAACAAGAAGACCTCTACAACTTGTGCACATGGACCTGTGCAGACCTGCAAGAACTAAAACACGAAGTGGAGAATCCTACTTCATGTTGATAATAGATGATTTCTACAGAATGACATGGGTTGCATTTCTCAAGAATAAATCGGAAGCTCTGGAAAAATTAAAAATATTCAAAGCTTTAGCAGAAAATCAGACAAGATGCAAGCTGAAATGCATCGGATCAGACAGAGGAGGTGAATTCACAGATTATGACTTTTCTGACCTATGCAATGAACATGGGATAAAGCAACAATTTACTATTGCAGGAACACCTCAGCAAAATGGAGTAGCAGAGAGACAAAACAAGTCTGTACAACAAATAGCCAGAGCCATGATGCATGAAAGTAATATTGCTCAGACCTTCTGGGCAGAAGCAGTGCACACAACAGTACATATCCTTAATAAAGCTCACTTAAGACCAAGCAGTGATAAGACTCCCTATGAACTGTGGCATGGAAAGCCAGCTTCAATCAAACATTTCAGAATCTTTGGAAGCAAGTGTTACATAAATAATAATGATGAAAATCTTGGAAAATTGGATGCAAGAGCAGATGAAGGGATATTTCTAGGATATGCATCCAAAAGTAAAGGGTACAGGTGCTACAACAAAACTCTTCAAAAAATAGTAGAAAGCATTGATGTGAGATTTGATGAATAACTTCCAAACAATACAAGAGATACAGACTGTTGCAGTCCATCAGACAACCATGAAGAAGAAAACCAAGATGATGAGGAAACAAGCAAGACAACAGAAGATACAGAGCTGAGTTCTAAAGCTCCCTCAAGATATACTCAGAAGAACCATCCTGAAGATCAGATCATTGGATACAAGAGAGTAGGGGTCCAAACAAGAAGGCAGCTAACAGAACAAACTGAAGAAGTATACATAACCATGTTGTCACAAATAGAGCCAAAGAAATTTGAAGAAGCCAGCAAGGACAAGTTTTGGGTAAATGCTATGAATGAAGAATTGGACCAAATTGAGAAAAACAATACATGGGAATTAGTTCCTAGACCCACTGAGAAAAATGTCATAGGCTCAAAATGGGTATTCAGAAACAAAATGAATGAGCAAGGACAAGTAATCAGGAATAAAGCTAGACTGGTTTGCAAAGGTTATTCACAAATCGAAGGACTTGATTACGATGAAACATTTTCCCCTATAGCCAGAATGGAAGCCATCATAATGTTTCTGGCCTTTGCGTGCTACCAAAACTTCAAAGTATATAAAATGGATGTAAAATCTGCATTTCTGAATGGAGAATTAGAAGAAGAAGTCTACATGGAACAACCAGAAGGCTTCTCATTGACAGACAAAGAAGACTATGTGTGATGACTGAAGAAGGCTTTATATGGACTGAAACAGGCTCCTCGTGCTTGGTACTCAAGACTGGATAAATATTTACAAAATCAAGGCTTTAAGAGAGGCGGAGTAGACAAAAATCTATACATAAAAGCCCATGAAAATGAACTCCTAATTGTTGTGGTATATGTTGATGACATTATGTTTGGAAGCAATAGAGAAGAACTAGCAAAAGGGTTTGCTGATGAGATGAAAGCAGAGTTTGAGATGTCTATGATTGGAGAGCTCAGTTTCTACTTAGCACTTCAAATTCAACAAAAGAACACAAGGACATTCATCTCACAGGAAAAATACTTGAAAGAAATGTTGAAAAAGTTCAAAATGGAGGACTGCAAACCTATGTCAACTCCCATGATCACGGGATGCACGCTGTGTGCTGATGATGGGTCTGCTGATATAGATCAAAAACTCTACAGATCCATGATAGGAATTCTGTTGTATTTGACTGCATCAAGACCAGACATCATGCTAGCAGTAGGACTAGTGGCTAGATATCAAGCAACACCTAAACAAAACCATCTTCTGGTAGTCAAAAGAATATTCAGATATCTACAAGGAACAACACAGTATGGACTTTGGTATCCTAAAGGCAAAAGCTTCACTTTGATAGCATACACAGATGCAGATTGGGCCAGTTGTGTGGATGAAAGGAAAAGTACAAGTGGAGGTGCATTCTATCTAGGAGAAAGTCTGGTGGCATGGTTAAGCAAGAAACAAACATCTATCTCTTTGTCTACAGTAGAAGCAGAATATATAGCAGCAGCAGCATGTTGTACACAATTCATGTGGATGAAGCAAAATCTCCAAGACATGAAGGTAAGCATTGATGAACCTATCTCAATCAATTGTGATAATACAAGTGCTATAAGTATATCTAAAAATCCCGTGCTTCACTCAAAAACTAAGCATATCCCAATCAATTATCATTTTCTCCGAGAACAAGTAGCTCAGAAGATAGTAAAGCTAGAATATGTACCAACAAAAGAACAGATAGCAGATATATTTACCAAAGCTCTTGCTAGAGAACCATTTGAATATTTGAGAGATAGACTAGGGGTAGTATCTGTAGATGCTACTCTCTGATATAAAGAGAAAGCACAGGTTCAGGGGGAGAACAGAAATGAAAATATCATTCCAGGGGGAGATTAGCCAACAAGGGAAGCATGAAACAGGTCCTCAGGATCAAAGGACTATGGAAAGAATACATCCAGCATAAAAGAATCAATGGAAAGGCTACAGGGATATAGATTCAAAAGAAGAAGGTCTAAAAACAAATCAGAGAAGAAATGCACACATAGAATCTACACTGAGAACTGTGCAACCCTTTGCCATTGATGTCAAAGGGGGAGGAAAAGCAGGTAATAGAAGAAAGGGTCTTAGGGGGAGGAAAAGCAGGTAATAGAAGAAAGGGTCTTCTAAAAGAAGCTAGGCAGAGGAAGACTTGGAAGAAGCATTGGATTATTGGTGGATTTGTTGCCATCAATGCCAAAGGGGGAGACTGTTGGAAATATTGTCATTGATGGCAAAGGAGATGGCAAAGGAGCACTTGAAACAGCAACAAAGCAGCAGTGAGGTAGCAGAGACATGCAATGTATTGAAGCAGAGTCCAACCTAAAGATTGTGAATAATCGATATGAATCAGAGCAGCACTAGGAAGAAGAGAAATATGGTTCGAATGATGAATTGAACACTTACAGCGAAATTTGTAATCGTTGAGACAGGGTAACTTTGACTAAGAATCAACGCTGCTTGCATAAGGGTAAAGATAAATGAAATGCGTAGAGGTGCGTTGGAGTATCGTCTAATTGCAAGGAAGCCGGAAACCAGGATTACATAGGGGTTCCACTACGGTTACAGTGATGGGGTCGATTTCCATTCCACGAGATTGGAATAGAATCAATGATTGCACTCTTGAAAGATCACGCCGATGCAAGTAGGAAGAAGGGAAGTCGAGACGATACAAAGGAAGGGTTTCAGTCGAAGATGGAGGTTGTAGAACAGAGGCGCAGTAGAAATACAAGTGGGCAGAGTTAAGTCGGAATGGTGTATGAAGAGGCGGAACCACGAATCAAGAACGAACAGTCAAGAGTGAGCGGAACCTGGAGTGTCGAAGAAGCGGAACCATGACTTGATGAACAGTGACGGCGGTTTATGGTTTTCATCGCACCGCCTTTCGGTGATAAGCGGTATTTCCTGGTTGGGGAGCGATTCCATAGAAACGTCGACACGTAGCAAAGGTGGACCCACGAAAACCACTATCAAAGCACACCATCGCGCGTTATTGTCCATGCAAGTTGCCCGAGCAATATCCGTCGGATCATTAGAAGCCGTGCGATGTGATGTCCGCCGTTGGATGTGGTAGGTCGTTAGCACTGGGACCCTCGCATATATACACTTGCTGATTGTTGGTGCCGAACTAAGGTTTGCGGGTTTAATGAGAGGTCGTGACTATATAGGGATATAGCATTATATGCGAGTAGGGAGACTTCGTTTAATATGTGCACCTGCCGAGGATTATATGACAAGGTTAATCGTATGTATTTGGCGGTCAATCCTTACAGATGTTGGGTTATTTGCATATATTATAGACATTGAGATATTACAGTGTGCATGTAAAGAGATGGTATTATTACGGTTTGAACCATAGAATAGAGATGACACCTCCGCCAACAGAATCATGTGAAGATGGACTATTGGGTTGTAGTTATGGAAGGATGTGGAATTAATATCTCCATTCTCTGAATTGAGATATTAAAATAAACTAGAATTGTTTGTTTAAAATTGCTAGCGTAGAATAAGGGAATGCTGAGAGATTGCCAGACTTGAGGACTCTGGAAAAGAAACTTGGATACACTTTCACACAGATTGAGGTTTAAAGCAAGGAAAACCAGGACTATGGGTTATCCCCGCTATCAAGTACAAAATGAATAGTTAAAATTAAGTACAGTGAACAGATGAATAGATACAGAGGTGAACCAAGATATACAGAACAGTCACTCAACAGTAGCAAAAAAGACAAATCCAGTAAAGCCAAAGTTCAGAAAAGGAGCTGAGTGGTATTGAAATGTGTAACTGAAAATGTAAATATTTTTTGTTTATATTGTTTGTGATGCAAAGGCAAGTATCCTAAGGAAAAGAAAAATCCCACTGTAGCATGGAAAGTTGTACATAAAAACGAGTTGGATAAAGGAATAAGAAGACAGAAGCCAAAGAGTCATGACTGTTCATTCCAAATTCTTTGTGAAATACAAACAGTCATGTGAGGAACTCTATATATAATATCACATTGATATGCATAGTGAGACAGAGAGTAAATATAGAGAAGCAGAATATAGAAGAGTGAGGCAGAGAAGATTAAGAAAAGAAGAGCAGAAAGAGAAGCTACAGAACAGAGCTGATATCTGAGGTAAATCATCAAACATTCAGCTTGATAAATTGAGGAAGTTGGAGCTTCCCTATCAAGTTGCAGCTTGATAGCTGTCAGTTGTAGCTGACTGAGGTTGGAGCCTCCTGTAGGTTGGTGCCTGCAGAATATTGAAGGGAGTTGGTGCTTCCTTGCAATTTGTAGCTTGCAGAATTGAGGATTGAAGCCTCCTGTAGGTTGGTGCCTGCAGAAAAATAGTGGTGAGAGGGAGTTGGAGCTTGCCTTTGCATCACAACAATAATGAGATGTGGTTTTCTCCCTTTATGGGTTTCCACTTATATCTGGTGTCTCTCTGCATGATGTTTATGTGTTGATCTGATTTATATCTTCTGCTTAATACCTACTGCTCTCATATTAAGTCTACTGTTATATTATATTAATACTTGCTGCTCACATTCTAAGATTACTCACATATTAAGTTGGACATGAAATGAAGGTGTAAATAAGTTTTAAAGCCTTAAAGTTTTAAGAATCCTTGAATGTGTTAAACTGATTCACCCCCCCCTCTTAGTTTAACTAAGGGTTCAACAAGTTCTGCTGAGATTAAAAAGAAATTGATGTATTGGAACCTATGGATGTTTTGACCTATTTGTGGATGGAGAAAGCTTTGTCATTGGATCCCTGAGCTTAGTTGTTGGTGAAGTACTCTAATATGTTTATATCTTTCCTGTTTTCATTCCGTTTTCATCATTTCTTACTTACAGTAGAGTAAAAGTTTTAGGCTAAGAAATGTCTCTTAGAAGCACCTTAGACGTGTTTACTCTTTACTGTCTTCATGTTTTCATCTGATGAAGGTTTTATTAAGTAGTTTGACTGTTGTTTCAACCCTTAAGCTTGTTTATTTCAAGAATAGTTCAATAAAATTAGCCTCAAGATGATTTATGGTTTTCCCTGCTTCTTGTTGACACTTTGAAAACTGTTTTTGAAATCTCCCTTTAAATTACCATTGTCCAAAGTTTACCAAAGAGGCCTGTTTTGATCATACCATTTGTACTTGCTCAAATAATTGTTTTAAAGGTCTTTATAGCTGTAATCACAGATGTTTAGGAGTTCCCTCTTTTATGAATGCAGTTATTTGTGAATCTTGAATGTTTTCTTATCCTTGAAAGTGAAATCTTTGATGAAATAGAGCGTTCCTCGACTCTTAGATCTCATTTTGAAAGTTTGTCTTGAAATTTTTATTTGCTGAAGTGTAAATTGTAGAATTCATGGTTAGCCCTGTCTATACAATACTTCTTCATGTTTAAATGATGTTTTAAGTCCCTTTGTTGAAGATTACATATAATTAAAGATTCTTAACTGCCCTTAGTTCTACTTTTCATTCTAAAAACCTTGATGTTCATTTCATTTCACCTGAAAAATTTGTAGATCCAACAGCCAAGTTATATTTTCCCTTTGATACCCCTAATTCATCTACAAACTTGTTACAAGCTTCAATTTGACTCCATTTCCCAATGACTTAGAGATTTCCCTTTTCTATCTATGCTGCCTAGATCATCATGCCCCACAAAACAATAAAACAAACTCATACTTAATAACTAGCCTAAAATCAACCTTTTTCAAGAAAACAAGTCATATATTTACAAACATATTGAGAGATCCCTCTCTGAGACTAGGATGGTTAGATCCTAGAGCTCTAAAGACTGGTTTACATGTTGCCTTGTCATTTTGTTTGCCAATCGGCCAAATCACAGGATCCCAACCTTCTAGCGATCACTGTGGGACCTCTGAGTACATAGTCACATAAATATCTCTTAAAATTTCATTAGACCCTCCGCAAATCAAGGAATATACAGTGAATCGGCCACCTCATCGCCACACCAACATTCTGGAGATCACGGTGGGACCTCTGAGTAAAAGTCCCTAAACAAGACACTCATTATTCATTCAAGTGAACTATAGCCTCTTCAAGCACTACCAACATAATGGTAATCATGATAGGATTTGTCTGAATCAATGGAAATCTGAGTAAACCTTAGGATTATAAGATACCCTTATCAAACCTTGAAGAAATCAGCTAGTAAGCCATAGACTAGACTCTGTTTGTTTCATCACTTTAGCTAAGTATTGAATTAGGTATAGGACACTCTCATAACCAGAGAACCACATAAAACTTAGAAAAACCCAAAAAAATTTCAGATTGGTTTTCAAATAAACCATTGGTGGTGGACCATAAAACATTTTACCTTCAGAAAAGCTAAAAATTTCCACCTGGCGACTCCACTAGCTCCAGTAGGCCTATTACCTCACTAGTATTTCAGATGTCCTTGAAATTGTGTTGACCAGCTTTGAGGAAGTTTAGGAGCCTAGTTATCCTATTATAGAAATCACTATGAGAGGAAAGCTTTTGAGAAAACAGTCTTGAAAATTCAAACCTCTCTTAATTTTGAAAAATTGAAATCTGGCTTCACATAGGGTCCATACTAGATCCCATCCAGATCCTCATCCCCCTACCGTAGTTGACAATCCAGGGAAGATTTTGTGGCAGAATTCTAGATTTGGAAAATCAACTACTGATAGGACCATCCTAAGAACAAGATCTGTCCCTAAAGATCTTAAAGTCTTAGAAGATCCTCACTTTGACTTACCTTACACAAAGAACCTATTCAGAAATAAGTCTCAAAGTGATTTAAACCAAGCTGACTTTGAAACCACAGATTTACAACAGAGCTTTAGCAGAGAAACTTCACCTTCTACACCACCTGATTCTCAGCTTCTCCATCATTTCAATTCTTTCCATAACAAATCTGCTCATCATCAGTTTGCTGGCCCAAGTGTTGCTTCCACTCCTATCCACACATCCACTGTTCAAAACACTCCATTTCATCCCAATTTCCCTCTTGTTAATCCACCTCTTTTAAATCCCCCATTATTTCCTATCATGGCAGCATGGTATGCTCCATTAGTGTTACCACAACCTTTGGTTCCCCTACCAAATGATTACCAATCCAAAATTTCCCATTTCACTGGAAATGAACCTACTACTGCCCAACAACACGTAGATAAAATGAATGATGCCTTTGATTACATAGAAATAGAAGAAGAGACCATTAAGATGAGAATTTTTGCTCAAAGTTTAGGAGGGGAAGCCAAGAAATGGTTTAAAAACTTAGCTCCTCACAACATAAATGATCTCCCTTCTTTATATTAGACATTCATAAACAAATGGGAAATTAGAAAAAACCCCCTCCAAATCCTTTCAAAATATACCAATCTCAAAAGGAACAGTGGGGAAGGTGTCTAATAATATTGCACTAGATCCAATAGTGTCTATAATGCACTTCCCCCAGACATGAAACCTCCACTAGGCCTAGCCTTAGCAAAATTACTAGAAGGTTTTGATCCTGAAATGGCTTACCAACTAAGAGAAAGAGACCCCTCAACTTTAGAAGATATGCAGAGGGGAGCCTTAAGTGTAGAAACAAATCTGATTGAGAAAAGAGCTAGGTTGAAAGCAGAGAAAAGAGTTACATACAGGGATGATACAATGCCATCAACCTCATCATCAGATACTAAAATTGATAACTTAGTGAAGGTAATGGAGAGAATGCTTGAAAAGATGAATCTGAATGATAGAGTGCCTCCTAGAGAAAACCAAAACAGAAATAGAAACCAAAATCTTAGAAGAGACCCTAATCAAGATAGGCAAAGAGATAATGACCAACAGATTAGGCCCCCCTTTCAACAAAACTCTATTGATCAAGAAGAAGAAAGAGAAGTTGAAAGGTTGGAAGAAAATCGTGTAAATCTGATAGGATCTGATAGTGAGACATATGTTTTTCTCACTGAAGAAGAACAAGGTTTACTCTCTTTGGAAAAAATTGAAAACAACCATGAAGATTCTGAAGATTACAGATTGGGGTTTGAAAATGCAATCATGGAGGTACACAAACAATATAATCTTAGAAGCAAAGGGAGTCCAGAGATTTCTAATGACAGAAACACCAGTACTGCTGTTAAGAAAACTACAGAAAATCAATCCAAAAAGACAGCCAGTAACATCAACTCTTTGGCCAAGAAAACTGATATAAATAAAGACAAAAACAATCAAAAAAATGTTGAACAAAGCTGCCTTAGTACTTTTGCTAGTGGCCCTAACAAATCTGTCCCAAATAGCAGTTCAAATCAAAATCAGCAAATCAGAATTGTTGAAAGAGTTGTAAATGAAAAAATAGATGTAAATATGTTGAAAACAATAGTTCCTTTCAGCCTTGAAGGGGAAATTGCGAAAATTAAAATCACCATACCCTTAGCTGAACTAGTGACTCATGATGTATATAAAAACCAAATTTTGAAAGCTTTGAATATAGGCAGTGACACTGATACATTAAACTTGACAGATGATAAACCTGAGTTATTGTTTGGTCCTGAAGTTGAAGGAAAATAACAAAAAGGGGTTGTCCCTCCCTTCTATGTCAGCCTGAATATACATGACAAAATCTTGCATAATGCCATGCTAGACTTAGGTGCTTCACACAATCTTATTCCCAAAGTAGTAATGGAAAGCCTAGGCTTAGAAATTACTAAACCATACAAAGAATTTTACTCTTTTGATTCAAGTAGAGTCAAATGCTTAGGCTTGATCAAAGATTTGTGTGTTAACTTGGCACAAATTCCTGCTAAGAGTCTAGTAATGGACATAGTAGTAGCCATGGCATGCTTCTATCTAGATCATGGGGAGCCAAACTTCAGGGGAGCCTTCAGATGGACATGTCTTATGCCACCATCCCAGTATTTAACCAAACTAGAAGATTATATAGGGAATCCCACATGAAATACATGGTGAGAAACATAGATAGACCAAACAATTCTCCTATATACTCCATCCATTCAAATTTGGATTCCTTTATCTTATATAATGAAGATGAAACCAGCCAACAAGAAAAGGAAAACAAAGGAGAAATTAGTCTACCATAACAGTCAAATCTGCCATTAACTCAAGAAAAGAACAGTCTAGATTTTAGTAGCCTTGAACAACTGAAAGAAAATGAAAATGAGAGTGAAATATCTTGGAAAATAAACTTTGATGGCTCTTGTAGCAAAATAAGTGCAGGGGCTGGTGTATGGATACAGAAAACAAACCAAGGATTTTCCTATAAGATGGATTTTCCATGCACAAATAACATTGCTAAATATGAAGCCCTCCTTATTGGCCTACACTTACTCAAAGATTTGAGAGCCAAAAGAATATCAATCCAAGGGGATTCTGAGCTAATTATTAGACAAATTAAAGGGGAATATTCAACCAGAAACCCAAAACTCATAGAATATAGAAATGCTGCCCTTGATCTCCTAAAAACCTTTGAAAAATATGAACTCATTTTCATCCCAAGAGCTCAAAATCATCTAGCAAATGAACTTGCCTTTGCTGCCAGTAATTTCCAAATACCACAGACAAATGAACAAACTGATATAAAGGTAAAAAATAGACCTGCAATACCCGACAATGAAGATTACTGGCAAGTGTTTGAAGGAGACAAACACATAGATGATTTTCTGCAATCAAAGAATGATTTTGCCATACCAATGCCTTTTTTAAGCCATGAGGAAAATTGTTTTAATGAAGAACAATACCCTGAAATAGAGCTATCTTTTTCTGCTGATATAAACCATTTTTAACATCCTTTTAGAGAAGAAATAATTGACAACACAGATCAGAAGGACCTGGAAGTTTTACAATGTAAAAATGATACAATTCCAAGAGGCCTTGCACCATTAGAACAACTTTTTGATTTCAATGATGTAGTCAAGGAACCAATGATGGAGCCTATGGAAACAAAAATAGAAGGACATAACATAGGCAGCCTAGTAGAACCCAAGATGATAAAATTATGCAGCACTCTCCCAGCTCATATTAAACAACAATACATAGAGCTTTTCAAAGAATTTAAAGATGTGTTTGCATGGGGATACAAGGATCTAAAATCATATGATACCAGCATCATTCAACAAAAAATTCCTCTTAAGGAAAATCAGAAACCTTTCAAACAAAAAATTAGAAGGATAAACCCTGTTTTATTACCTTTAGTTGAGAAAGAGATTAAGAAAATGTATGATGTTGGGATCATAGTTCCTATCAGGTATTCAGAATGGGTTTCCAACTTAGTATCTGTTAGGAAAAATACTGGAGAAATTAGGCTCTGCATTGATTTCAGGAATCTAAATAGAGCCTCCCTTAAAGATAACTATCCCTTGCAAAAAATGGATCACATACTTCAAAGGGTGATTGGCTCTAAAAGAGTTTCACTGCTGGATGAGTTCTCACGTTACAATCAGGTTTTATTACTCCCAAGTGACCAACATAAAACTACTTTTACTACACCTTGGGGTACGTTCATATATGTCAAAATGCCATTTGGCTTAATGAATGCAGAGGCCACCTTCCAAAGGGCCATGGACATACCCTTTTCAGAAGACATAGGCTATTTTATAATAATTTACCTTGATGACATTAGTGTTTTCTCTAAAACTAATGAAGAACACTTGATTCACTTGAGAAACGTTTTTGAGAAATGTAGGAAATATGGCTTATCTTTGAATCCCAAAAAGACACTCTTTGGTCTCCAAGAAGGAAAGCTTCTTGGCCACATAATTTCTGAAGAGGGAATCAAAATATACCCTAAAAGGATTGATGTCATATTGAAAATCAGCCATCCTAGAAACCTCAAAGAATTACAATCTTTCATTGGGAAGATAAAATTTTTAAGGAGATTCATCCCCAACCTTGCTGAGTTATTAAGAAATATCACAAACATGCTTAAGAAAGAGATAGGTGTTAAATGGATAATACAGGCTAAAAAATCATTTGAACTAGTGAAACAAGCTTTAACTCAAACACCAGTTCTTATTAGTCCTGTTTTCACCAAGGATTTTTATATCTTTTCTTTTGCATATGAACATACAATAGCTGCAGTAATGCTGCAAAAGAATGACATGGGGCATGAACAACCTATATCCTTTTTTAGTAGGGCTTTAAGAGATGCTCCACTCAAGTAGAACATCATGGAGAAACAAGCCTTAGCCTTAGTAAAAGCATTGAAAGACTTTAGAGTCTACATATTGCATTCTCACATCATTGCTTTTATTACACACACAGTTGTCAAGGATATTCTAAGTCAAGACCCTAATGGAAAAAGGGGAAAATGATTGCTATTATTCTAGAATATGACTTAGAAATCAGGCCTACCAAACTGATCAAAGGGCAGGGATTAGCCAAACTCATGGCTGAGTCAAACTTCCAAGAACTTGATATCAATATGGTTGATGTCTTAGAAGAAATAGAGGAATTCACATCTCCATTTATTGAAGAAACATTTGTGAATTCACCTTGGTATGCTGACATCATATATGTGTTGCTTTATCTGAATGCCCCTCCTTCTTTGTTTAAAACTAAAGCTATATTTTTGAAATAGAAGGCTTTAAATTATTGCATATTAGATGGGGTTTTATATTGGAAAACTGCTGTTGGAATATTGCCTAAATGCCAACTTGAGGTTGATGCAGGAAAAATCATGCATGAGCTGCATGAGGGAGAGTGTGGAAGACATCTGTACTGGAAGACTACAGAAAATAAAATCCTTAGATCTGGTTACTATTGGCTCACCCTTTTCCCAGATACTCAGAAACTTGTCATGACTTGCCATAAGTGTCAAATTTTTGATGGCAAGAGAAAACTCCTACCTTTACCCTTACATCCCATCAGTGTTGAGGCTCCCTTTCAACAATGGGGCTTGGACTTCCTTGGGGAAATTCACCCATCTTCATCAGCCCAACATAAGTGGATCCTCACTGCCACTGATTATTTTACCAAGTGGATAGAAGCCATACCCTCTAGGAATGCTACTGACTCTGTCATTATCAAGTTCCTTGAAACCAACATACTATCCAGATTTGGTTGTCCAAGAAAAATTATCACGGACAATGCTGCTGCCTTCAAATCTAAGAAAATGGTTGACTTCTACCATAGATATCATATTATCTTGGGTCATTCCACTGCCTACTATCCTCAAGGAAATGGATTAGCTGAATCCTCCAAAAAATGCCTTGTCAATATTATCAAAAAACTATTGGAACAGAATCAAAAATCATGGCATAGTAAGCATTTTCATGCTTTATGGGCTGATAGATTAACCACCAAAAATTTAATAAATATGTCCCCTTATCAGCTGGTTTATGGCATGGATGCAGTCTTCCGAACCTTTTTAGGAGTTCTAGTCATGAAACTCCTCCAAGAAGTACAAACTGAAGAAAATGATATGCAGAGAAGGATCAACCAGACCATTCATTTATATCAAACTAGAGAGGAAGTATACAACATAAAACAAACAGTCCAAGAGAGTATTAAGAAATTATTTGACAAAAGGACTAAAGAAAATTATTTCCAAGTTGGAAATGTAGTTCTTAAGTGGGATTCTAGAAGGGAAGGAAAGGGAAAACATGGAAAATTTGAAAATTTGTGGAAAGGGCCCTACATTATTCATTCTATCAGGGGTCATAATGCATTCTTTCAGCAAGAGTTGAATGGAGAATATTTATTGGGAGGTCCTGTCAATGGCAGGATGCTCAAGCACTATTTCTGCCAAGAATCCTAAATTTCAATTTTTTTATTTTTTCCACTGTGTATAACATTGTTGTTTCAATTTGAAAAGAGAAGAAAAACACAAAAACAAAAGAAAAATAAAAGAGGGCAGATTCAAAAAAGGTACAGCCCCATACCCAAAAAAGAAAATTTTCTGAAAGTGAGCAAATCTAAGTGCCACTACTGATTAAGAAATGATATATTGTTCAGTCATTTAGCTTAAACATGGCTGAACATTATTTCAATTTACTACTGATAGGTTAGTGAATTAGATTTTCCAAACAATTTATTCTTGGCTTATAAGTAGAGTAGATTAGGATAGAAGAAAAATGGTTCAAACATGTTCAAAATATGAACCAGGGATCAAAAGAAAAGATGGCTCTAACATGATAAAAACTTGGGCCAAAGAGAGAGAGAGAAAGGCTGGTTCTAATATATGCTAAAAAATTGAACCAGTAAAAGAAGAAGACGGCTCAAAAGATCAAAATCAAGAGTTGGGAAAGGAAAAAAAAGGATGTCTTTAATTCTCAATATCTTAAGCCTTCACCATTTTGTTTCATTTTTCTGCAAATAAAGTCTATGTGCAGCTTGTACATACAACCATAGACACCATGGCAGGTCAGACAGTCTAATCCTGACCTGACTATGTTTAAATTTCCTCTTTTAGAAATAGAGAATAAAATTTGTCAAACAGCTTAATCTTGAAAGATAGTAGCTTAGATAGAAAAATAAAGAGTTCAACAGTTTAATCTAGACTCTTGGAAGAAATAAGGATAGTATTAGATATTTTGTTTCTTTTTAAAAAAATAAAATGTCAAAGAGTTTGCTAGTTCAAATGCACTCAAAAAGGAAGAAAAAATTCTAGGACAAAATAAGATTGGGTAGGTAGAGATGTTGTTTTGAAGAAATTACATGTTGAAAATTGATAAAATTTGTCCTTTTCAGGGAAAAATCAGCAAGAAAAGAAGAAATATTCCAAATGGATAAGGCACTGGTCTGTTGAAATCCAAAGATTAATAAACTGAGGTTTTGGACACCTAAAAGGACAGTTGTCCTCCCCAAGTGGAGCCATTGTTAGTCATCCATAATTCTGATAATATCCAAAGATGACTAAAATTTCCAATCCTAGATTTCTAGAAATAATATTTCAAAGAAACATTATAAATTCTAGAAATCTCACTGCCTTCATCATTTTGAGGCTATCAATTCACCAAAATATTCATCCATGTCTTCTAAAAAGTTATCCTACTTTTTTAAAGGAGAAAGCTCATTTCAGGCTTTTTATCCCTGTTTTTATTAGTCCATTTTCCTCTGAAAAATAGCCCACTTTCCCTCTATTAAATCATCATTTCCTCTGAAAAAACCCTCCAAACCATCATAACTTCTTTATATGGTTTGAAAACCCTTTTAAAACCATTGAAATCACTTTGTTTTGGTTTAAAACAGCCCTTTTCACCTATCGGAAATTTTAAATTGGCCTAAAAACCACATTTTTGCCTAAAAAGCAGTCTTTTTTCAAATTAAAAGGTTTAAGCCCCTGAGGACTTAAAATATTTGGTCCCTTCCACCAAATATCCAAGCACTATGACCAAGCACCCAAAACTCCCATCGCATCAACGCTATTACTCTTTCATCGCGTTACTTCCCCTTCACCTGCCAATGCAATTGGCCCCTTTTTTCCTTGGCCCCTGGTCACTTCTCCTCCACAGGATCGTGCTCCAGCCCAAGCTCTTAGCCCCCAATCGCATCGTATTCCCTTTCTTCTCCCTCTGCCTTATCTTTTCCTTTTACTGATCTCCCGATGCACTATGAATTCCTCGACTCATCCCCACCGTCGATCTACCAGGATCAACTATTGTCGGCACTCCCCCTCGTCATCCAACCTTCCCACTCATTCATCCCCACAAATCGATCTATACCGTTGATCTGCGTGATCTAACGATTTTAGTTTAACCCGACGATCCAACGACCTTTCTGCCCCATGAAAAATTAACTAATGTCACACTCTGGGGCCTACTACTCATTACCCAGCCACTTCCACCAATCTCTGGCTACCACCTGTCTCCCACTAACTCTCGCCCGTGCAGCTTTCCATCACGCTCATCTCCGTACCGTCGGATCTACCCCTTCCCATCCGACGGCTCATATGCGATATCGCGCGTTTTTTCCGTCCGGGGTTTAACCCACCCAAATCACGCGAAACCGCCGGTTTCGTAAAGGATGTGTGTCGCGAAATAATTCCATCGCGTTCGTTTTATAAAAAATCGCAAACCACTGTTGCTCCGTGCGAAAACCAATAGTGGTTTTCCAAAACCACTTTTCCCGTTTTCATGCCAAAGTCATTTTAAACCCCATTTCTTCACGGTTTTCTCTATAAAACCCTTATGCACATTCATTTTCTCCTCACTGCTCCTTTCGCCTCTGCCTAACCCCTGTAAGCAATCAAACCAACACACGCAGGGTTTTGTTAACGTTTTGTTTGTCTTGTGCAGGTTTTATGGTGGTTTTTAAAGGTAAAAACCCTTCCCATTGTCAAAGGGACAGGGTCGAAAATCACCGTATTTTGAAGACCAATCAATGAAGAAAATAAGGTTCCCGGTAAAATAAAAAGACAATGGAGATTAAAAGTTGAAGGATGAAGACCAAAGTCAAAGATCGAAGATTAGAAGACTTAACTCTGTAGTTTAACGGTTTAAAGCAGTGTATAAAGGGAAAAAGACAATATAATGCATTATGAAGACTTAAGGTGAAATTAGAACCTTAAAACAAAGAATTAAAGCCTAATCAGGGTTTTAAAGGGCATGAGGGATTAATGAGTAAAACAGTTATTTAAAAGAAAGTAGATAAAGGCAACAAAACAGAGTATCAAGGTATAAAGAGACAGACAGAAGATTTAAAGGATTGATTAGCAGATCAAGGCTAAAAAGGTCTTAAAACACAGTTTTATGATAAAATAAGACAAATCAAGCTTAAAGACAGCCTCAGATACATCAAAGGAGCAGTCATTCCCTTAATAAATCAAAAGTGACACCTTTCACTTAATTTATACCTCAAAAGACAAATAGACAGTTATTACACTTAAGAAGATATTATAAACTGTCAGACAGTTATTGTAAAGACAGAAAAAGGCCTCAAAGTCAATATTTTCAGCCGTTTTATCCTCAGGAAGTAAAGACAGATTTATTATACAAAGGAGTAGTTGAGAGACATTCCTACCTTATGCCTTGCATGGTTTTTAAGGATATGAGTGCATTTACTCTGTCATTTAATGACCTTTTGAACCTTAGATGGTTCCACCTCCTCATTTGCAGCATAAATACTATGTTTGAACTCATTTTATGAGGGCATTTGATAACTCTTTGAAGTAATACATAGTTCTGCTGAGATTAAAAAGAAATTGATGTACCGGAACCTGTGGATTTTTTGACCTGTTTGTGGATGGAGAAAGCTCTGTCATTGGATCCCTGAGCTTAGTTCTTGGTGAAGTATTCTAATCTATTTATGTTTTTCCTGTTTTCATTCTGTTTTCATCATTTCTTACTTACAGTAGAGTAAAATTTTTAGGCTAAGAAATGTCTCTTAGAAGCACCTTAGACCTGTTTACTCTTCACTGTCTTCATGTTTTCATCTGCTGAAGGTTTTATTAAGTAGTTTGACTACTGTTTCAACCCTTAAGCTTTTTTATTTCAAGAATAGTTCAATAAAGTTAGCCTCAAGATGATTTATGGTTTTCCCTTCTTCTTGTTGACACTTTGAAAACTGTTTTCGAAATCTCCCTTTAAAGTACCATTGTCTAAAGTCTGCCAAAGAGGTCTCTTTTGATCATACCCTTTGTACTTGCTCAAATAATTGTTTTAAAGGTCTTTATAGCTGTAATCACAGATGTTTAGGAGTTTCCTCTTCTATGAATGCAGTTATTTGTGAATCTTGAATGTTTTCTTATCCTTGAAAGTGAAATCTTTGATGAAATAGAGTGTTCCTCGACTCTTAAATCTCATTTTGAAAGTTTGCCTTGAAATTGTTATTTGCTGAAGTGTAAATTGTAGAATTCATGGTTAGCCCTGTCTATAAAATACTTCTTCATGTTTAAATTATGTTTTAAGTCCCTTTGTTGAAGAGTACATATAATTAAGGATTCTTAACTGCCCTTAGTTCTACTTTTCATTCTAAAAACCTTGATGTTCATTTCATTTCACCTAAAAAATTTGTAGATCCAATAGCCAAGTTAGATTTTCCCTTTGATACCCAATTCATCTACAAACTGGTTACAAACTTCCATTTGACTCCATTTCCCAATGACTTAGAGATTTCCCTTTTCTATCTATGCTGCCTAGATCATCATGTCCCACAAAGCAATCAAACAAACTCATGCTTAATAACTAGCCTAAAATCAACCTTTTTCAAGAAAACGAGTCATATCTTTACAAACATACTAGAGATCCCTCTCTGAGACTAGGAGGGCTAGATCTTAGAGCTCTAAAGACTGGTTTACATGTTTCCTTGTCATTTGGTTTGCCAATCGTCCAAATCACAGGATCCCAACAATTTAAATTGTAAGTTAAATAAGACAATTGTGTACTGGGATCCAAAAAAATGGATTCTCAATTTCTTAATGTTTATACTATGAAATTTAACAGAAAGTTTTCGGTTTTTCAGCTTTTTTGAGATTAAGTTTAATGGTTATCTGTTTTTTCTGGTTTTTCTAGCTTTCTTCAGTTGAAGATTAATTGTTATATGGTATTTTTTTTTAATAAATTTTGAGAAAATTAGTTAGTTATTTAAAATCTATTAAATTAATAAATATCGATCGAATTGTGGAAACATCACAATATTCAAATTAATAAAGTTGGGTAAAGAAAGAGATTATCTTAAAGAATAGGGATACATTCAAATTAATCTCTTCCTTTAATAAAGTTTGGTAAAGAAAGAGATTATTTTAAAGAATTAAGGATATATTCAAATTAATCTTTTTACTTTTATAAAGTTGGGTAAAGGAAGAGATTATATTTCTTAGAAAATGAGAATTATGTTTTTATCTTGACCCATTGGGTAAAGGAAGAGATTATATTTTTTAGAAAGTGAGAATTATGTTTCTATCTTGACCCATGCTAAGAAATCTCTACTTTTAATTAAGTTGGGTAAAGAAAGAGATTATCTTTTCTAGAAAACGGGAATTATGTTTCTATAATAACTAACTCTAAGAAGAAGATGAACTGACCAATGCTAAGAAGAAGATGAACATTACCAAAGATATGATTTAAATCTCATTCCCAAAACATTTCGGGACTAAAGAATTTTTCGCTTTTTTTATACAACACACAGAGAATTGAAGATGAAAAACACTTTATTTTTTATTTCAGGTCTTTAATAAAATACTAATATAAATTTATTGTGATCAACCACTTTTTTGATACAACACAAAGAGAAGGCCAATATTCACATTGGAATTTCTAGAGCTTAGGAAGGACCCTCGCGATGGAATCTAGGGTTCTCACCTCCTTGGCCACCATCATGACACAGAGCCTTGCTGCTCATGGCCTCAGACCTCCAGTACCTGCGCTCCCTCGGTGGCTCCCTCTTGGCCACGACTTCTACGACTGTGTAGGATGCGAGGGTCTCACCTACTCTGCCCTTTAGGCTGTAAATTATCCTCTCTTTGTCCTCTCGGCTGCAGAAATCAAAGAACACCTCGGAAAAGTGTAGGACAAGGCCGCCCTTGCAGACGGCTACGCATCCTCACCTCAGCTCATCGCGTTAGGCCATCGTTTTTGTGCACAGTCCATCTATGAGACTAGCTATGGCCACCTCTGCTTGCACCGACTCTTACACTGCCCCTTGCTTCTTTATTTTTCGGGACCTCACCGGAGCTATGTTGCTCTTGCTACGGATCCCAAATCCTCCTTGTCTTTCAGTTGATTGCTCTCTTAACGAGAAAAACCATGCTTCTTTGGGTGCATTCCAAGGACCTGGTTTCACCTTGCAAAGGCCCTTGAACTGAGGCTAAGGATCCCCTCCTCATCCATTCGACTCCTTCATGAAGGTAAACAACTCGAAGACCCTTTCCCTCTCTCCTTTTACAACATAGAAAATGATGCTTCAGTGATTATTTCCCTCTGTCTGCAGGGAGGTGTTAACGGGAAAACCTCTGTTGCCAAGGTTTTCTCTTACAAATACGTTGTTCATGCACATCCCTCCTCTCCATCTTCTCAACCCCAGGAGGCTCCCAAGCTTTTCTTGGTAGATAAAACGGAGGAAGTGCCATATGTTGAAATTTCCCACCCGGATTTGGATGACCATCTCCAACTTTATGGAGAAAATTCCTTCATCTGTTGATTTAATGGACTCTGGCTTCGCACAGAATATTTTTGTTGATCAGCGGTTGTCATTGATGTCAACCCGAGCAGCACCAAGCGCTAACCCAATATTGCATGGGAATTTTGACCTACCAAATTAATATATTCTAGGTCAATAATGATTTTTATCGTTTCTACTTGTTGAGATGTTTCCGTTGATATATGGCACGCCATGTAATTCTTCACGGTTTGAGAGATATTCATGTTTGAAGTTTGCACCCCCAGTTAGTGGGCTAAAACCCCATGGGGTTGGGGCATGGGTCATTGAAAATTCATAATTAATATTTTTTAAGCTCCTAAAATCCCTCCCACGTTCACTTGTTGAAGTCCCTCTCAACCTAAGAATTTATATAAATTGTGATCTTCATTTCCTCCTTAGGCAAGGGATTCGGCCATCCGAAACAGGTCATCGTGGAATTTGTGCTCTAAATTTTTTTCTACGAAGTTTTAGAAGTTGAAATTTTGATGAGGCGAATCATAAATCTTGAGGAATCTACTGTGAAAATTTCAGATCAAGGTGCACAATATTTTTGGAGATATGATCTGTGGAAGTCAGGGTTTTTGCAGGCTCCTGAAATTCATCTCAAATAAGTGACCTTGGTAAATTCGTCATAACTCTCTTTCTGAGTATTGTATTGGAATTCTGTAAGTAGTGGTGGATATTTCTTAGTCCTTGCTGTTCATTCTATCAATTTCAGAGCCAAATGAAGAAACAGTGACACGTGGCACGCCGTACAAGTGTGCTCTGCTGAAACAGTCCATAATTAGGGCATTGTGAGAGATTGGGTATAAATCTCTCTTGAAGAATCCAAATTGGGTCAGACCCATGGCATTGGAAAGATGACTTAGAGGAATAGTACAGGACCAAAAATTAGATATTGATGATCTCAAATAATAGAGATACACTAGATTCAATATCGAGCTCCTAGAAGGCAAGAAAAGCTAGATCATGTGTTGTCAAGGGTTGCAAAGGACTAGAATTTCTATGGCAGCAAAGAAAAGCAAGGTGCAGTAGAGGGTAGCATGACAAGAGCAGCAACCAAGGTGCAGAATAGCAACAAGAAGTTTATCATATGAAGTCTTCAAGTGGGTAGCACTACATACAATCATTGTACTTAGTCATTGTAAATACATTATTGTAAAAATTGTACTAGCATCTATCTACCAAGGGTTGAAGAGGCAGTGTTGGGAGGTCTAGGATCATCATTAGGTGGTTGTGTAAAAGTTGGGGTTATGGTCTAGTGTGTCTTCTTCTTCTACATCATTCTATATCATTGTAAAGTGGACCATTTTCCCTGGTACGAGAGACCATTCTTCTTTTATTCTTCTATAGGGTGGTAGGGTGGTGTTAGGGTGAGTTGTAGCTCATTGGGTGTTGGGGCATCCGTTCAATTGAATACTGAAGAATCTCGGGCATTGCAGCGTCCATCCAGTGGGAGATGAAGAAGAATGCTTTTCTAGATTCTAGGAACTTGGAGCCTTCTTTTTAATTGGAGTTGAATATTAAAGAATTATTAGAAAAGCATTCAGGTGGTTTTTGTCTTTAGATTGGGTTTCTGTAAGGTAGTAATGCATTTTGTTCCTCTTGTTCTTTGTTATCATTGTACAAACAATGATAAAAATTGAAGATTAACTAATGCTCTAATTGAAAAATATTGATTCACCCCTCTGACATTTCCAACAATTGGTATTGGATCTTGGTTCCTTTAATAGCAGTTTAACAGCTGGAAGGAGGTCATGGAGCATACGAAGAATGGTGTACCTCTATTCAATGAAAATAATTATGCACTTTGGAAAGGAAGAATGGAGGTCTATCTCTTGGCACAAGGTTATGAAGTATGGGACACTGTTCAAAATGGATTTACATCAACCATGGATGAACAAGGTAAGAAGAATTTGGTAAATGATGCAAAAGCAAAGAATATTATTATCAGTGGACTTATTGAATCTGCTTATCATAAGGTGTTGGGTTGTAAAACTACCAAAAATTTATGGGATAAGCTTGAGAATATATATGCAGGTGACTCAAATATCAAAGAAGCAAAGCTTCAAATCTATAGAGAAAAATTTGAGCAACTCAGAATGAAAGAATATTGCAACATTTATACATACTTCCAATACATTAATGAAATAACCAATGCTCTGGAATTATTGGGAGAACCAGTTGACGAGAAGACTATTATACGGAAGATTCTTATAACGTTACCAGGGAGATTCAATGCAAAGGTATCGATCTTAGAATATAGTAAAAATCTGGACAAACTCAGCAAAGAGGAATTACATGGAGTTCTAATAGCATATGAAATGAGACTTGATGAAGAAGAGGGTACTTCGCATCTAGAAACTGCGTTCCTTGCATCTAAGAAAACCAATAAGGATAAACAACCTTCAATTGAAAAGACATGCACCTGCAAGTGTGAAGAAAAGGGAGATGATGAAGAAGGTCTTTCAGATGAAGAATATGCTTACTTCACGAGAAAAATAAAAATTGGTAAGGGACAATTCAAAGGTAAACTTCCATTGATATGTTTCAGCTGTAATGAGGTTGGGAATTTTGCAGCAAAATGTCCAAACATAAGTAATGGCAACTCAAAAGGAAAGAAAGGCTTTAAGAAATTCAACAAGCAAGGATCCAAAAGGAACTTTCTCTCTAAAGAATATAGCTCATCATCCGATGAAGACAATGACAGTGAAGAAGAAGCCAATGAGAGAGTATTGTTTATGGCCAAGCACAATAAACCCAAGCACAATAAACAAGAGGTATCAAACAACGAAGAAGAAGGATGGACCATAGAATAATTTTATGAGGAAGCAATCAAGCTTATAAAAGATCTCAAGGCAGAGAAGATCCATTCCAATACTCTTAAAGAACAAGTTCAAGGTCTCAAAATTGAAGTTGAAGAACACAAATGCATTGAAGAGTCACTTCAAAAGAAGTTGGAAGAAAGCAACCAAGAAAGGGAAGAATTAGAAGCCGAAGTAGTCTCGCTACATGAGGAAGTGAAGAAAGGAAAAACTATCCAAAACTATGCCAACAGCTCAAGGGCATTGGAAGAACTCATCAACAATCAACGATCTTACAACGACAAAATTGGCATCGGTTACAAAGAAGAAGAAGCAGGACCTTCTACAACAAAATACAATGAACCTATGAGATCTGACATGCATGTAGAATTCATTGGACAAGATTCACAAGAACAGCCTTGGAAGACAATTCCTCGACGAAAATTTCCATCCAAGTACCAACATATTTTTTATGGCTACTGTTATTCATGTGGAAAATTTGGTCATAAAGCTATAGAATGTCGCACGTACCCTAGGAACGAATACAATTCCAGGAGATTTGTCAAATATGAACCTCCTAGGGCTCAACGAAACATCAATAGATTTGAACATTTAAGAAATAATATTGAATGTTACAAATGTCAAAACTTTGGACACATAGCCAAAGACTGCAGACTTGAAAATCCTCCAGAAGAATCTTCGAAGCCACGGAATGAACGAACATGGAAGAAGAAGAAGAATGATAATTGTGCTCTCGCTCTCAAGGCTCAAAAGAACAAAGATGTGTGGTATGTTGATAGCGGTTTCTCAACGCATATGACTGGAGATAGAAATAAATTTGTATCTCTGAAATAGAAGAAGGACGGAACTGTGTCCTTTGGAAATGATGGATCTTCAAATGTTATAGGATCAGGTACTGTCACTCTCGGAAGTAAAGATGTTCTAGCCAAGAATGTTCTATTGGTTGAAAACATGAATCACAATCTGCTCAGTGTTGGACAAATGTGTGATCAAGGACACACAATACTATTCAACTCCACGAAATTTGAAATCAGGAAAGGCGTGTATGGTGAAATTGTGGCTATAGCAAGTCAAGCTCCAAACGACATATATGTTCTCGATGAAGCAACTAAAGCATGTGTAATAGCTAAAGAGGATGACACAATAATTGGTAGCAATGATGATCGACTAAGTAAGAAGTTTGCTACAAAGGTGCAAAGTTATTTCGAGATGTCTTTACTTGGTGAGCTGACATACTTCTTAGGGCTTCAAATATCTCATCAAGAGAAAGGAATATTTATATGTCAAGCCGATCACATCAAGGAAATGCTCAAGAAATTTAAAATGGAAGATTGCAAACCCATCCTTACTCCAATAGTAACAGGTTGCAAATTGAGCATAGATGACTCATCTAAGGATGTGGATCAAAGGTTGTACATATCTATGATTAGTAGTCTTCTATATGTAACAACCTCCTGACCAGATGTTAGGCAAGCAGTTGGACAAGTAGCTAGATTCCAATCAGCACCAAAAGAATCACATATTAAATATTCACCAGCATTGGAATATCTTCGCCAGAAGCTTGGGATTCTCCCAGGTTCTCATTAGATTTTCCTTTTTCAGAATATAAAGGGGGAGTGGAAGTAGATTACAGGTCTGCAGGACGGTTGTATGTCAAGTGGAGTGGAAGTGTGTACAGGTTCGAAGGATGGTTGTGTTTTAGGGGGAGTCACCCTTTGCCATTGATGTCAAAGGGGGAGAGAATGTTGTAGGAAGAGGTGTCATGATCGCAGGGGGAGTACTTGTGTTGCCATCAATGCCAAAGGGGGAGATTGTTGATCAACGGTTGTCATTGATGTCAACCCAAGCAGCACCAAGGATAACCCAATATTGCATGGGAATTTTTACCTACCAAATTAATATATTCTGGGTCAATAATTCTTTTGATGGTTTCTACTTGTCAAGATGTTTCCATTGATATATGGCACACCATGTAATTCTTCACGGTTTGAGAGATATTCATGTTTGAAGTTTACACCCCCAGTTAGTGGGCTAAAACCCCATGGGGTTGGGGCATGGGTCATTGAAAAGTCATAATTAATATTTTTAAAGCTCCTAAAATCCCTCCCACATTCACTTTTTAAATACCCTCTCAACTTAAGAATTTATATAAATTGTGATCTTCATTTCCTCCTTAGGCAAGGGATTCGACCATCTGAAACAGGTCATCGTGGCATTTGAGCACTATTTTTTTTTCTACAAAGGTTCAGAAGCTAAAATTGTTATGAGTCGAAGCTGAAATCCTAAGGAATCTGCTATAACAATTTTAGATCAAGGTGCACAATATTTTTGGAGATATGATCTGTGTAAGTCAGGGTTTTTGCAGGCTCTTGAAATTCATCTCAAAGAAGTGACCTTGGTAAATTCATCATAACTCTCTCTCTATGTATCAGATTGGAATTCCATAAAAAGTGGCGGATAGTGCAGAGTCTGTACTATTCTCTCTATCAATTTCAGAGCCAAATGAAGAAAAAATGACACATGGAACGTCGTACAAGTGCACTCTGCTGAAAAAATCCATAATTAGGGCATTGTGAGAGATTGGGTATAAATCTCCCTTGAAGAATCAAAATTGGGTCAGACCTATGGCATTGGAAATATGACTCAAAAGACTACTACAGGATTGAAAATCAGATATTGAGGATTTGAAATAACAGAGATACACCATATTCAATATCGAGTTCCTAGAAGGAAAGAAAAAGCTAGATCATGTGTTGTCAAGGGTTGCAAAGGACCAAAATTTCTACGGCAACAAAGAAAATCAAGGTGCAGCAGAGGGTAGCATGAAAAGAGAGGCAACCAAGGTGCATAATAGCAGCAAGAAGTTCATCATATGAAGTCTTCAAGTGGGCAGCACTGCATATAATCATTGTAAAGGTATCATTGTACTTAGTCATTGTAAATACATTATTGTACAAATTGTACTAGTATCTATCTGCCAAGGGTTGAAGAGGCAGTGTTGGGAGGTCTAGGATCATCATTAGGTGGTTGTGTCAAAGTTGGGGTTATGGTCTAGTATATATTCTTCTTCTACATCATTCTATATCATTGTAAAATGGACCATTTTCCCTGGTACGGGAGTCCATTCTTCTTTTATTCTTCTATAGGGTGGTAGGGTGGTGCTAGGGTGAGTTGTAGCTCATTGAGTGTTGGGGAATCCATTGGTGACTGCGAAGAGATCTTAGGATGATTTTGGCGTCCATCCAGTGGGAGCTGGAGAAGAATTCTTTTCTAGATTCTAGGAAGTTGGAGCTTTATTTTCAATTGGAGTTGAATATCAAAGAATTATTAGAAAAGCATTAGGTGGCTTTTGTCCCGGAGTGGGTTTCCACCTTAAAAACTGTGTGCATTTGTGTTCCTCTTGTTTGCTTCTATCATTGTACAAACACTGATAAAAATTGAAGATTAAATAATGCTTTAATTGAAAGAAATACTGATTCACCCCCCCTCCCCCTCTCAGTATTTCCAACAATTTATACCAATGGATTCACTCCACTTGGACCAAAAATTTCAAGGTCATTTTCTTCTCCAAGGGCTTTTTCATCGTCATTTTTGCTCACAATAATGACTACAAAACAACTCTTACAGGTGGTCCTTGGTTTTGGGGAAAAGCTGGAATATTCCTAACCCCCTGGTTCTCAAACTTTGATCCCTCAATGAAATTCATCACCAAAAATCCGATCTGGGTAAGGCTTCCAAACTTACATGCTTACCTTTAGCACTGTGTGGTCTTCCAAGCCATTGGAAACACTCTGGGACATTTTCTGGTAGCATATCCCTCGAGAGGCCTTAAAGGCATCTACACCTACGATAGAATATGTGCCGAGATTGACATCAACAAAGGATTACTCGACCAAATCATTCTCAAAGTCGGGGATTTCACTTAGTTCTGTTGTCGACATTTCCATCAAACAGGACATCTTCAAAACTCCTGCGCCATGTTCCTCGCCCAAAAGAAAAGAGGCACTCGCAAACTGAAAGATAAAAGTTGGAAACCCTTTGATCCGCCTCCCATGGATGACATTGAGTCCTCCACCTCAGATGAAGAAGAAATCGAACCAGAAGATGATGCTACAACTCAGCATCAAATGAATTCCTCGCTGGACCCTGATAGGCCCCCGGCCTCCTCGAATCCCCCGAAACGTATTCATGAGTCCACCTCCTCCGACTCGGATAAAGATTCTCTTCTTTTGATCGGCAACAATCTTCAAGTGGTTTCAGTATCCCGCCCCCTGGTGGTTGGGTTAAAGTCACAAAAAAGAAAGGAAAGAAAAGGTGTATTGCGGACTCTACCCATTCTGGGTAGAGCCATATGTCTGTCTGTCTCACTTAGCTCTTCCTGTTCTTCTTCTGCATCTCTTGACAGCACCACTAAACCGTGGGGGACCAATGATTTCTTCATGCTCCCCTGGTTTCCTGCTTCTCTTGATTGTAACTCCTTCGGTATTATAAGTTTTTAATAGAACCAATCCTTCCTAATTTACAAAAAATAAGGTACAACACAAGGAGAATTGAAGATGAAAAACACTTTCTTTTTTATTTCAAGTCTTTAATAAAATACTAATATAACTTTATTGCAATCAACCTTTAATTAGTTATAGATATATATATAGATAATATTTAAACATATTTTTATTTTTGCACTTTTAAAAGTGAAATAAAACTAGATTCATACAAACCAATTAACTTACAGAGATTAGCCCATTAATGAATTAAAAAAAAACCACCTTGCTATCCATTTTTAATTATATATATATATATATATATATATATATATATATATATATATATATATATATATATATATATATATATTTTGGGTTTCTTTGTTTTGATTATATATATAAGATGTGTTTTTTATTTAATTTGTTTTTAAGAAATTGTAAAATACAATTATTTGCATTATCAAAATTATTTAGAATCGTACTGAATATGGATTATATTAATTTTTAATATAATGCCTAAAATTTTAAACTAGATTTTTATATAAAATAAAAATAAATAAATAAAATTGTAAACTACTTAACTTAAATTAAATTAAATTAAATTAAAAAAATTCCTATCAATATCGTCTTTACAAACCAATTAAATTAATTAAATTTAATAGCTGAATATAACTATATTTTAGTTGTTTTCTTTAATAATAATAAAAAAAACAATGGAATTTCAAACATGAGCTTTTACACCAAACATGACCTTTCCAGACCAATGGAGCCGGTGAGATTTGATAGTTAATATTTTTAATGAAAAAAAAAAAACCAAAATCTTGTATTGATAACTTTATTTTTCATCAATTAAATTAAATATATGATTACAAAAGTTTCCGAAGTTATAAAGAAATTGCAATTTAGAAATAGTTTTCTTTAATAATAATAATAAAAAAAATGGAATTTCAAACATGAGCTTTTACACCAAACATGACCCTACCAAACCAATGGGGCCGCTGAGATTTGATAGTTAATATTTTTAATGAAAAAAAAATAACCAAAATCTTGTATTGATAACTTCATTTTTTCATCTATTTTAATTGTGTTTATTAAATATATGATTAGCAATTGCATCATCACCAGATGTTGCAAAGGAAACGCTGTAAGATTCTTAAAGAGATCCAATAATTTCTAAGCAAGATATCTGTAATGATTTTGGTGAATTTTAGTAAAGGCAGGAAACAAAACAACATTGGAAACACCACAAACATGAAACTTCCATTTATTTTGATACAAACAACTCCATGCTAGTTAATTTTCTAGAAACACCACAAACATCAAACTTTCATTTATTTTGATACAAACAACTCCATGCTAGTTAATTTTCTACTTATATTCCTTCTGGCCTATTTTCAAAATGATAGGTGAAGTATATGTCAACATCTTTCCAAAGGCTAAAGCCTAATTGAAACATTTGTGTCAAGGGGTGATATTTTCATTAATTTTTTTTTATACATAACTTGTCATGGTTAAATTTTAATTTTTGGAATTTTATTCTCCATCAATTTTAAATACCTTCCAATCAAGTGATTTAACATCATTTTTTTATTGTTTTTTGGGTTAAAAAATAAAGTTTTGTGAGACTATAATTTTGGAGGGATGGTGAAATTCTTGCTAGAATTGAATGGTTATTTTTAATGTTTGAAATGGATTTAGCATTATAAAAAAATTTGAAGAATCTAAAATACTGAAACTTGACAATTATAATTAACATTTCCACAAAAAATTACCAATGTTTTTCACAAACCTATTAATTTTTTCAAAAATAATTATAACTTTTTTAAACTACAGTAAATAATAATACCATTCTCAACATTCCACATAAAGGAGATTTCATTTGATGTCCATGTAAACACAGACGAGTATTTCATAATCCTATTCCTCATATCAATATAGCCATAAGCTTCGATTTTCCATAGGATTTTAAGCTTGATCTGAACCTTCACTCTACAAGAAAAACAGATACACAAAATATCTATGCATGCCTAGAATTCTTTCAAATACTAGTTCACCTTTATTGGTCTCAAACCTTCCTCACACAATAGATTCTTAATTAATTGAAATGTAGTTTCAAATACCACCCTAAATTTCACTAATTGACATTGAAACTCAACCAACCCTAAATTTCACCAAGATTAAGGTCATATCCATTCACATGCACATACATATACAAATTATGGGCATAATAATGCTTCCATTAATTTCAATTAAAATATTGTACATATCTAAAGGGGGAAATTAAGATGGCCTAATTCTAGATCTACCAAGAGTCACGAGGATCAAATGTTTTGATATACAAACCTTATTGATCCAAGTAATTATTTAATAAATTTATTTTTAAATGTTTATAACCATCTTAGCATATTTTACACCATGAGAAGCGATGACTTCAGTATGTTTTGTGGTCCAATGATAGATCAAGTTAAACTATTTTCTGTTCGTTAAGTGCTCTGTTGCTATCTGCAAATTTTGTTTTATTGTTGTCTATTGTATCTATGTAGGTGTTTGTTAGTGCTTGTGATCTGATTTGATCTAACACCTCCCTTAAAAGAGGAGAGATTGATACCACCTATATTTGAAGTTTCTGTGGCTTTTCGGCTCCATCCACTAGCTGGACTATTTATTTAATGTTATGAAATTATTGTTTTGTATCAGTTTGGATGGATAGTAGCGTTAGTCTGAGCTGCTCAGTGAAGGCTATGAACCAAGTAAGAAGGGGAAGGGGACCAGGGGATTGAGGTCATGGATGGTGATCGATGCCACAGGGAATGCCGAGCTGCTTGAGGTTGGCAAACATGTAATCATGTGACGTGCAGGACTTCCTTCTCGGGATTTATGCATTCTTCATCCCGTGATTTCCTATCCTTCCCACAATTCTCGGGTGAGAGCGCGCCATTGTCATAAATCTAGAGCATATAAAGGCCATTATTACTTCAGACGAAGTTTTGTTGCTCAATTCAAAGGATCTTGTCGTCACTCCTTTCACAGATGACCTTCAGTGTCGGTTTCCTGTTGGCTGTTGCATGTCGTCGCAACGGGTAAATTGCTCTTCTTTTCCCTTCAAAGAAACAAGTCCCGTTTAACCTTCAGAAAAAGAAAACATAATTCAGAAATTTGCTGGATTAAATTCATATTTTTTAAAAATTATCTGTAAATGTAGCCTCGTGAATCTATATACTCTTTCGTACGATTCGTTTTGTTGCCCTTCCAAGAAATAAGTCCCGTTTCACCTTCAGAAAAGAAAACATTATTCGATAATTTCCTTGTTTAAATTCATTTTAAAAAAATATTTATCTGTAAAATCTAGCCTCATGAATTTATACTCTTTTGGACGATCCGTTTTATAGGATTCAGAAAAAATATAAATGTTTTTATCTTTTCCGCTATCAAAATGAAGCTTTGTTTAAAATATATCTAGATGAATTTAAATTAAAGGTTCTTGATCGGATGCATGTAAATGGAAGATTTTCTGATAAATGCTGTTGACCTTAAGTCCAACATTGATCCCATTCCTTAATCAATAAATTTCTTACTAATGTTGAAAATATGCCAAAGTCGACTGCGAAACAAAACATTAAAGAAAAAATATAGAAAATTTTGTATTTGCTTGAAAATTACCATTTCTTACCAATGTTGAAAATATGCCAAAGTCGACTGCAAAACAAAACATTAAAGAAAAAATATAGAAAATATTGTATTTGCTTGAAAATTACCATTTTTTAGGAATCGCCAAATTTACATGAGGTCACTTTCCAACTATTATTCCCAAAAAGAGAGAAAAATAAAGTAACGATCTGAAAGTGATTTACCATGTGAGCACAACATCACATAAGGATCAGTTTTGAGATAAGTTCCAAAATACTGTTTCGAAGACTATTTTATATTAATTACTCTAGGGTTTTTCAAACAATCAATGCTGAATATTTATCTGGTTTTGGCATTGGTCGTTTTCCTACCATTGTGAAAGAATGAGTGTCAATTGCAAAACAAAACATGCAAATAAAAAATAGAACCACTGCATATTACAACCTGCTATATTGTTTTTTTAGGTACATATAGAAGAATCACTGCATACAGCAGCATGCAACATTGTTTTTTGGAGAAAATAAAAAAAAACTACATATATCATCCTGCAGTTTTTTTTAGAGCATATATAGAAAAACCACTTCATATAACAGTCTGCAGTAATGCAATTTAGAGCAAATTTTGAAAGATCACTGCATATAACAGACCAAAATCCGTTATTATTTACAAATGATATCTAGATTCTGCAACGGAAAAATCCCATAAGACAACAGAAATTTTGTGTAAATTTATAAAAAGTGCAACAACGACAAACTCCACATGATGTGTTATAACCTGAAAATGCATGGTTCATTTCACACTTTTAGAGGGCCTCTTTCTCAGCATCACAGTGCTAGGAGTTTTATACTCTTGGAATTTGGTGGCAGATGCAGGTTGTGATCAGTCCAAAGAGGGCTGTTCTACTTGGTATACCTTGTCTAATGATAGTCTTACTCATTATTCATTGTTTCACTAGAGAATTCAATTGTTCTCACTTCCTTAGACCAGGCTTGAAACACTTGCTTGATCCCTGATGCTGCCTCCTATTTTCATGCGCACTCAGAGATATAATTCGTTTGCCTCTAAAAGCGGAGCAGAAGGGGGTTCTTCATACTCCACCTTCCCGGATTGTGCTTCCTTCTCCATACATGCGACATGAAGGCGGTCAAGACACAAACCAGCAACAGAAGTCGTGAAGGTGAAGGCGCCCGTAAATCGATTCAACCTGTCATTTAGTTAAACATCAAGAATTGGTTGGGATGACAGTTTTTTAATCAGACGATGTAAAACTATTGAATCGTCTAACATTTCATCGGACGTTTTAGACTTGTACAGTGTGGCACTTAGCAAAGTTGTTTTCAAATAAGACGCCTTACAGCGTAATTACAAACGTTTCCGAAATTATAAAGAAATTGTAATTTAGAAACATTCAAATTGTTAAAAACTACTTTAGAATGGGTTTTTCATCATTAGATTTTTCGATAAGCATAAAATTTTGGCTTGATGAAAATACTATTCTAGCTAATAAATTCAAGAGAAAATCTTAAGACATTATAGAGAACTTATTTGACATAGAATTCTTCGGACTTTGTAATTTCTAAAATCTAAATCTTGTGTTTCACTCTTTTTTTGGTTTCTCTATATTTTTTCCTTGATTTATTTATTCTATTGCTAACATAGTTTTATTATAATTTCTTTTCAAGTAGTATTTTAGATATATATTTTGGATATATAGTTTATTTATTTATTTATCTTTTTATTTTATTTTATTTATTTATTTATTCATTTATTTTTATTTTTATTTTTATATTATATTTTTATTTTAGTTTATTTTATTTATTTATTTTATATTTTTTTCTATTATTTTTACTTTTATTTTATTTTTATTTTAGTTTATTTATTTATTTGATCTGATTTTATATTTTTGTTTTTATTTTATTCATTTTTATATTTTTTTAGTATTTATTTTATGGTTTTGGCTATTTTATTAGTTAAGTTTAATTATTTTATTTATTTTTATTTGACATGATCTTTATTTTATTACTTTATGATGAGAAATTTCTTTTAATTATTTACTTATTTATGTATTTTACTTTTGACTTTATCTTTATTTGTAGGATTTTGACTATTTCTTTAGTTTTAAGTTTGATTATTTTATTTATTTTATTTGACAGGGTCTTATTTTATTATTTTACGGGATTTTTTTATTTATTTATTTTTATTTTTGACAGTTTTTAACATCTATAATTTTTCCTGAGGTTTTGACCGTTGCTCTTCTATGCATGATATAAATATGATAGTCAGATCGGCCAGTCTTCAGTGTCCTGATGATGAACTACAGTTAGTAGTTCGAAACGTGTCGGTTCTAAAATTTCTCATGTGATTTCTCGGAAGATTTATTTTAATATTTGTAATGGTATTAACAAGTGGCCCCTCTCTATTCAGATGACATGTTTCCATGTGCTGGGTAGCTGTGTTATGGATTATGCAATTTCTAACATCCTTGTCTTCAACCATATTACAAACTTTGAGCTTCTCAATGGATTTGAGCCGGACCACAGACCTATGTCCCTATCCCTCAATCGTGCTATGCATACCACCCACATGTAAGAGACCAATGAAACAAAAAGACACATTTGCTTCGATAGAAATAAAACTAACCTCTTATTAAGGGATTTAGAGAGAGATTTAGTCCCCACGAATTATAATAATGACATTGATCAAATTTATTATCATTTCACTACTATCCTTTCCAACACCATTAACAATTTTTCTAATGAGATTTCGTTTAAGTAGTCTAATAGAACTTCCAATCCATGGTATGACAAAGATTGAAAAATGGTCACGAACGTGATCGCGGACGTCCATAATGAAATCATTAAGCTGCAAAATATCAATATATACAAAAATATCATCAAAAGGAAGAAAATATCATATATTAAGATGCAGAATGTTCTTGTCCGTAAAACCAAAGATAACCATTCTATCCCCTTAGAAAACTGAGACAACTATATTAAGAAGTTGTATGACTCTCTCGACTCTATGGGCACCACCTTAATCACTCCAATTAGGGAGGATGTCTTCTCTCTTGATGACATTGAGTCTGGTATTATTAAGCTCGCTAATGGGAAAGCTAAAGATATTGAAGGATACCAAGCTGAGATCCTTAAAATGGGAAGATCTATCCTCATTCCTTATCTCCACAAGCTTCTCAATTTGGTTGTAACGCATGGATTCCCTCGTCTTTGGATGCAAAACCTTATTGTACCTATATTTAAAAATGGGGACAAGAGTGTTCCATCAAACTATAGGACCATTATGGTTAGCCATATCCTGACCAAGCTTTATTGGCTCATTTTGGAGAAGAAGCTTAGCCTTTGGCTTGGAAGCCAGTGAAAAAGAGTTAAAGGACAAGCTGGTTTTAGGAGACATCACTCGACTATTGACCATCTGGTAACTCTTAGAATCATTGTTGAGGAATGTCACAACATTAAAACCGATCTCTTCTGTTGCTTTATGGACTTTAGAAAAGATTTGGACACTGTCCCTCGAGATAAGCTTTGGGAGAGACTTAAAGAGATCATGGTACCTCCTGAGTTGAGGATTGTTGTGATCCGTCTCTATGAGACCGTCACTGCCAAGATTAAGACCAACAAGGGGTGGCCTAAAGAAATTAAATGAGATATTGGAGTTAATCAAGGGTTTACCCTATCCACTACCCTTTTTGGCATATACATCGATAAGCTAGAGGAGTGTCTTGAATCTGCGAGGTGCAAGGGGCACTGAGCTTGCTGGTGTTCTCATTACTTTTCTCCTCTATGCCTATGATATTGTTCTTCTTGCAAAAAGACATATGACCTTGACAAGCAGCTCTAGATTCTTCATGGATACTTCTCCAAGATGGGTATGATAGTTAATACCGACAAGACTAAAGTCATGATCATTAAATCCAAGAAGATCACCCATGGTAGTTTCATGTATAATATCCAGTGCTTAGAGCAGGTTTCTTCTTATAAGTATTTGGGCATTGACTTCCCTCGTCATCTCAACTAGAATTATAGCATCGAGAAAATGATTATTGGGGGTTGGAAAGCTTATTATGAGGTTGAAAACAATTGTAAGTAGGTTGATCTTTACATTTGGAGTAAAAATAGGTTCCTCTTTGAGACCCTTGTCACCCCTGTTGTCTTATATAGATGTGAAGTTTGGGGTTGCAGTATATCTAGAGAGTCATGGAGGAAGATTGGGATGATTCAAAAGCAATTCATAACCTACAACCTTAAGATCAAGAGAGATACTCCCTATCATATCCTCTTGATCGAATTTGGTCTATCCCTCATTGAAAGTACGACTATGTTTAGATATCTGATGTATAAGAAGAAGCTTGTCAACATGGATTCTAAAAAGTTGTCTAATTTCTTCTAACTATACTCAAACCCTCACCTTCGCCTCAAGTGCAGGTGGCAAAAGGATGGCCAGTCCTGGCTCAACCATTGGGGAATTAAGGAGGATCTCAGGATGGGAAGCAAAGATAATATCAAAAATGCTATTACCTCCAAGTTTAAGGACAAGCCATGGGAGGATAAAGAGCTGGAGGGTAAAAGGAAGCTAAGATACTATAAGGAAGTGATCAACCCCACTCTTGATAATTAGAATTATCTCTCTGTGTTGGCCAACAATAAGAAAAAAATGAATGTCACTAGGATAAGAACTAATTCCCATGAGCTTCGAAGTGAGATCGGGTGATGGTCTATTCCCAAGACTCTTTGGAACGATATAATCTATAATATTTGCGATTCTAAGCAAGTGGAAGATGAAAAACACTTCCTTTTAGACTTCTCAACTCTTACTCACATTCGCTCTCAATTCCCTAACATCTTTCACACTTCTAATCTTCTTGACGTATTAAGCCAACCCACCTAGAGCGATCTTGGAGCACTTATTTCCCTTCTCTTTGACCATAGAAACAAGATTTTGAAGAATCAAAATTAGATTCTTTCTCCTCTCTTAAGGTCCAATAGACCGCATTAGTCTTAATAAATGGTAACCATCATCATCTTATAATAATAATCTTTTAATTATATAGAAATTTTTTTATAAAGAAACTATTTATAAAATTATAAAAAAATAATTTATAATTAAAATATATATATATATAATTTAAAAATATTTAAATTATCACAAATTTATAAAAAATTACATTCATTTTATGTCACGGCAACTTAATACTATATATATTTATATATATATAGTATGTTTCAAATCGAAGTGAAAACCATATGTATGTTTTTATATTAGAATGTCTTAAAGAAATAGATGGGAATCGATTTTTAATGAGTTTGAAATATGATGCACATGTGAAATGTTATTAATGTTATTACATTAAAAATAAAGTTATAGATTAAATTTTAATATAAATAAATTAATATTATATATTAAAGATGAGAAAGTTTAAATATAAAGAGTAATATTTATAAAAATTATTGTATTTTAATTCGTTTTGATTAGTAAATTTATTATAATATTTAATAATTATGATGATGATGATGATGATGGTTAACCAATTTTTGGTCTATTGGACCTAAAGAAAAAAGTTATTTAGTTTGATTTAAGATTTTATTCCTATGCTCAAAAAGCTTGGAGAGAAGCCTCTTGAGCTCATTATAATTTTGACATCTTCAAATGCTAGGAAGGTCAGTATTGCAACAAATATTATGAAATTGAGCTCTAATGTGGTTGTAAGCAGGACACTCTAAGAGGAAGTGATTTTCATCCTTGATGTTCATATTCTCACAGAGATGGCAGATCCTTTCCATCCATGGTGTTTTAGGAACTCTCCAACGACCTGTTTCACTATGGAGCTCATGAAAGTTCGTTCTAATATTGGCTATATTAATTTTCTTCTTTGAGCTAGTTAAAACAATGAGATACTTTTGATCTTCTAGGGTGGGGTTGATGACCTCCTTATAATATCTTAATTTTCTTTTAGCTGCTAGATCTTTCTCACACCACATTTTTCTTTGAACTTAGAACATTTTTTTCAATGTTATTAATTTTTTGCAATGCAACATTCTTGTCGATCTCCCAATGGTTTAACCACGCCCTGGTGTCTTTATACGAATCTCGTTTAAGCTTTAGGTGGTTTTGGCTGGAATTTAAAGCTAGCTTAGGAAGTCTATGGTCCCCTATGCTATTGAGCTTGTGCTTGTACAACAGAAGCCTAGTCATAGCTAGGCTCTCAATAGGGAAAAGACCCACTTCTATAAAGAGAATAAGATAGGGCGTACGCTTCTGGATTTGCTGAATCTTTCTCCAAGATTCTCTAGAGATGTTGCAACCCCAAACCTCACATCCATATAAAATAACAAAAATAACTATAATTTAAAAAAAAAAAACTTATTTATTTATCTTATTATAATAATTTTATTAATTATATATAATTTTTTTATAAATAAATTATTTAGAAAATATAAAAATTAATTTGTAATTGAAAAATATATATAATTTAAAAATATTTAAATTGTCAAAAATTACATAACATTATATTCATTTTATGTCATATCAACTCTTAATACTATATATATTTTCAGTCCCTTTTCAAAAATGATGAAATTTCAAATCTAAGTTAAAACCATATGTATGTTTTTATATTAGAATGTCGTAAAGAAATAGATGGGAATCGTTTTTTAATGACTTTGAAATATGATGCACATGTTTACTAGTGTGAAACATTATTCTCTAACTTGTTATTACATTAAAAAATAAGTTATAGATTAAATTTTAATATAAATAAACTAATATTATATATTAAAGATTGGAAATTTTAAAGAAAAAGAGTAACATTTATAAAATAATTATTGTATTTTAATTCGTTATGGTTAATAATTTCATTATAATATTTAATAATTATAATTATAAATTTTTATATTAATGATGCTACTTTTATAAATATACTATTTTTAAAATTTAATTATAAATTATTTATATTTATAAAACCTTTAATATATATGTTATAATTTAATTATTTTTAAAAATTAATATGATTTTAATTGAATAATTATATATCATTTCAAAATATTATTAATTTCAAAATTTAATATATACAAAAATAAATTTAAATATTAAATAATTTTCAAATTAAATTAAAATTTTCAAGAAATAACTAACAAATTTAATGTGCAGTGTAAAATATTTATTTACAATTAGTAAATGTTTTGAAAGCAGTAGTAAAAATATTTTAAAATATTTTACCTTGTTTAGTTCAATGAAAAAATATTTACTACTTGTAAATGTTTTAAAAGGAGTAAATAAGAATGTTTTAAAATATTTGACTTTATTTAGTTAAAATTCAATGAAATTGAGAATGATTTGAAGATACAAGTTCTATATAGTGAAATGATGGTGACTAAAAAGATTTTACATATTATAACTTCATTGCATGATGCAAAGGGAATTCTAACTAGATTTTAATAATGACAATCTACTACAGTGATCTGAGTAATGTAATAGTAATAATAAGGTTATAATCTCTAATAATGACTTCAACAAATATAAAAATGTAATATTGTAATGTAGGTATAACAAATGCAACATTGTATTGTGCTTGAAAATGTAGAAATTATATAACTTATGTGTTATATGTCCAAGATTATCCTGATCTCACACTATTTTAACTTCATGCAAAATACAGAATCTATTCCACCATTGTTCATTTGCGGAAATTAAATCAAGATTGCAATGCACACATGAAACAATAAAAATTCACACACATTAACACAGTTGTTTAACGGGAAAGCCTGAAGCTGAAAACCCCAACTATATGTATATAATATATGTCATATAGATCATGTAACAATCCTCATACAAAGCTGATCATATCAAGCTCTCAGTACAATACAATCGCTACACACTAATCAAGAACAATCAGCAAAAATCTGCACTGATTTGTTCCCTCCTGATAGCCTGCCTCTACTGCAATCCTTGCTGAAGAATGGCTCTGGATGATTTCAAATTGCTCTAGCCTTGCTCACGCAATCCTCATTGGCATCTCTAATGAATGTGTGGTGCATACAATTCAACACTATAGTCACAACTGATAGTCACACTTGCTCTTTCACCAATCTCTCCATTGAGTCTCCACTGATATGTTCTGCACTGTAGTTAACTGTTGTCTCTGTCCAGTTAAATAATGAGTTATTATTTAGTGAATTAATTTAACTAATTAATTCACTCAACTCCACTGAAAGTATCAATCAGTTAGAAATAGACATAATCAGTTCAATTGAGTTTAACTCCACAAGTGTAGTTAAATTAGAAACCAATTCCACCAACTACTTCTCCAACTCCACTAAACTCTACCAGTTGAGTTCTAGTTGAAGTCCTTCATGCATGAACCACCAGTAGCTCTAGGAATTGCGTAATTCCTTCAGCTAGCTGATCTAAACAATCTGTTAACTAAATTTCAGTGCTCCAAGAGAATAAGATAATGTTTAGAGTCCAAATATTATTAAGAGCTAATAATATCCGACATGTCTATTTTTAGACTGCCGACATGTCTATTTTTAGACTGGCAGTCTAAAAATAGACTTCGCCCAAAATGTCTAAAAATAGAAGTCCATCTATTTTTCCAACTTGACCAACCAACCACAAATATCATCCTGCAACTCATAGAATATGATCGACATGTCTAAAAATAGACTTTGCGCCAAAAATAGCCTGTGGGCCCACTTAGTGAAGGCGAATATTTTCACTAAGCTCATCATCTTGTTGAATCTCAACACTCCCTCTCAAAAAGATAGGGATTATCTGCCACCCCGATCCTGTCTCTATGGTATTCGAATTTGCTCCTGGTGAGCGCCTTCGTCGGAATATCTACATCCTGATCTTCTGTAGGAATGTAAGAAAGCAACATGATCCTCCGCTGCACAGAATCTATGATATGATGGTACTGGATGTCAATGTGTTTAGATATATCATAAAATACTAGATTAACCGAGAGTTTAATGCAACTCTAATTAACACAATATATCGCAGTAGGATCTAAATGAAAACCGAACAAACCGACCAGGATCTTCCTCATCCATATAGCCTCGCATGTGGCCAAACTTACTGCCATGTACTCGCCCTCCGCTGAACTGAGTGCCACGGATCTTTGTTTCCTGCTGTACCAAGAAACTTCTGTAGATTCAATACTGAAAATCCCTCCAGATGTGCTCTTTCTTTCCGTTAGGCTTCCTGCCCAATCTGCATCTTTGAAGCCATGCAGCTTCACCTCATCCAATTGTCTATCCCATAATCCATACTCCGATGTGCCGCTGAGATACCTCAGGACATGCTTGCCTACCTTCCAAAAGAGCTTGGTAGGCTTCACCATCGCTTTTGAAAGATGGTTCACAGCATAGCATATGTCCGGTCGTGTATTGACTAAATACATGAGTGAACCAACCAACTGTTGATAAACAGTGGCATCCACTACCTTTTCCGATGTAGCATCCTCCTTCCTCCAACCACCAGGAAGAGGAGTGTCGATAGGCTTCCAGCCTTGCATGTGAAACTTCTCCGGTATCTCCCAGGTGTACTTGCCTTGAGACACAAATAGTTCACCTTTCCACTGCCAAATTTCCAATCCCAGGAAATAATGAAGGAGGCCCAAGTCCTTCATCTCGAACTCCTTTGCAAGATCTTCCTTGCATGAGTGTATCAACAATTCATCACCCATTAGTATTAAATCATCTACATAAAGCACAATGATCAAAAGCTTACCCTCCACCACAATCTGGTATAGGTTTGGATCCGCCTCACTCTTGGCGAAACCAAGTCCGGTGTAATAACTGTCTATCCATGTGTACCAAGCACGAGGTTCTTGTTTCAGCCCATACAACGCTCTTTTGAGCCTGCACAAATGTGACTCGTTGCTGAATATTTCGAATCCTTCAGGCTGCTCAATGTACACCTCCTCCTCAATGATTCCGTTGAGGAACGCAGTCTTCAAATCCATTTGATGAATGTGCCAACCCATTTGTGCTGAGAGAGAAAGGATGGTCTATATGGAAGAATACCTTGTGACAGGTGCAAAGGTTTCTTCATAATCGATCCCCTCGATCTGTGAGAAGCCTCGGGTAACAAATCTTGCCTTATACTTCTCAACGCTCCCATCAGCAGCTTGGTTAACTTTGTAGATCCATCTCGAACCTACCACTGATTTCCCTTCCGGCCTTGGGACAATCTCCCATGCACTGTTTCTGACAATCGAATCATACTCTTCCACCATGGCATCTACCCATGCAGGATCCTACACAGCTTCCTCGAAAGAGGATGGCTCCGTCACGATACACTTTCTCATTAGACCCATGTATCCAGTATATCAGTCAGGTGACTGTCTCTATCTGTGTTGTGATGTAGGAAATCCTACATTCTGCACTGCATCAAGATTCAGTCGCTCAGCTTCTGTAGTGCGCTTTCGCCCTTTGATGTTTGGCGCTGCATGAGTGGTTTCTTCCACTCCATGAACCTCCTCTTGTTGCTGATCCACATCTTGAGGATCATATTTAGGAAAAAGTAGCTCCTCCTCTGCATGCAAGTGTAGCTCCCTCTCAAGCGACAACTTCATGGCTTTCTCCTCATGAAATTTGATATCTCGTCGCACGACAGTGATCTGACTATCTGGAAAATACACATGATAATTGTGGGGTGTTTTTGTGTACCCCACAAATATCCCAACCTCTACAGTCGGCTCTAGCTTCTTCCTGGCATCCTTCATCACATGAATGTAAATAGGTGAGCCAAAAATCTTCAAATGAGAAATATCAAGCTTCTTACCAGAAAACGCCTCTTCGGGTGTACTCATGCCAAGTACTCTACGAGGACAACGGTTTTGCACATAAACCGTAGTGTTGCATGCCTCAGCCCACAAGTGTATGGGAAGGCCCTGATCATGCAACATCGTCCGTGCAGCACCCACGATCGTTCTGTTCTTCCTCTCAGTGACCCCATCTTGCTATGGGTTATGAGGCGCTATGAGTTCTCTTCGAATTCCTTCTTTGCTACAGAAGTCTTTGAATTCACCAGAGATGTATTCACCACCATTATCACTCCCGAGAGCTTTCACTTGCTTCCCCGACTCTTTCTCAACCAGCGCCTTGAACTCACAGAACTTTGAGTATTTCTCGCTCTTCTTCTGCATGAAGAAGATCCAACACTTACGAGAAAATTCATCAACAAATATCACATAATACCTGTGCTTTGTTGTTGAAGCAACCGAGAAAGTTCCACAAATGTCTGCGTGAATTCTCTCAAGGATCGTCGAAGCATTACTATCCTTCTCATGAAAAGTGGTCTTCACAAATTTTCCCAAAGTACATCCCTTGCATTGATCTGACTGCGCAAGTGTACCTTTGCGAAGCCCGATATAAATTTGCTGCAAAATTTTCAAAGCGCCATGGTAAAGATGGCCCAATCTCCTGTGCCACAATTCACCCTCATCCCGGCTCACCACTCCTTCTACATTGCTTGCAATTTCTACACAGCCATCTACCTGCAATTGATAAATATTATTAACTCAAATCCCTATCCTCCTGGTTTGACGAGTTGTTTAATGCCGAAGGAAAGATTTTCCTTCACTGAAAACAACATCATAACCCTTGTCTTCCAACATCACCACGAAGATCAGATTCTTCTTCAATCCTGGAATATGCATGACATCCTTCAAGATGAAAGGTTTACCGGACTCCCTCTCAAAGGAAATGGTCTCGATACCAGTCGCACTGTATCTACCATCATCGCCCATCTCGATGTGCACTCCAAGATCCTTTTCCTCCATATCACTAAACAAATCTTTGTCTCTGGTCATATGGAAAGATGCACCACGATCAAGAAACCACATCGATCCCATCACACTTGAAACCAAGCATGCGATCAAAGAAAAGTCGAGCTCAAACTACGAGGCTAAGGCCTCTCCTACTGTAGAACTAGCAGCGCTCTTATTCTTCTTCTTCTTCTATGGGCAATTAGTGGCAAAATTCCCGTGCTGGTGATAGTGAAAACACTTCACCTTGGAAAAATCATGCTTCTTGCCTTTAGCCTCGGATTTTGAAGATTTCTTCCCTTTTCCTTTCTGAGCTTTGGTAGCCAAAGCGCAATTTTTCTCATCATCATTCTTCGATGAAGATCCATCCCTGGTACCCTGCCTTATCTCCTCATGCACAAGATCCGACCAAAGTCGCTCCCATCCTGGCAGTTTCTCCCATCCATTGACAGATTCTTCGTAGCTATGCTAAGTCTTCGGAAGCCCAAGGAGAGCCAAGCTCACCAAGTCTTCTTCATCAACAGTAACCCCCACACTTCCCAGCTCATCCTTGCAGTGGACAAACTTCGTGAGGTATTTTGGAATACTGTCGCCTTTCTCCATTTTTATTTTTTTGAGCTTGTCTTTAAGCACCAACTTCTTCTGGTCACTTCTACTTTGGAACAAGTCTGTCAAAGCCTTCCACATTAAGAATGGAGTGGCTTTCCCATGAAGGCTGGACACAATGTGTTCCTTCATACTTTCCAACAGAATCCTTTGACACTTTGCTACCTCCTTTTTCCATGCGTCAAGTGCGGCTGCATCGCTATAAGAAGGCTTCAGAATATCAACATCTATGAACTCCTTTAACCCATTATCATCCAGCATCGCCTCCATCCTGTCCTTCCATGCTATGTAATTCGAGATGCCCTCAAGGGCATACTCCAATCGCAATCCGTTGAAATACATTTCAATGAATGCTCAACTTCGACACCAAGAAAACACTGCAGCAAATTCGAATTCCACCAGTACAAAACTCAACCACTTCAATAATTGTAATATCCTCCAATGATCAACACTGTTCTGATACCATGTAGAAATTATATAAATTATGTATTATATGTCCAAGATTCTCCTGATCTCACACTATTTTAACTTCACGCAAAATACAAAATCTATTCCACCATTGATCATTTGCAGAAATTAAATCAAGATTGCAATGCACACATGAAACAATAAAAAATCACACACATTAACACAGTTGTTTAACGGGAAATACTGAAGCTGAAAACCCCAACTATATGTATATAATATATGTAATAGAGATCATGTAACAATACTCATACAAAGCTGATCATATCAAGCTCTCAGTACAATACAATCGCTACACACTAATCAAGAACAATCAGCAAAAATCTGCACTGATTTTTTCCCTCCTGATAGCCTACCTCTATTGCGTAATCCCTGGTGAAGAATGGCTCTAGATGAGTTCGAATTGCTCCAGCCTCGCTCATGAAATCCTCATTGGCATCTCCAATGAATGTGTGGTGCATACAATGCAACACTATAGTCACAATTTATAGTCATACTTGCTCTTTCACTAATCTCTCCATTGAGTCTCCACTGATCTGTTCTGCACTGTAGTTAACTATTGTATCTATCCAGTTAAATAATGAGTTATAATTTAGTGAATTAATTTAACTAATTAATTCACTCAACTCCACTGAAAGTATCAATCAGTTAGAAATAGACACAATCAGTTCAACTGAGTTTAACTCCACAAGTGTAGTTAAACTAGAAACCAACTCCACCAAACTTTGCTATTTGAGTTCTAACTGAAGTCCTTCATGCATGAACCACCAGTAGCTCTAGGAATTGCATAATTCCTTCAGCTAACTGATCTGAACAATCTGTTAACTAAATTTCAGTGCTCCAAGAGAATAAGATAATGTTTAGAGTCCAAATATTATTAAGAGCTAATAATATCCGACATGTCTATTTTTAGACTGGCAGTCTAAAAATAGACTTCGCCCAAAATGTCTAAAAATAGAAGTCCATCTATTTTTCCAACTTGACCAACCATCCACAAATAGCATCCTGCAACTCATAGAATATGATCGACATGTCTAAAAATAGACATAGTCTAAAAATAGACATAGTCTAAAAATAGACTTTGCACCAAAAATAGCCTGCGGGCCCACTTAGTGAAGGCAACTCTTTTCACTAAGCTCATCATCTTGTTGAATCTTGTGTAGATAACAGTTAATTGTAATGTAGTTATAAAAAATACAACATTGTATTGTGCGTGTAAGTAGTTCACATGTGTAACTATGGTTAACCATTCCTGAGTACAATTGACTATGGTTTCCAATGGTTGGCTATGGTAGAACATGTTTGACTATAATTGACAATGTTTAAAAGTAGTTTATTATGGTTGACCATACTATTTACCATGGTTTACTGTGGTTTCACATGGTTGAAAATGGTAAACCATGTTTGAATATTATTAATTATGGCTAACTATTGTTTACCATGTTGTGAAAATGGTAAACCATGTTTAACTATTATTAATTATGGCTAACTATTGTTTACCATGTTGTGCAAATGGTAAACCATGTTTGACTATTCTTAATTATGACTAACTATTGTTTACCATGTGTAGAAATTTACAGGGTAAGTTCCATAGATCAAGAACCAAAGGTCACTGCTCACAAACAGATCACAAATCAGTATACCATTATAATCACATGGTTAAAACCCTCAAAGAGGGAAATATTCCACAACCTCAGCCAATGCGGACACTTCAAGCAATTTATTAATATAAAAAGAAAAGTTACATATGTTTCTCTCATAAACGATTACTGGACAAATGACCCTCCATGCTCTTTAGATAGAGATCATGGACAAATCGGGTGTTAAGCCATTGATCAAGTTTCGTTAATACCGAAGTGAGAGATAACTGTTGGATCAGTACAAATCACGACCGTTGGATTATAAGCTACAAATGTACATGGTAAAGAAACACACTTTACCTAACTCTACACTAGAATAAGTTATTCTTAACTATTTCCTATGTGTCGGAATATCCTAACATCCCCTCTTAAGAAAAACTTGGAATAGGATTGAAGGATTTACAAAGGTGACACAAAAGGAGCCTATTTCCTATGTGTTGAAATATCTTAACATCCCCCCTTAAGAAAAAATTGTGATAGGATTGAAGGATTTACAAAAGTGACACAATAGGAGAAAGAAGGAGGCATTAGAGCCTATCCCCCCTTAATGAAAAATTTCCTGAACTCCAAGCATGGATCTAAGTTTGGTAAACTTCGCTTCTGTGAGAGCCTTTGTAAAGATATCAGCTACTTGATCATTAGTTGGACAGTGCTGCACTTCAAGAACATGATCATGAATGAGCTTTCTGATGAAGTGTATGTGGATTTCATTGTGTTTCATACGCTGATGCTGAATTGGATCTTTACATAGTTGAATGGCACTCTGATTATCACACCAAAGTGTAGTTGGATGCTGCTGATGGAGACCAAATTCAGACAGGATTTGACGAAGCCACATGGATTCCTTGCTGGCTTCAACTGCACCACGATACTCTGCTTCTGCGGAAGAAAGAGAGATGGTACTTTGTTTCTTACAAGACTAAGTAATAGGTCCTGAACCAAGAGTGAATACATACCCTACAGTAGAATTTCGATCATCAGGGTCACCAGCCCAATTAGAATCAGTAAAACCAATCAATAATGGAGATGCTCCTACACTGTAATGAATCCCGAACTGAACTGTACCTCGAATATATCGAAGTATTCTTTTGGCTGCTTTCCAGTGACTTTCATGACGTTGGTGCATAAACCGAGCGATAAGACCAAGGCAAAGGAAAGGTCATGATGGGTATGGGCTAGATACAAAAGTTTACCAACAAGTTGACGATATAAGCTAGCATCAACTTCAGGGGTAGTATAGTTGACTAAAAGCTTGACTCCAGACTGAAAGGGAGAAGGGGCTGGCTTACAGTCTTCCATGTGAAAGTGGTGTAGAAGATCACAATCATACTTGGATTGAGAGATGGTAATGCCTTCCTTGGATTGCAAGACTTGAAGACCAAGGAAATAATGCAAGTGTCCTAAGTCTGTCATTTCAAACTTCTTTTTGAGGCTAGACTTCACATTGTTTATATGGTTTGGGTCACTACCAGTAAGGATAATATCATCAACATAAATAACAAGGATGGTGAAGGACTTACCCACTTTCTTGGTGCAGACAGTGTTGTCAGAATGACACCTAGAAAAGCCATTATCTAAGAGAAATCTATCCATTTTGGCATACCAAGCCCGAGGAGCTTGTTTGAGACCATAGAGAGACTTTCTAAGGGGACACACAATGCTGGAGTATTTTTCGATAAATTGAGGGGGTTGTTCCATGTAGAATTCTTCATGCAAATCTCCATGTAAGAAGGCGGATTTAACATCCATCTGATGGACTTCCCATTTAAAGGAGGCAACAAGGGAAAGAAAAAGGCAGATAGAATTCATTTTGGCAACAGGGGAGAAGGTTTCAGTATAGTTAATGCCTTCAACTTTTGAAAATCCTTTAGCGACAAGGTGAGCTTTATTTCTATCCACGTTTCCATCTAGTCCAAACTTTGTTTTGTAAACCCATCTACATCTGACAAGTTTTCTTCCTTTTTGAAGAGGAACAAGTTCCCAAGTATCATTCACCAATAAGGAGTGATATTCTTCATTCATAGCTTCATCCCAATCTGGATGACCTGAGGCTTCTTCAAAGGTTTCTGGATCAATTTTTTCTGGAACTTGAGCCAATAAGGAAGAGGCTCTTTCGAACTAAGAACGTGTACGTCGTCGATCGGCAGGGTCACCTGCAAGAGAACCTGTTGCATCCTAAGTAGAGCGGACCCATCTTAGAAGCGGTGGAGTATAAGGAATAATTTCAAGAGGTGGAGGAGGATTTTCATCCTCACTGTCATCATTTGAACTAGAAGGAATGCTATTAAAAATAGAAGAGAGAGAGAGAGGTGACAGATATGCTGAATCAGGCTCGTAGGCCAAAGGTGGCACACCCGCCAAACTAGGCTCACAAGCCGATATATTTTCATCAAACTTTACATCTCTTCTAATGATTATATTTTTGGATTTTGGTTGAAGAAGTCTATGTCCTTTAACATCTTCAGAATATCCAACAAAAATGCATTTTTCACTATTAAGTTATAAGGCTTTATGTTTCACATCTGGATTATGGGCCCAAGCATCACTTCCAAAAACACAAAAGTGACTTACATATGGTTTGATTGAGCTCCAAGCTTCTTCTGGAGTTATATTCTTTAAAACCTTAGTAGCAGTGCAATTTACTATGTAATTTTCACAGTTAATGGCTTCTGCCCAAAAATTGAGACCAAGTCCTTTAGATTGAAGCATACAATTAGCCATTTATTTTATAGTGCGATTCTTCCTTTCAGCTACACCATTTTGTTGTGGAGTATATGGAACAATATGTTGCAATTGAATGCCATGCTCAATGCAAAAATTGATAAATTTGTTGTTAACGTATTCTCTACCATTGTCTAATCTTAACTTAAGAATTTGATGTCCAGATTGTTTCTCAACAAAGGCCTTAAAGGCCAAGAACATGTTAAGAATTTCACTCTTGAGTTTTAAGAAATATACCCAAGTGCATCTGGAAAAATCATCAATGAAAGTTAAGAAGTACTTGCAACCAGAGAAAGAAACAACAGGAAGTGGACCACATAAATCACTGTGCGCAAGCTGCAAAGGGGCTGAAGCGTGCTAAGAGGCACATTTGTCAAAACTATCCCGATGATTTTTTCCGAGTACACATTCGGAGAAAATACCATCTCGGAAAGATACCATAGGAAGGCCCGTCACCATATTTTCCTTACATAGAGTTTGAAGGGAGCGATAGTTTAAGTGACCAAATCACTCATGCCAAAGTTTTCTCACATCATCATTATGAGCAAAAAAAACAGAGGGAAGACATGATGACCCAAAGTTGTCAAACTTATACAACTTTGTGGAATCATTAGCAATGCCAGTAGCTAAAATATGTTTAGGATATTTAAGGTCCTTGATTACAACATCATGAGGTGAGAATTCTACTATCTTCCCTTCACCTGAATGAGTTATCTGATAAACAGATAGAAGGTTGCATGACAAGGTAGGAACACATAGTACATCATTAAATTGACCATTATCTAGATGAATGGTTCAAGATCCTACAACACTAAGAGATCTATCATCACCAACATAAATATGTTTGGTGTTACAATCATTTAAAGAAGAAAACATGGATTTATTTTTAGCCATGTGGTAAGAAGCTCCAGAATCAATGAGCCACTCATGAGAGGGAGAAGAAGAAGATACATTTAATGCATAACCAGATCTTGATGCTTGACAACCACAAGCAGAAAGTGCCATGCCTGAAGATGAAGGTGAAGAGTGCTCCAAATCGATGTTGTGCTTATTCATTGCTGCTTCTAAGGCTTCCATCTTCTTAAAACATTTGGACTCTATATGGCCATCCCGATTGCAAAAGTTGCAATGTCTATATGTCTTCGTCCCTTTGTTTTGATTTGCATTATTATTTTGGAAATTTGAGTTTTCAGTTTGAGGCTAAAATTGCTTAGGACACTTGTTTGGTTTAGGACCATACTTTTTAGGATACTTCTTCTTGGGATTCTTTTGATATGGTTGTTGTTGGGCTGCTAAGGTTTTCTTAGAAGCGTTTCCAAGAGTGATAAGATCAAGGTGTAAAATTTTTTCTTGTTCTCTTATCAAAAAATCGGAAAAGGCATCAAAAGAGGGATTCTTGTAGGTGGTTCCTGAAGAAATGATGGCTTCTCTAGTGGAATGGAAGGCGGAAACAAATATAGTGTATGTAGGGCCAAGCTTAGCAAGAATGCAATAGATGAGGCTACCATCGTACTTTTCGATCTTACAACCTTCTAAAAGAATTCTGAGGGTCTTGAATTTGAACAAAAAATATTCAATGGAGGAGAAATTATTAGGGTCCAAAGTAAGCAACTCATTTTCAAGCTGGTGGGCCCTGATTTGATTTTAAATGCCAAAGACAGTTTTTAGCTTTTTGAGGGCTTCATCAGGGGTGTCAATGTCAAGGATATGAAATCGAAGATCTTGAGCAATGGACATTCCTATTAGCCCTCGTGCTTGATCTTGTTTATTTTCTCATTTAGCAGCTTTATCATCATCGGAAGGTTTAGTTTCTTGTCCTGTGGCTATTCTATAAAGCCCTTTACTTCTAAGTATATCTACCATGTGAGGTAGGCATTGGAAATAATTGGTGCTGTTAAGAATAATCGGGCATGCAATTTCCATTATTTTTAAAACACTGAAGCTGAGAAAAACTAAAACTAACTGCTCCAATGGAAAGATCTCGAAAAATTAGGCTGTTTAAAAAAAACGGCTTGAAAAACGGCTTCCAGATGAAGAATTTATGCCTTTTGAAAAATCTGAGTTGTAGATGTTGAATAGTTACGGGAACGGGATGAAGTGCGACTTTAAAAAAAAAAATTCTGCCCCTTTGAACAATTTTTTTTTACAAAAGAAGCTTGAGAAGGAGACTTGAATCCAAGACCTCTATTCTCGTAAACTAACCCCTCACCAAGTGAGATAGTAAAAGGATCACATTATTGTTTGAAAGGAGGGAGGGTTTTTTTTTAAATATAACTCTTCGGTGTGCGTGCCTTTTCTTGCACAAAAAAAACACAAAAACCGAGAAAAAAAAAGAAATGAAATGCGAAGCCTTACACAAGAATGTTAGATTTTCGGTTAGCCTTACCATCAACTATCAATTTTTTCACTATTCTAATTTCCTGAGATCGCACAAAAATGCGGGGAAAGAGCATATGTAGCAAAAAAAATCCCTTTTCTTGTTTTTGATTTGTCGAGATCGCACGCAGTGCACAACAAAGAGAATACAAAGATAAGAGGGTATAGATCCAGAAAATAAATAAAACCTAAAAACCGAGAATAAGAAAAAGGGAACTGAAATAAATAGAACTACTAACAAATATAACTGCAAAACAAATGTTTTATACTTCTAGATCTAAACTGTCATAACTTGGGCAACCAGAAACCTTTTCGCATAAAATGAAAGACGTTCCTCACTGTAACAGATGCTCCGGACACAATCAAGCATTTTTCTAAACCCAAAAATGTTAAGAAATAGTAGATCTACAAAACGACATTTACATGCAGTCAAACCGGCTTCAGATTTTGATCAACAACGAACGCGACCCTCACAATAGCTTTGATACCATGTATGAATTTACAGGGTAAGTTCCGTAGATCAAAAACCAAAGGTCACTGCTCACAAACAGATCACAAATCAGTACACCAGTATAATCACATGGTTAAAACCCTCAAAGAGGGAAATAATGCACAACCTAAGGCAATGCGACCACTTCAAGCAATTTATTAATATAAAAAGAAAAGTTACATATGTTTATTTCATAAACGGTTACCGGAAAAATGACCCACCATGCTCTTTAAATATAGATTATGGACCAATCAGGTATTAAGCCACGGATCAAGTGTTGTTAGTACCGAGGTGAGAGATAACTGTCGGATCACTACAAATCGTGACCGTCGGATTATAAGTTACAAATGTACATGGTAAATAAACACACTTTATCTAACTCTACACTAGACTAAGTTATTCTTAATTATTTCCTATGTGTCAGAATATCCTAACATTGAATATAACTCGATGTGGTTGACTTACTCATTGATTATATCACATTGGAACATTCATCTTGACTAATTTTGTTGAATTTCTATGTTCCTCAATGTATATATCATGTTTGGTTATGTCTATCAATAATTAGCTATAGTTAATCATGTTTGAATATAATTTATAGTATTAACCGTGATTGACTATGGTTAAACATTAGTAATCAGCTCACTGTTTGACTATGCTCAAAGTTTTTGACCATGGCATGAAGAAGTGCTCACTAAGAGCCATTAAGACAGGCGTATAAGTGGGATTCTCTTCAACCGTGAGGCCAAAAAAGTCACTCAATGTAATTTCTCACCAAAATTTGGCTTCTAACCAAAATTTAAAAATTCCAAGTTCTGCATAATCTGGATTGTAGCTCCAAGCTTTACATCTTGTGTCCCACATTCTTCCTTGGGGCCTTGCCTTTAGTGATTTATCTGGCATGTTCTAGAGTACTGCCTTAAAATTCTTTTTTTTGCAAAATGCTCTGGAGCGGTCCCAAAGAAATTGTTTCAACAGGAATTGTCTCTGAAACATTGATGCTCGTATCAAGTTATGTGAGAATCGGTGTGTGGTCCAACTACTTCGACTCTTGAGAACTGTAACTCTTTTTTCACTGCGCAACACCAGTTTGCCCCTACACACTTCTCTTCCCCAGTACATGCTCTCTTGGCATTGCGCAACCCTCTCCCACTATCCATTTTAAAATAAAGCTAGATACTCTCATCTCCGTCCCCAGTTGAGTTACTTTCCGGCCCTCGACGAATGGTTGTGGGATTAAAGGGCATTCTCTCACATCCATACCTTACACTACTCTTTTGCACGCCCAAATATGGTTAGTCGACTTGCCTTCACTCTCCCAATTGCTATGAAGCTCCTGTCGATCGAAAGTTCTCATGCAGGAGCTAACGTTTACGTGCTCCTGGTTCAGCTGAAAGCGCTTTGCTTCAAAAGCTATGACACCTAAATTACAAGGCATCCTCCCCATGATCCTTATGACACCTTTCTCTGCGGCTGTTGCTAGTACATCGCTATTTGCGCATCCATCTTCTACCATACGCAAAAACCTCTATTTGATCTCTGAACCCTCTCTGCGGCTGTTGCTAGTACATCGCTATTTGCGCATCCATCTTCTACCATACGCAAAAACCTCTATTTGATCTCTGAACCCTCTCACGTATAGCCCATTCATTATGACCAAAATAGAAAACAACATCAACATGGAGTCGTTCTATATACACGTGCCCTAAGAATACTTTCAGATCTCGCTGTCAATATTTGGATTGACCGGAGCGTGCTCAGCCATTGCTTCGCTGGTCTCGACTCCTCCACCATTTTCTTCTGAAACCAGAGCTTGTCCTTCACCTTGAGCATGTGGGAATCACTCTACATCTCTCCGCATGCTCTAGAAGCACAGAAGTAGCCAGGAGGCAGCCACCCACCATTGAGAGTTCAGGCATTAGTCTTTGTCTTAACCGTCAAGAACCGAGAAAACCCAGAAAATTTCTGGCCAACTTTCGTCTGCCCACAAGTTCAACCACCTGGAATTCGCTCTACCACTGCCACCACCCCGCTGAAGAGGGAAACCAACTGTTTAGTCGATGGTAGATTTTTTTGGCGGCCCTCTCCCAAGGAAGGTTGACAAAAAGAATTTGAGAAAAAAACACTAAAAACTCCACACAACTGTAGAAATTGAACATAAAAACACTTTCAAACGTATATGGACAACAAATTAACAACCAATTCGCACATAACACACTTCTGCAAATAGCAGGACCAAGCTTTATATTTCACAAATCACTGCCCTTAAATATAAGCAAGTAAATTAAACAACACAACCGTTGCAAGGTAAAGACATAAAATTGGAATTTGAATTCCTTTTCCAATAACACAAATATAAATTTACATGACATACAATCCTTGTGGCAAGGTAACAGGAATTTGAATTCCTTTTCCATTAATACAAACAACAATTTCATGGCACTCAACCCTCCCCACCATGGCAGTAGGGAGGTTGCACAAACTCCGACAATCTTCTCTCAAGCCCTAGGCCCTACACAACACTTCAACAACCAGAGACCAACTTCAATTCAACTTCTTTAGCAAAACCCCTAACCCTAAACTTTATCTTGAGCTGGAGGGGAATATTTTAATGTTTTTATGAAAATATCTAGCAATTGTTTCTCCCTCCAAATAAAATGTGCATTTCACGGTATTTCATTTACATTTCACAACGTTTACATTCCATTTTACATTTTCATAACTAATCTTTCTAACTCTTACATTTGACTTCCAACAATCATCAATGCCAATCATTGACAACACTATGTTCAACAACTTTTCTTGCCAAATGTTTCTTATATGCTCGAATACCAATTCTCAATCTCTAAACATTACAATATTCAGAGTTTCGAGCTTCTTTGTAGTTTCTTGCCCCATGATTAAGGATTCATACTTAGCTACATTGTTTATGAATTCAAATTCCAATTTAAAAGAAAGAAAAACGATTTTTTAATGAAGAGATCACTATGATTCCTACTCCTTAGCCCTCTTAAAAGAGGATCCATTAAAAAAAAAACTTCCACTATATTCGTTGAAGAATCAATACTATTTACAAATATGTACATAAAAGTAGATGAATCAATTTCATCACTTTTAGTTAAAATACAACTTTATATATCTTATTCTCTTATTCAACCAATTCACAAAATAGAAGAAAAGATAGATCAACGACTTAAAAATTAATCTTTTTGAGAGGACAACCTCCTTTACATTACATAAATGAACAATTCATGGATGATGCAAATGACAATACCTCCTTTGTATATATAGGAGTCTAAGGGGTCACAATATAATGAGAGCCTACATAACAATAATAATGTAAGGGCACAACAATAACAATAGTGGATTTCTAGGGGTAGAACAATAACAATATAGGGGTTACATGAGCACAACAATAACAATAAGGGGGTCGTTGGGTGTGTGTTATATTCTTTTCATGACTAGTAGCATGCGTAGGGGGCGAGAGCTCCCCTTCTTTGTTGTGTCAGACATAGCAGGGGGGCAGTAGCCCCCCTTACACAAGGTCCAGGGCAGTGTCTTGGGAAATTTTTTTTGGACCTTATAATAAGTGAGCAGACCTACCTATGGTTTTTGTGCATGGGTTTTGCACACAGTTTTGGGCATAATGGTTTTTCGCCCATGGTATTTTGTAGATTTGGTTAAGGGAACTACAATTATGTTTTAATCTAAGGTTGAATGTTTCGACATGTATATATATGTATTGTAACATTGAAAGAAATATAATGAAAAATCAATATGGTAATCTTGGTTTTGGGATCTAGGAGAAAATATATGTGTGTATTTGTTTTATGTTTTATTTTCGCGTCATTGTTCATTTTTTTTTTAAGAATTCATTTGCAGATAATTTTTGTACAGGGTTAAAACCTGCATTTGGTATCATAGAAGTTTCGACTTCAAGGGGATGCCTTTGTTGTTGAAAATTTTTTCCCGGGCTTGTGGTAGATTTTGTTCAGTGGGAGATCTTCGAGATCGATTCTTGCAGTGAACGAAGATGGTGAGCAATGGAAAGATAGAGATAAAAAAATTTAATGGTAAGAGTTTTGAGTTTGGAAGCTCAAGATGGAGGATCTGCTAGTGGATAAATATCAGTGGATTGCAGTAAGATCTGGGTACTAAACCAATGACAATGTTAGATGAAGAATAGGGGAAGTTGGATGGGAAAGCAAAGAGAAAAATACTGTTGTGTATCTCAGATTCAATATTGTTGAATATATCGGGGGAAGTTACAACGAAGGCTTTGTGGGACAAGTTAGGGACTCTGTACCAATTTAAGTCTTTGGTGAACAAAATGTTCCTGCAGAAAAAATTGTATAACCAGAGGATGAAGGATGAAGACTTGATGACAAAGCATCTGAATGCCTTTAATATTGTGGTAAGCCAGCTTTTATCTATTGATATTAAAATTTCAGATGAATATAAGTGAACTAGTTTGTTGTGTTCTCTACCAGTTTCGTGGGATAGTCTCGTTGTTGAAATAGGTAGCAATACAAATACCTTGAAGTTTGATGAAATAATCTCATCCTTGTTGTCGAAGGGTATGAGATAGAAAAATATGGATGACCAGAATGGAGATACCTTATCTCTACGAGGACGGTCCCAGAAGATAAACAAAAATAAGTCATCGAGTGAGAGATCTAAATCTAGAGGGAGATCTAAATCTCTATTAAAACCTTTAAATGTGTGCTAGAAATGTGGAAAGCAAGGGCACTATAAAAAACAATGTAGATATAAAGCTCTTGAGAAAGGAAGGGGATTTGATGATTCTCTCTCTGCAGAGGTGAAAATCGCCTCTGATGAAGGTGGGGATGTGTACTTTACTTCTTCTTCAAGTACACATGTATATCATGAGACATGGTTGATTGACTCAGGTGCATTCTTTCACTTCACTCCCCATATGGAGTGGTTCTGCGAGTATGAGAAATATGATGGTGGTGACGTCTTCTTAGGGGATGACAGGAAGGCCAAAATCATCGGAAGTGGAAAATTCAAGTTGAAGTTGCAAGGTGGAAGGATTAGAACACATCCCAGTGTTCTGAATATTCCTGCATTGGCCAAAAATTTGATTTTTGTAAGCAATATGGATGATGCAGGTGTAAAACAATGTTCGAGAAGGATACCTGCAAGATGGTTCGGGGAGCACTAGTATTGATGCGAGGATTTTGGATTGGAACTCTGTACAGGCTTCCAGGTAGCACTGTTATTGATGGGTGCAACAGTTCTGTGGTTCCTGAAAGTGGCATTGAAAACCTTGTGGTATCTAGAGAAAAAACCATGTTGTGGCATCAAAGGCTTGGACATATTGGAGAGAAGGGCCTTTGAATACTTCATGGTAATCATATTTTAGAAGGTATGTCTAATTGCTCTATGGATTTCGATTTCTGTGAACATTGTGTATATTGGAAGGAGAATCAAGTGAGTTTCCCTTTTGGTGCTAAGTGGGTGAAAGAGATATTAGAGATTGTGCATAGTGATGTATTTCGACCTGTGTCAGTTCCATAACTAGGTAGGTGTCTATATTATGTGTCATTTATAGATGACTTCTTAAGGAATACATGGATATATTTCCTCAGGAAGAAATTATAAGTCTTTGAGAGATTTAAATAATTTAAGGCTCTAGTGGAAAACCAAATAGAGAAGAATATAAATGTGTTGAGGACAGATAATGGTGGAGAGTTCTCCTAGAAGTAATTTGAAGAGTTTTGTAAGAAGTATGGTATAGCACGACAGAGTACTACTCCATACACACCTCAAAAAAATGGAGTTGTAGAAAGAATGAAAAATATGTTGATGGGAAAGGAAAGAAGCATGCTCAATGGTGTCGTGTTAGGACATGAATTTTGGGTAGAGGCAATGAATATTGCATGTTAGCTCGTTAATAAATCACCTTCATTAGTGTTGGAGGATAAGAATCCATATGAGGTATGGACTGGTAAGAAACCCTCGCTTTCACATTTGAGGGTATTTGTATGTGATGCCTATGTACATGTTCCAAAGGAGAAAAGAACCAAGTTGGATATTAAATCTGAAAGGTGCACCTTTATTGGGTATAAGGATGGTTTAAAATTTTATAAGCTTTGGAACCCATAAACAAGGAAGGTTGTGTACAACCGAGATGTGATGTTTATAGAGGTGAAATATGCTATTAAACATAAATTCCTACCAAAGGAACCTGAGAAGATAGAATTTGAGCTAAAGGAGAAAGAATCAGACTCTACAACAGAATAATAATCATAAGAGGAAGAGCCAGAAACTCCAACTTTGAGAAGATCAGTTTGAGAGAGATGGGAGCCAAAAAGGTATAGTTCATATGCTTTCTATTCAAATTTTTCTTTATCTATTATTGATGATGATCACAAAACTGTCAGGGAGGTAGTAGATTCACAAGATGACAAACTCTGGAAATAGGCCATGGTTGATGAAACGACATCTTTGGACAAAAATGAGGCTTGCGATTTGGTGGAGTTGTCGGCTAGAAGGAAAACCATTGGAACGAAATGGGTTTTTAAGAAGAATATGAATGCATAAGGAAAGGTGGAGACATAAAAATATTGATTGGTACCAAAAGGTTATGACCAGGTGTCGGGAATTGATTTTAGTAATATTTTTTCTCATGTTGCCTCGGCTCTTTCACTGCAACATGCACTACCCCATGGAATGATGGTGAAGTGTTCCCATCATTCCTCTTCCATGGTGAGTTCAACAATGTCTGTTTTCCTTTGATGTCCTTCGAACATCCTCCTTCAGTTTACCCCAAGCCTACATAGCGAGGTCTCTGCACAACCTCCAATAGCTTGGTTATGCTTTGTCCACGAACTCCAAGTCATCCTCCTTTGTACCCCATATTGGTGAGGAGTCTCATGCAGGTTCCTGTAATGGGGATCTCCACACTTACAACAACAATGATATCAGGTGAAGATGAAACTGAAGAGAAATCAACATTTTTTACCTCAGCTTTCAATTTTGACATAGGTGAAGAAGGCTTCTCTAAGCCTTCGTTGCGCTTCACTTCCTCCAAGGCCTCTGTCGCGGCTTGTAGCTGAAGTTGAAATCATTGCTTATCCTCATTCTCTTCTAGTAGGAGTGCCTTCAATGCATCATGATATTCTTGAATACTTTCGTTGTTGCGCTTCAATTCTTCCAACGCCTCTGTTGTGGCTTGCAATTAAAGCTGTAATCGATGTTCGTCCTCCTTCTCTTCCTGTAGGAGTGTCTTCAATTTAGTGTTCTCTACTACTTGTTTCTCATAAGCCTCGTACAACATTTCCACTTTCTGAGACACCCTGAACATGGTCTTGTACATGTCCTTGACATTCTCCATGGCTCAACTCAACGAATGTTCAATAGTTCACGCTTGCAATCCAATCAACAAGAAGACCTGCTCTGATACCACTTGATCCATGTAAATTCCTGATACCTTTAACCAAGACCTTCTACTTCGGCTGATGTGTTAGAATTTCATTTAATCAAAGCATTAATGAACATAAATGAACATCTGCATGTTGAAAAGAAGAGGAACATAACAAGCATGAGCAACATAAGACATTGATAACGAAGTTTGTCTAGGAGGGACTACATCTTCGGGCCTCGGTGTCAAGATGGTGTAGGGCACTGCATTAAGTGTTGTAAGGAGTGAAGATGTACATGGATAGTTTTTTATCTGTCGTACAACTAAAATTCCCTCATGCAGGAGTGGCTGGACCTCTCTACGAGATGTTCCACTATAGGAACTCTCAGTCACAAAAAGGAATTCTATCAGTATGACAATAACTCACACATAATGACTATGAGTATCCTGCCAACATGACAAAACAAAGGGATCTCAAAAAACATACATGTGACAATGAGTACCCTGCCAACATGGCACCAAAGGGATCTCAACATAATACAAATCCATGATAGAAATTACATCTCACATCAAGAACAAAACGAGATTCGACATCAAACATCAATGGGTGCTGGGTATGTGTTATATTCTTTCCACGACTAGTCATGCACGAGGGGGTCATAGGGGGGGCGATAGCCTTCCCTATATGTTGTATTGGGCATAGCAGGGGGGGTCACAGGGGGGGCAGTAGCCCCCCCTGTTCAGGGTTCGGGGCAGCGCCCCTAGAAATGTTTTTTGGACCCTATTTTTCAATGGGCGGAGCCGCCCATGGTTTTGTGCATGGGTTTGCACATGGTTTTTGGGCATGATGGTTTTTGGCCCCTGGTATTTTGTAGATCCGGTCAAGGGAACTACAGTTATATTCTAATCCAGGGTTAATGGATTGGTGTTTATGTATGCTTCAGCATGTATATATATGTGTTGTAACACTAAAAGGAATATAATGAAAAATCAAGCTGGTCATCCTGATTTGGGATCTAGGGGAAAATCTCCGTGTATATCTGTTTTATGTTTTATGCTCTCGCTATTGTTTATTTTCTGTTTTTAATATTCCTTTGTAGATAATTTCTATACAAGGTTAAAACCTACAACAGGGATTTGTACAAAACAATGCATCTCACTGACAAAGAGACAAATAAGTACATGAAATCAACGCATCATATACCTCATGCTGAAGATGACTAAAAAATGAGTTGCTCTGCTGCTCGATCTGAAATCACCATCACAATCGTGGCATCGAAAGGTGTGAAATCGACTGCTCACTTACTGAATGCTGACACCTACAACTTCACTTCAAAAAGTGATCGAAAAATATAAATCTCATATGGAAAATCTGAATATGCCATGAGATTCATGATGTCGAATAGTGCAAAATCAACTGGCTAATTTGTGAATCTTGACAAAGTGAAAATTTGGAGCAAAAAGGAATATTTTAGATTCCCCCTAGATTTCTCAAAGATGTTGCTCCAAGGGTGGATTGGAAATCTGCAACTCAAAAGGTGAATCTAACCTCACCATTGTGTTCCCTGCGAAAAACTGTGAAAAATGATTGTAAACTTGACCATATTCTAACATGGAGAAAAATTACCTCCCTGGGAAAATTTCAAGGATCATGGTTCCACTCCCTATTTCTGGGCCTGCTTATGGTTCCACCTACAAATATCAAATCAATGCCTCGACCCATGTGCATGCTCCATTCTTCCTTGGCCTGGGCGTACTTGTGAACAATTGGGTTTAAGTAATAAAATTTGGGTGGACTTTTCAAAATGGAGTCGTTGGCGCAGTTGGTGAAGTTCCTAATTTTTTGAGGAGAGGTCGGAGGATCAAATTTCGACCCTCCTATAATTAGACGCATTTAACTCCTTGATTTTTTTTTTCAACTTTCATGTTATATATATAACATATAATGGATATGTTATAACGTATGATGGAGAAGGGGTGGCATGGGGTGGGTCCAACAAAGGTGGCCTGCCCACCCACGACAACACTTAAACATGCCACGAGAGCGGCTTCGACGGGGTCATGGCCCAGCGCCCCTTATATATATATAACAAACCAATACATTTTTGAAAATTTGGTTTTAGGCCTTAGGAGGAAAATTAAGGATGCCACAAATTTTCTTGGAATCAGGCCAGAGTTGGTTGGAATCTGATGGCCGGAAAAGGAAAAAATTGTGCCTCCTTTAAGCCTGCTAAGTCACTAAGTCAACCCAAAACTTTTACTGCTTCTAACTTTCACATACGATCTCGGTTTGACGAACCATTCACACTGTTGTGATAAGGATGATGAGATCTTCATCTTAGACCTGGTTCGAGAGAAATCCAAACAACTTGATTTTTGGGTTTCCATAAACCCAGTTTGTCCTATGTGTGTCTCTGGAGCCACCTGGATCATATATGAATCTTCCTTCTTTGTCAAGTTATAGCAATGTTGTTTGAACTAGAAAATTGTCACTGATAACCTTCTTTAAGCATGAAACATGGAAAAATGGGTGTACTCAGGAAGATGCAGGTAGCTCCAATTTTGTATGCCATAGTAGCAATCTTTTTCAACACCTTGTAAGGACTTTCGTACTGAGGTGATAATTTATTATCATTCTTAGCTTGCTTGAGGGACATTTTTTTTTATGGTTGTAGCCGTAGAAATACCTAGTTTCCTACATCAAAAATTCTTTCATTATGATGTTGATCTGCCTATTGTTTCATTCAATTTTTCACTAGAGTGAGGTTATCCTTTAAGAGTTGGATAACTTGTTCTTGATGTTCAATGTGATCATCCACTGCTTGCACCATATAATTTTGTCTTAAATATGATTTGATGGATGGTGGATGATATCCATAAAGTTCCATAAATGGGGTTATTTTTTCTGGAGCATGGAAGGAAGTGTTATACCACCATTCAACTAGAGGTAACCACTTGACCCATCATGTTTGTTCATCAGATACAAAAAAATCAAGATATCGTTCCAAATATCTGTTCAATATATCAGTTTTCTTGTCATATTGAGGATGATAAGATGAATTATGAGCTAATTGAGTACCAATACAAGAAAATATTTATGTCCAAAAATTTCTAGTGAAAATGGGATCTCTGTCACTTACTATAATATTTTGGTTTCAAAGAAGCTTTTGAATTGTTTCCATAAATGCAGTAGAAACTGTACTGTCTTTGAAAGGATGTGATAATGCACAAAAGTGTGCATTCTTGGTACTTCTATCGACTACCACAATGATACCACTCTTTCCTTTAGACTTGGGTAAACCTATGATAAAATCCATTGAGACCTCCTCCTAACGTTGACTAGGAATGGATAAAGGTTGTAACAAACCAGGGGTCTTAATTTTCTCAACTTTATTTTGTTGGAAAACCAAGCATTTTTTCACAAACTTTTGAATATCATATTTAAGTCCTCCCCAAAAAAACTCCTTCTTGACCCTGTGGTAAGTTTTTAATAATCCTGGGTGCCTTCCTAAGGGAGAGGTGTGCAATTCAAAAAGAACATTTTGTTTGCGTTGGGAGTTCTTACAAAGATATAAGCTATCTTAGTACCATAATGAATCATTTTTCCATCTAAATGTATCATATGTACTAGGATCTTGCTACAACTTTTTAATGAGTGTTCACACCTCTTCATCATTCTTCCATTCATCCCTTACTTTAGTTATCCACTCAAGTTGGATAATAGAAATGACAAAAAATAATGCTTCCACATCCTCATCCTTTCTTGTATATTATTTCAAATTCATAACCGAAAATATTTGTGAACCATGTTTGTTGTTATTCTGAAGATAATCTTTGTTCCAAAAATTATTTAAGACTATCATGATTTTTTTTTACCTTGAAGTGTCTTCCCATTAGGTAAGGTCGCCATTGCTTTAGTGCATGTAGTATTGAAAAAAATTTCTTCTCATAAATAGGTTTGTGTAAATAATTTCCTTTGATTGGACGAATTTCAAAAGAAATAGGTCTTCATTATTGCATTAAACTGCACCAATTCCATTTCTTGAGGCATCACATTCCACAATAAAGGTTTTTTTTGAAGTCTGGCGTAGCTAATATTGGTGCTAGGAACATTGCCTCTTTAAGATGTTCAAAGGCCTTAGTTGCTCATGGAGTCTAGGAAAATGCATATTTCTTCAGTAATGGTGTTATAGGTACTTCTATTCTCCCATAATTATTATAGAATTGCGATATTACCCTGTCAAACTGAGAAATCCTAGAAGATGCTTTATGGTTGTGGGGATTTTCAATTCCTTAATGGATTTAATTTTGTTAGGGTCTACCTTAAAATCCTCATGAGATAGAATATGAACCAAATATTCCACCTCATATACTCCAAAGAAACATTTGGAATTTTTTGCATATAATTGTTTCTCCTCCAATAGTTTGATCACCCTGTCAACATGTTGAACATGATCCTTCCAAGCTTTTTTGTAGATTAGTATATAACCAAAAAATACTAACACAATTTTTCGAAGGAAGAGTTTGAAAATGGAGTCCATAAAACCTTCAAATGTGGAAGGTGCATTATCAAGGCCAAAAGGCATGACAAAGAATTCATAATGGCAGTCATGAGTTTTCAATATTGTTTTCAGAATGTCTTCAGTCTTCACTCTAATTTGATGATATCCTAAACAGAGATCAAATTTGGTGAAGTAAATTTCTCCATGTAATTCATCCAACAATTCATCAATGAAACAAATGGGAAATTTTTCTTTAATAGTGAGCTTCTCGAGTATAGAATACACAAGATACTAAAGTCCATGCACTTTCGGCCACTTTTTAAAAAAATTCAAATATGATGCTCATAGAGGAGGATATGACAACTTTCCAAAGGTCACCTATTTGAGAAAAACATTTTGAGCATGAAAAAAACCTAACTTATTAGGATCTTATCTCCGAAAATATAGTGAAAAAAGATATGAAATTTTTACATGACGTTCAGCAGGATTTCGTCTCTTCATGGTAAAAAAATAAGCTTTTGAACCTGTTATCACTCCACCAGATCTCTAAGGCTAAGAAAGAGTCCAAACATAGGTAACCATAGACTAATATTTTAGCTTGGTAGCTAGCACTACCAAACCGGAGAGGGCTCTCTCCACAATGTCACAACGAAGAGGGCTAGATGAATTAGGGTTTTAGGCTAGGTATGAGTACATGGGTTTTTTTGTTTAAATTGGTTTGTTGGATGGGTGAATTAGGTCGAAGAGGCTAGGTCAGGGCAAATAAGATTAGGATTTCAGTACATTCAATGGTGCAAGGTAGGTAGGAAGGATAAAAATGTAGGGCTTCACAGTGAGATGGATTAGACTGATGAGGAGATAGAAAGAGAAAGACAATGCATGTATTCTTTCTAAACTGAATAAAATGAACAAATTATGAAGATTTTCCCAAAACATAGCATGAGAGATGTATTATTCTTATCAACTTGAAAATTAGCATATGATAGAGATGAAATGGATCATGAAGACAAAACATTCATACATATGTAACATAAGAAGAAACTATGCTAAATTTCCATACCACAGGTATCCTAAAGAAATAGTTGCAACTCTTTCATTAAATTCCTACCAAATACTTAATACACTAGAGTATATGATGAATAACACAACATAAAACCTTTGAAATGAGTCAAAAAGTGAAATATATAGACATCACACAACCTCTCCCAACCTCAGGGGTCGAATCCCTAAGTTGAGGAGTTTTTCCACCAAAACCTGAATTGAAACCTATAGTGTAGGGAGGTCAAACTAACTCATCCCTCACTTTTTGGAAACTGATTCATTACATCTCATCAAGAGTTTTTAACTAATGTATTTACCCCTAAGTAAGTGTGAAAACATGATTATTACATTTACACCCTTAAATTACGTTGGTAAAAACATCATTTTCTAAACGAAAGTGAAAAAAATGATAAAATTAACAAATATCAGGAAACTCAGAAAATTGATAAAAAGCACAGCGCTAGTGTAAAAATCGCAGCACCAACTTCAATTCACTTTTGAAGGGGTTCCCGGGGTCCAAATTGAGCATAGGATAGTGCATTGAAAATATTCTCCTGTCTAGTTTCTGGATCTGTTCTTAGTTTCCAAAATGGTGTTGATTTGACCCTCTAAAGATTCATTCTCCGAAGACTGGTCAAAAGCGCAGCACCAACCTCAAAAGAAGGGCATAAACATATTTTTTGAGGTGTTTTTTGACTGACAAGTTGACCAAAAAAAAGTTGGAAAATTTTCTAGGGTGATTTTATTTGGCCTTATGAATCCAATGGTGCCTTCATTTTTTCCATTGGAGGTCCCTAGAAAAAGCGCAGCGCCTTGCCAAAAGTGCAAAAAACTCCAAAATTTTCAAAATTTTCTCAAAATTCTCCAAAAATTGTTTTGTGGAAGGCTGATGATGTGTGTTAGGTAACGAGTGATGACTCAGCAAGGATATTAAGCTTGTCCCCTTCTTTTTTATTGATTAGGGTTTCAAGTCTTGATTTGACCTTTTAGAGCTTTGACCTTGCAATTTGATTTCTCCTGCAATAATGCTTTGCCATCTTCCTTTGTATGTCATTGCCCTTGTTTTCCTTTTCTAGGAGCTTCTCAAGATTCTCATTGACCCTCTCAAACCAATGCTCTTGATTCTCATTTAACATGATGGAAAATTGCTCATTCAAGGTTAGTTCATTGGCAAGTTTAGCCTCATTTTTCCTCTCTAGTTCTAGAGATCTTTTCAGCCCTCTAGTACTAGGCCCATTTCTTGGAACTTTATATTATTCCTCATTATTTTCACCATACCTCTTATAAGCCTCATCAAGAAAAACCTTTTCCCTTTTTTCTTCTCTTTTTGCCTTGAGAAGTTGCATCTCCATGATTTCCTGCTTGGTTTGGAGTTGTTGATTTTCCTGCTCATAGTATGAAATCAAAAACTTATATCTCTCTAAGTTTGTATAAAGCTCCCTGATTTGGGCATCTTTCTCCTTTACAATCACACTAGAAAGCTCTTAACCATGCTGCTCATCCAAGTCAACAAGGTCAAAATATGCTTCCTTGTCATGAGGATCCTCATCCTCTTGCATGGATTCCTCTGCTTCTATCATCTTTTGTTTACCATTCTGTACCCACTTTGCTGATGAATAAGACAAGGTACCTTACAATTTCCTTGGAGTTAACAATTGAATATACCCTCTCTAATATGTTCTAGCCAATGTGCCTAATTCAGCTCTTTTAGGCTTGTTGATCATAACTCTGCTAGGTGACTCAACTTGACCTTGAAATGCTGATGATGGTGTTGAAATGTGTGTAGTAGGTTGAGATGATGAAGGAGTAGGTGATGTGGGCTGATATGGAGGAACATATATAGTAGGATGAGATGGATGAGGCATATCTTCAGCATGTTTATCAGTGGGATGAGATGAAGAAGGCATATCTTCAACATGTTGAGCTTGTGGATATGTGAAGATATCATTGGCTATGAAGGTGTCCCATGAGATATGAAACTGGTTAATTTGATGGAGGATCTTTGATCTTGATGAGAGAATGGTGAAAAAGGTTATTCATATGCTGGTCATAATCTCTCCTTTGTATAATGTATTCCATTTTTTCTATGCTCCTAAACAGATAGTATGGGATGTTAAGAATTTTGACTCTTGTGAAGTGCATAAGAAGTCTAATATGATATGTATAGAGCCTATAAAGCCTTCCTTCATAATATAAGTACTTGAAGATGATCTTCATCATGGGGGTATACCTATCAAGAAGGTAGCTGAAAGGAAAAACTGTCTTTCTCTCATTTTTGTACCTTGGTTTGATGAATGGTTCATAATAATGATCATCCAAGTCTTTGGTTTTAAACCACATGTCACCCATGTTTGGAATCCCTGGGGCAACATAAATGATATATATAGATAAGGTGAGGGTTACACCTCCAAGGTCACCTGATTGAATTTGAGGTTTGAAATAAAAATCCTGCTCAAAATAGGGTGGTGTTGAAATCTTTCAATCATATTACAGAAATCAAGGCAACCAACATACTGAAAACAAGAGACTACCATTGGTGAAGCCATCAGTTCTATGGTGTTGGTGGGGTTAAGCCTTAGAATTTTTCCTCCCTTATGTATACTTCTCTCTTATATGTCCTCCTCTCCCTGTCTATCCTACTCTCGCCTATCTTCCTCCTCTTCCATGTAATCTCTGTCTTCTTCCGTGGTGTCTTGGTCTCAAAAATATAGGGGAGGTAAATGGGAGTGGGGATAGGTCTAGGGAGTAGGGATTAGGGTAGGAAAATTTAGGGAGATGAGGGAAGGTGTTAGGAAACTTTGGGGACTGATAGGGGTTCAAAATACTTAGGGAACTAGGAATAGTAATTTAATTACAGGTTTTGGGTATGGGTGCCCAGGAAATTTGAAATACCTAGGGCTTAAGGTTTAGGGGAGAAGGGATTTAGGGAAAGGGATATAATGTTGTAGGGATAAGGATAGGGTTTAAAGTTATGTAGGAAGGGAATTCAGGGTTTATGGGAACCAAGTTGGGAATGAGGAGTGAATTTAGGGTTTATAGCTAGACAAACTTCCAAATTTTCATAGAAAAAAAACCATGAAAATTCCTCTTGAAGACTGCAAGGAGGTGGAAATTAGTTGTTACTTACTTGGCAAGAGGTGTTGAGAGTATTTGCAGGAGGTTTGAAACAATTTGAATGAGTTTTGAAGCTTGGAGAGCTTACTGGGAAAAAGCGCAGCGCATCACCCAAAAGTGCAACGCCTCACCTAGAAGTGCAACACCACTCAACAAAAAGTGCAGTGCCAACTACCAAAAGTGCAATGCCTCTTCCAAAAATGTAGCGCTTCCCTGAAAAACGTAGTGCCACCCAAAAATTCCAGTTTTGACCCTGCAAATTGGTTTTGCGAGCTGAGGGAGTGCGAGCTTGATGTTTGCAAGAGAAAATGAGCTTCCTTTTGATGTCTTGGTGGTATTTATACTTTGATTAATTTTATTTTTGGGCCTTGGGACCCTCTTTCTCCTCTTCACATTCACTTCACATTTTTAAACTATACCCTTTTCGCTTGACTTTTTTCTTCACATTTTGAAACTATACCCTTTTCCCTTGACTTTTATATTTGACAAATTGGTCATTTAATGACTTTGAGAACTCTTTTAATTTGACATTTTTGATGCTTTGGCATGTTGTAACTCGGAGTTAACAGCTTTGGGAAGCATGAAATTATTACATTTTGAATGACATAAAATTATATAGTGAAAATATAAAGATTACATTTGAAATCAAAATTACATGCTAAAATAAGAATTTCTCTTTAGAAATCATCTTCACATGATGAAGAGAAGTTACTGGATCACCCTTTACTTGCTGGTCTTATGCAATGAAAATGAAGTTTTATTGGACCTTGAAAAACCCTAAAAGCCTAATGATAACCTTGATTGAATGGACTTCATAATGACATGACTGATGTGATGGATGATGACATTAAATTTATGGATGATGTACAGTCAACAAGGTATGAATATATGACAACAAGTAATCAAATTTAAGGAAGAGTGATGTTTTTCGGCCAGGGCTACCATCAATGACTAAATTTTTGAATGCGAACCTAGTGGAAAGATAATTTTTTAATGAGACCCTAATATGATATGAAAGAGGATTTTTGATCACTAATGGTAGGATGCATATACTGATAGTAACATTGGCCTTTTTGGGGATGATAACTCTGAAAGAGGTATCAAGAACAACATAGACTAGAAAGCCTTATCCATTGGGTCAATATGTGAAAAAAATCAAACTAATAAACATGACTGAAAATGGATAACTCAGATGAAATAGACTGACTCAAGACAAACCCAATTGACTAAAAATTGACTCAATATTGACTTACTTGACTGAAAATTGAACTTTGAAAATATTAGAAAATCAGTGAAACTCCATGGCGTTCACTTCAGGCTTCGAACTCCAATGATTCTCTACTTCACACTTGCAGAAAATGTAACTGATATTTACAATGAAATGGGAAATTTTTTGAGAAATGTACTTTAGAAAAGATAGTGCTCAAGGAGCCTACCGTTGACTGGTCCTCCTAAGCACTCTTGCCCATTCATATCTTCAAGAAAATAAGCATTATGTCCATGAGAAGCTAAAATATGATATGGCCCTTTCCATAAATTATCGAATTCACCCTCACCTTGGAGAAATTTATTTACCTACTTATCATCCCAGAATACTTGCCAATACTTATCGAATGGGCTGGTGTTTCACATGAATCTCAAATTTCCTGTTTGAAAAGATGGGGATTTTGAAATTGCTTGCAGTTGTAGCCAATGAATCTGCCATGAGATTTGGACTCCTTGGCACAGATGAAAGTGTATACTTCGAAAACATTTTCAAAATATCTAGTACAACATTCATGTATGCTCTCATCCGTGGATGGTTAGCTTGATATTCACCTTTAACTTTCTTGATCACAAGGTTTGAATCACCACATACTGAAATTATTTTTGCACCCAGTTTATTCAAAAAATTTAGGCCAGTAATCAGTGCTTCATACTCTGCCTCATTATTAGTGCAATCAAAATCTAACTTGTATGAGCATATTATAATATTTGTAAGCACTTTACAAGGCCAATGAAAAGGGCTACGGACCCAAATTATAATGCCTACCCTGTCTTTCCCCAAGGCACCATCAAAGTCCATGGACCATAAACCATTTTCATCCTCGAAGTGTTGGAACTCTGATTTCTATTTTGGCTCAACTTTCTGAACTGTTTCTTCATGTTGTTCCAGAATTTCTTCTTCTTTATATAATGGTTGTTCTGAGTTTTTCTCTGCCTCATTTGATGGCTGTTATGATGAACTCGGGAGATTCTCTTTTTCCTTTTCTATAACTTTTCTGATGCAATTATGAATCTTTGGAACATATTCTACTTCAACTTTTCTGATGCAATTATGAATCTTTGGAACATATTCTACTTCTATGACTTGGCTATCTACATCATTTAAACCTCTATCATTAAACAAAATAAATGAATCTAAATCTGTGTGTACATCATTTATCAGATGATTGTTGGGCTTTCATTTTCTTGTGATCATATATTTCATCTTTGTTTCACGGTACAACTTTCTCAATTATCCGAAAACTGGGATGGTTTCATAAGAAAAGTCTAATTTCAATGTGCCTCTCAACTTTTCTCCCCAAGATCTTGACAACAACATACAAAACCATGGCGGTATGTCAGCAACCACCACGTCCATTAAAACATTCTTTGCTAGAATCTGCTCTAGGGGGACTACTAAATCCTTAATGAGGCCAATACAATAGACTCTACCTGAACCGAAGGAGTATAAGTCATGGTAAGGATGAGTGATATCTAGTCCCTACTTCTCCATAATGTATTTTCGAATTAGATTATGGGAGGCTCTGAAGTTTAACATGGAATTGTGTAAAATGCATTGGTGGATTCTTAGACTCAAATAAAATGGGGAAACTTCGATATATTCTAACTGACCATCAATAGAAGGACCAAAAATAAGTTCAGGCTGATCATCTTCGACATTTACCATGTCAGAGAAAGGATCTACTTTAAGCATTTTGGCTACATGGGACTTATAATGGTTATTCTTAACAAGCTCAGTTAAAGGTATAAACACTTTCAATTTTGGAATTTCAATTTCTAAGCTGAAAGGAGTGGATTTGTCTACCTCTTTAATGATGATGTCTCGTTTGTCAGCATGGTCATTTGATGGAGCTTCTTTCTTCTAACTTTCCTTTTCCTTGTTGAACTTGTAGAAGGCTAATTTACCTCACTCTGATTCATGGCTGCAGAATATTTTCCTTTGCTCTGATTAACTTGAGGATTCAATTTTGTTTGAGTATCCTTCTACTGAGATGACCTTTTCTAAATGGGATTAACCAGCACATCTCTACTCCTTAATGAGTACTGCCTCTGCTGTGAACTGAGTGAATTCAAGTAACCCCACTGATAATCATCTGATTCGGTCTCCAACTCATGATCATTGGCAATGATAAACTATTCATCCTTAGGCTCATATTTATTTTCAAAATACTCTTCATCTTCCGTAAAAAACATGGGCAGACCTTCAGCCTTGAAAAGGATATTTTATTCAATAATTGTGTCTTCATCTTCTTCTTCTATTCCCCGAGCATAATTCTGTTGCAAGGGTGTCCTAATTTTCTGCTGCAGTGTTGATTGTTCAAGAGCCCGTTGTTCTCTCTGCTTGATCCTTAATTGTGGCTGTTGTTGGCCTCTGAAGTTAGGATTTCTGACCTCAGGCTGTCTTTCAGTGATGGACATCCTGTCAACCATTATTTCAATAGTCCTTATCAAAGTGTCCATTTTATCATAGGAATATGAAGTCGATGGTTCATCTTTAATAGTGACTTTCCTCTCACCTCTAGGTCTAATTATTTTCATCACCAGATTTGCTTCAATATTGATTTCATTCTTTTGCATATCTTCCAATTTAGTTGGAATTATTTCCCTTAATTGTTATGCCATGTCTAGATAAAATGCATTTGGATAACGTATGAGAGCTAAGCCTGGAGGAGGCTTGATCTCAATGGGAATTGCATTATAAGTTCTATTGAAGCGAGTATTTAAATCTTGGACTGATTCATTGGGATTTCTATTTATATTCTCATACTCAGAAAGAAACTGTAAATGGTTTTTCCTCACCTCCCATCGGGCTATAAATGCATCAACCAACTGGTTTGGAGTGTCAATGGAATTTGTAGTTAATGATATAAACCAAATTTTGACATCTCCAGGGAAGCTTTGGGCTATAATTCTCATTTTGGCATTGCCAACATCAATTTCCTCCAAGTATATGAAGTTAGTGACCTTGGAAATGTGTCGTTTTTCAGTTATGGGAGAATTTTCGTCAAACAGGGGGAGTCTCTAGCCATAACCATGAGATAAATCATTAAATTTAGCAGGTAAGATAAGTGGGGAAAATCTAGCCATGATTCCTGCTGAGTGAAGTGTTGGATTGACAATGGGATGAGTTGGCTTAATAGGTATTGGAACAACAGTTGTAGGTACTGAATTAGTAGGTATAAATGATGAGGTCAAGGGTGTAGATGAAAAAGAAACAATTGATTGAGGTTGAGTCGAGATAGGTATTGACTCTTGCTGGTAGAATTGGCTCCCAACTTTGATGTCAATGTCTGATTCAGGTATAATCTCTTCAAAAATAAAATTTTCTTCAAGTTTAAAAGAACTAAGATGTAACTCAAATAATGACTTGACCTCAAAGAGATTTAAAGGATCAAAGACTGTGTCGGCTAAATAAGTTTCAAACTTAGATCTAAAAAATGACAATTCAAATTTTAGATCAAATGGTATATCTTCCAGAGAGAGTACTTTACTATGCAGTGAAGTAGATCTTACCAATGGGATTGGACCTGACTGAATCTCTGTAGCTTGATATCTATGCTTCTGGACAAGATTCTCTAGATATTTGATTGGATTAGCTGGATCAGGATCAGGATTTGCTCTTGTGTATCTTTTTGAAGCCAGCTCTACATTCTTGGCACTGCAATTATCCATTCAGCCTTTCTAAAACTTAATCCTATCATCCAAAGGATCAAATTCCAATGATTATTATCGTACACCCAAGGAAAATAAATCTTTCATCCCTGGCAACGACGCCAGTATGTTATCACTCCACCGGATCTCTAAGGCCGAGAAAGACTCCAAACAGAGGTAACCACAGACCAATCATTTAGCTTGGTAGCTAGCCCTACCAAACCGGAGAGGGCTCTCTCCACAATTTCACAGCCAAGAGGATTGGATGAATTAGGGTTTTTGGCTAGGTATGAGTATAGGGGTTTGTTTGTTTGAATTGGTTTTCTAGATGGGTGAATTAGGTCAAAGAGGCTAGGTCAGGGAAAATAAGATTAGGATTGTAGTCCATTCAATGGGGCAAGGTAGGTAGGAAGGATAATAATTTAGGGCTTTAGGGTGAGATGGATCAGACTGGTGGGGAGCTATAAAGAGCAAGAGAATGCAAGTATTCTTTCTAAACTGAAGAAAATGAACAAATTATGAAGATTTTCCCAAAACAGAGCATGAGAGATGTATTATGCTTATCAAATTGAACATAAGCATATAATAGAGATGAAATGGATCATGAAGACAAAGCATTCATACATATTTAACATAAGAAGAAACTATGCTAAATTTCCATACCACTAGTATCCCAAAGAAATAACTGCAACCCGTTCATTAAATTCCTGCCAAATAGTGAATACATTAGAGTCTTTGATCAATACCACAATATCCAACCTCTGAAATGAGTCAAAAAGTGAAAGATATAGACATCACACAATCTCTCCCAACCTTAGGAGTCAAATCCCTAAGTTAAGGAGTTGTTCCACCAAAAACTGAACTGAAACCTAGAGTGCAGGGAGGTCAAACTGATTCATCGCTCACTTTTTGGAAACTGATTCATTACATCTCATCAAGAGTTTTTACCTAATGTATTTAACCCTAGGTAAGTGTAAATTTTTTTTATTACATTTAAATCCTTAAATTACATTGGTAAAAACATCATTTTCCAAGGCAAAATTGAAAAAACTGAGAGAATTTACTAATATCAAGAAACTCAGAAAATTGGTAAAAAGCGTAGCTCCAGTGTAAAAAGTGCGGTCCCAACATCAACTCCACTTTTGAAGGGGTTCTCAGCATTAAAATTGATCTCAAGATATATCATTGGAAATCCTATCATGTCTAGTTTCTAGATCTGTGCTTAGTTTCCAAAATGGTGTTGATTTGACCCTCCAAAACATCATTCTCCCCAAACTGGTCAAAAGCGCAGCACTAACCTCAAAAACATGACACAAACATATTTTTTGAGGTGTTTTTTTTTACTTTGACTGACTAGTTGACCCCAAAAATCTTGGAAAAGTTGCTAGGGTGATTTTATTTTTCCTTCTGAATCTAATGGTGCCTTCATTTTTTCCATTAGAGGTCCCTAGAAGAAGCGCAGCACCTAGGGCGTTGTGCTTTTGACAGTGCAATTGTGCAAAATTGCCAAAAGTGCAAAAAACTCCAAAATTTTCAAAATTTTCTCAAAATTTTTCAAAATTTGTTCTGTGGAAGGCTGATGAGGTGTGTTAGGAAATGAATGACGCCTCAGTAAGGATATCAAGCTTTTCCCCTTCTTTTTTCTTGATTAGGGTTTCAAGTCTTGATTTGAACTTTTGGAGCTTGGACCTTGCAATTTGATTTCCCCTGCAATAGTCCTTTTCCATATTCCTATGTATGTAATTGTCCTTCTTTTCCTTTTCCATGAGATTTTCAAGATTCTCATTGAGCCTTTCAAACTAATGCTCCTAGTTCTCATTTACCATGGTTGAAAATTTCTCATTCAAGGATAGTTCGTTGGCAAGTTCAACCTGTTTTTTCCTCTCTAGTTCTAGAGCTCTTTTAAGCCCTCTAGTCCTAGGCCTCTTTATTGGAACTTGATATTATTCCTCATTAGTTTCACAATATCTCTCATAAGCCTCATCAATCAAAGCCTTTTCATTGTTTTCTTCTCTTTTTTCCTTGAGAAGTTGCATCTCCATGATTTCGTGCTTGGTTTGGAGTTGTTGATTTTCCTGCTCATAGTATGAAATATCAAACTTATATCTCTCTATATTTGTATGAATCTCCTTGATTTGGACATCCTTCTCCTTGACAATCACAATAGGAATCTCATGATCATGCTGCTAATCTAAGTCAACAACGTCAAAATCCGCTTCCTCATCATGAGGATCCTCATCCTCTTGCATGGCTTCGTCATGCTCACGTGCTTCTGTCATCTTTTGTTGACCCTTCTATACCCGATTTTCTGATGAATAAGGAAAGGTCACTTCCAATTTACTTGGAGTAAACACTTTCCTATACCCTTTCTGATATGTTTTAGCCAATGTGCCCAATTCAACCCTTTTAGGCTTGTTGATTATAACTCTGCTAGGTGACTCAACCTGACCCTAAAATGGTGATGATGGCAGTGAAATGTGTGTAGTAGGCTGAGCTAAAGAAGGAGTAGGTGCTGTGGGCTGAGATCAAGGAATAGATATAGTAGGATGAGATGGAGGAGGAAAATCTTCAGCATGTTCATTAGTGGGATGAGATGAAGAAGGCATATCTTCAACATGCTGAGCTTGTGGAGCTATGAAGATAACATTAGCTATGAAGGTGTCCATGAGATATGAAACTAGTTAAGTTGATGGAGGACAATGATCTTGATGAAAGAATGGTGAAAAAGGCTATTCATCTACTAGCCACAATCTCTCCTTTGTACAATGTGTGCCATTTTTTCTATGCTCCTGAACATATAGTATGTGATGTTAAGCATTTGACTCTTGTGAAGTGCATAAGAAGTCGAATATGATATTTATAGAGCCTAGAGAACCTTCCTTCACAAGAGAAGTACTTCATGATGATCTTCATCATGGGGGTATAGCTATCAAGAAGGTAGCTGAAAGGAAAAAATCTATTTCTCTCATTTCTATACCTTGGTTTGATGAATGGTTCATAATATTGATCATCCAAGTCTTTGGATTTAAACCACCTCTGCAAAAGAATCTCAAAAAAAGAAAAGAAATAATAGCACGAGCATAAAACATAAAAAAATATACACAGAGATCTTCCCTTGGATCCCAAATTAGGACGACCAGCTTGATTTTTCATTATATTCCTTTTAGTGTTACAACACATATATATACACGTCGAAGCATACATAAACCCCAATCCATTAACCCTATATTAGAACATAATCGTAGTTCCCTTGACTAGATCTACAAAATCCCAGGGGCCAAAAACCATGATGTGCCAAAACCATATGCAAACCCATGCAAAAAACCATGGGTGGGTTCGCCCACTGAAAAATAAGGACCAAATTTTTTTTCTTGGGGTGCTGCCCCGGACCCCGACAAGGGGGGATACTGCCCCACCTGTGACCCCCCCATACATTGCACCCGGTGCAACATACAGGGGGGGCTAACGCTTCCCCTATTACCACCCCACATGTGACTAGTCGTGGAAAGAATATAACATAAACCCAACATTCTCCCACTTGTTGTTTTATTTCCATAGGGGGCCACATGAGAGCTGAGTCATTAGCCAAATTTGCAACACCCATTGTTTCTTTACACCAAGAGAACTTCTGAGTGCTCGCAAACTTTGTCAATGCATCTGCAACATTTTTCAAAGTGTCCACCTTTACCAGCAACACCCTTTTAGCCTCAACCATATATCTGACAAAGTGATATTAAACATCAATGTGCTTTGTCTTTGAATGATAAGAAAGGTTCTTAGCCAAGAAAATTGCACTTTGGCTATCAAAGTCTATCCTTATAGCTTGCTGCACCAACCCCATACTTGAACACAATCTCAGAAACCAAACTGATTCCTTGCTTGCATGAGTGGCTGCCATGTATTCTGCCTCTTTAGTTGAAAGAGCCACTACAGACTGTATTTTACTCATCCAACTGACTGCACCTCCAAATAGGCTGAACACATACCCACTTGTAGATCTTCTTTGGTCCAAATATCCAACCTAGTCTGCATAAAAAAAACCACGAATGTCCAACACTCTTTCCAATCCTAGTCTTCCCTGGTAGCACAAGCCATAATCACTAGTGCCATGCAAATATCTGAAAACTCGCTTCACTGTTGTCCAATGCTCTTTCCTTAGGTTTGACATAAACCTACTCAATACTCCCACTGCATGTGCAATGTATGGTCTAGTACATACCATTGCATACATCAGGCTACCCACTGCACTTGCATATGGAACACATGGCATATCCTCCTCTTCTTCTTGTGTCTTGGGACACTATTCAACAGACAACTTTATACCTACAAGAATCAGAACATTCACCGGTTTACTATCCTGCATATTGAACCTCTACAATATAGTCTCGACATACTTCCTCTGGTTTAACCAGAGCTTCCTCTTTGCTCGATCTCTCTTAATTTCCATGCCCAAAATATAGTTTGTAGCAACAATATCTTTCATGTAAAAGTTGGAGAACAATTGGGTCTTCAAATCTTGGATAATTTCTTTGTCATTTCTAGTCAACAATATATCATCCACATACAAGACCAAATAAATAACACGGTCACCAATTAATTTAAAATAAACACAGTGATCCTCCTTGCTTCTGGTGAAGCCAAGTCCCCGTATATAGGTATCAAATTTCTGATACCACATTCTTGGTGACTGTTTTAACCCATGCAAAGACTTCTTTAACCTGCATACCAGCTCTTTCTTCCCCTTCACCATAAAGCCTTCAGGTTTTTTCATGTAGATCTCCTCTTCTAGATCCCTATGAAGAAACACTGTCTTCACATCCATTTGTTCTACCTCAAAATCAAATGTAGCACCAACAGATAAAAGTAATCTAATAGAAGTAACTTTGACAACAGGAGAAAAAATATCACAAAAATCAATTCCCAGCACCTGGGAATAACCTTTTCTACAAACCGAGCTTTGTATTTCTCCACCTTGCCTTCTACATTCACCGTATTCTTAAACACCCATTTGCTCTTGATGGGCTTCCTTCCAACTGGCAACTCCACTAGATCCCATGCCTCATTTTTATGCAAGGATGCCATTTCATCAACCATGGCCTCATTCCATAGTTTTCCATCCTATGAATCTACTGCCTCTCTGATGGTTCTGGGATCATCATAAGTTATAGTTAAAGAAAAACTTGAACAAAAAGCAGATGGAATATACCTTTCTGGTTGTTGTTGGGCCAGAATTGTAATCTACAGATAAACTAAGCTGCCCTAGACCGGTGTCTAGTCTAGAACAACAGGTGAAATATGACACTACCCTTTTTCCTAACTCAGAGCAGATATACAGAGAGGATTGGATGCTTACTTGTTTCAGTCGCTTCCAAATGGCTCCTTTCTGTCGCTTCCACTACAGCCTCAACCTCAAGCGGTTTCAAATAGTTGAATGCTTCCTGCAAGAAAGAGCACTGAAACAGAAGAAGATACAATAATCTCGATATCTATTCAAGTTAATTAGCCAAATCAGTTAAGCATAAACTACATTCATCAACAAAGATTTTACAACATGGAAAATCAAAGTAAACATGGATGCATGTAGGGAAAAACAAGAAGTACTCTTTATTGATGATAGAAGGAGAGGTTACAGCCCAGTGACTGATTCATCATGACCTTCCAGCAAAGTTCCTTAGTCTCATCACAACATAAGTCTCTCCACCAGCAACTCCACAAATCAAACTCTCTATTGGAAATTCTCTAACATTTCTCTACTCAAAATATTCCTCCTTGAACACTTAGCTTTGTGTTCAATTTATAGATGAAATGTAGGTTTTTTTGCAATAAATTGCATTCCAAAAATAGGCAAGACATTTTTTCCAGTCATGTAGATGTCAAATGGACATTTGGATCTGAAGCATGACACATGTGAACCCTTCTAGAAGACACTGGCCAAGTGGATATTCTAGAACAATGAGAATTTCGCTCCCAATGTGACCAACGCACCTTTGAATGTCGAGAAGTGCTTTGCAGAGCAGCCCAGAATGGAGCTACCTGCATATGAAATGCACTTAGGCCCCTTAGAGCCTGTGTTGGTGAGCTCCCACATGTTTAATAATAAGCTTCAAACCATGGAAAAGCCTTGCTTTGATGAAAATCTTGTTTGATTCATGAATGTTTCCTGTCTTAGATCATATAGCAAATGAGATGATAGGGAATGATAGACCTTTTGATCATCGGTCCTGGAGATGCTGCCCAGTTAACCAGGTCATTGGGAATGGTGCCCAAATTGACCTATAACAATTTCCCCCTAAAGCATGAGATCCAAATAATAAGAACATTTGATTGAGATTCTTTACATTGTGATGAGACTGGAAACAAAGCGGAATGGTCACCTACATCAATATTACAATACATTACATCATAATAAATCCTCTATTGATCATAATTTCTGAGGGTAGGCATTCCCATAGTCAACACATAAAACAATCTAATAACATGTACATAATTCAGAAATTCGTCTACATTGGAATGTCGCCTAGATGCAGACATCGCCTACAGATATAGACCCATGTCTGGATGACAATCTATATGTAAGGTCACCATACAGATGATGTGTACAACAATCCTGAAATCACAGCCCAGATGGCTGAAACTAGATCTGGGGTCTTCTTATCTCATTCACTCGATCATTCGGGTACAAGTCTAGCCATGTGAATATATGATTTATCGTCGAACATGGAAAGACATCGTTTGATTACTAGCCAATAATGAAAGCTGTTAACAAACACGAGAGACCACCATTAATGGAAAAGGCCCTCAAGGTACTGCAGTACATTTTGTAAGGCATGAATAGATGATTTGATGTCAAACGCCAAACAAAATCTTTTGGTCAAAAGTCCGGAAGCGAGGATCTTGTCGATGCTGTAACAAGCCTCATGGTACTGGAATCTGATGTTTCTAAGTGAACTTCTTGGATATTGATTTGTAGTCAATAGGAAGTCACCTTATTGCAAAACTGGAATTACTGATTTCAGAGACAAGGGTATGACTTGATATAGCAATTGTCAGGGATGACGGTCATGAAAATGAAGGTTTATGAGTATTGCAGATGGATGAGTTCTAAATCACTGGATGACTTCTCTTGAACATATTGGCAACACTGTGATGAGTTGGCAGCATTGACCCAAAACTAAAGTGAAGGTATGATGAACCATAGGTGTGAATGAATTGTCAAGATGATTACCCAACCCAAATAGTCACGGACATGGAGTGAAAGAAGTGTCATGTTCAAGAGCGACTTTCTGCCAAAAAGAAACTTTGCTTGCTTTTCCCAAATTTTCCCCGGTAATTTGTCGACCTGTACCTCTTTATTTTTTAACAAGTTTGAGGAGGATAACATTTGCTTGATCTATAATTCAACCCTTCGGGCGAATAAAGAATGAAGTATCGCTATTTAATAATTTAATGAGTCTAGCAATGAATGAAACTCAATTCTTGCCATGATTGACAAGCCTGTCGCTATTTTATGTTTTAATGAGCTTAAAGACAGTGACAGCCCGGTCCTTTTTCATGTTTATAGAGTCTGAAAAAGAGGACGAAAGAAGACTCCAAAAGTACTTTTTCGTAAATTTGTCTCTCAGAAACAAAAAAGTGTAAAATGATATCTAAAAGAACCTCTTTGGTCATGTTTAACCAAGGTATTCCTTTTTCGTAAATAATCCATCTCAGTCCAGAAAAGGGTTAAACTTATACTGAGTAGATATCAATTCATTTACTTTAACGAGCTCGAAATGACAAGTGCTCGGCAATCTTTTCACATTATCGGAGTCTGAAAAGAGCTGAAAGAAGACTCCAGGGGTTCCCTTTTCGCTGTTATCGAAGCTCGAAAAAGAGATAAAAGTGCGCTTCAAATCCTTTTTCATTTTTATTAAAGCTTGAAAAATAAGGAGAAAAATTATGGTTTGTGGTCAAGTCCTTCTTTGAAATAAATCTGCACGACTAATCTGTTCGTCAGTTGTAATTCCTGTTCAGAACAACAACAAATGGATTAAAAATAACCGTTTCATGATAAAAACATAACAAAACCATAGTCATATCAATAAATTTAACTTGCAAGCAATTAAATGACTATATAAAGAAATTTCATAATTCATTTTACCATTCCATAGTTACCATTTGCATTTTGGAGCTCTGAACCTGATATTGCCCTTGAACTTCAGTCATTGATTGCGGTCATTTCTGTGGACGGATTTCATCGCCGTCTGATCCAGGTCAGTAGTAAAAGCCTTCTCTTTCTTTTAGTAGTCGTTTCATTTCCATTATTTACAAATTTTTAGGGTTTTGAGGCCCCTAGGGTAAATTTTGCCCAAAATGAGGGAAACGCACCCTTGTACATTGAAACCTGCGTTGCATAGCAGATACAGTGAAGGGTACTTGCATATGCAACGCACTGTCTTCACCTAGGGAGTGCGTTGGGCACAGTTCATGTTTTTGATTTTCAAGATGTGCTCAAAATTTTCCTAGTTTTCTGTAATGAATGGTATCTAATGAATCTTGTGGTTGATTTTCAGGTTTCCATTGGATAATAATGACGATTACATGGAGAGAAAGAGAACATGAAGAACAAGATATGATTGCCTTGAATGATCCGGGTATTGTAAGAGCTTTAAGAGATTATGGGCTGCTTAAGTACTTTAAATTGTCAGGAATGAGGCAAAAGATAGAACTCTTAGAGTCATTTGTTCGATCATGGGATCTAGCGATAGAGGAATTTCACATAACAAATCAAGTGCTGTCCATAATAGTTTAGGATGTGTATTTTCTCACAGGTTTGTCGAGGAGAGGTTTGTCCATTGCACTCACAGGATCTACCGTTGGAGGAGAAACAGTGAGGGATTATGTTATGTAGTATTGCTATCCAGTGTTAGAACCTAGCAAAGATGGAAAAATGAACATCTGTGATGTCAGGGATTTGCCTCTCAGAACCATCCTATTCACGATCGCTAAACTAGCTGGCACCGTTACACTCCACGTGGAAAACATATCATATATGTAGTATGCGTTGGAATGCTTAGAGCCAAAAATTTTCAACTGGTCTGAAGTTGTTCTATCTCAGATAAAGGAATAACTAAATAAAGCAAAGGGAGGAAGGAAGAAAAATTTCAGTTATGGTTCTATCCTTATCTCTTTTTCTTTGGAACGGATTCCACTGATGCAACCACAACATGTAATATTAGATATATCTAGTCCTAGAGATCCTCGAATGCAGAGATGGGTAGAACTCATGGGTTGGAATTCAGGCCAATCGACCATTGTGTTCTTGACTGCATTCTTCACCTAGTTCAGGCGACAGATCGTCACCATCAATGAGTATGCATATGCAGGCGTCGACTTCCAAGGAGATCCAGATCTAGTTTTACCAGAAGGCGCTCAGTGGGGTGCAATAGGTAAGATTGATTTGACCATGTTTTTTGATTTTTATAAGGTTTATACAAATGTTTTTGTGTTTTAATTTCTTTCCACACTAAACAAAATGTTTTAATGTAATGCAGATATCGGTCACATTCAATCAGTAGAGGAGCTAGAGCGTGAAGTGAATGCGTCAGCAGAGAGGGCTGTCAGGAGAGCAGTCCTTCAGGACCTTGATATGGTTGAGACTCTTGCTGAGCTCTAGTAGCACATAGAGGGGTTGACCTTCGGAATTCTGGATTGCCGGATCGAAGAGATTCCCATGCGACTGCAGCGACACACAATTTGGGTTCCTAACCGTTGGATGCGGTTGCTTCGTAGGATTGCTAGATCTATAGCATGCTATCATGAGCACCACTAGTTTACTTATGAATTTTTGCATACATTTTGAGGTTAGATGACCAACGCGTCTTGGGTACAAATTTTGTAAAAAACCTATAACTATCTATCTATATGTTTTCAAAGTTTTTCTTATGTTTAATACGCAATCCTATTCAATGATGTGAATGTTTTCTTTAGCTATGTCGCAAATGTCTATCTAAAACTTGATTAGCTAATGAATTAGTTAAAGTGTTTAGATTTATGGAAATGTGTTGATATTGAATGAAATCAAAATGTTTCTCCAAAAGTCGAACTCTTAGGAACAATCTAAAAAGTGTTGGATTTCAAATAGTATAAACACTAGTAAGTTGTAGTACCACAAGTTGTGAGTCTAACTTGATGATTATGCAGTTAATACCAAATGAAATGGCATCAGAGAGAATTTCGATCAACGCGCTATACTCAGCGATATTGTTCGTCGATCTACCAATACAAATCCCTTGAAAAATCACTAACTCGCCGTTTGGAGCGAAAATGGCCCACACCACAGAGGATAGATTCTACGTACTACAACTAGCACCATCATCATATCCAAAATTTTTTTCCGAAGATTCAGACATCTGCCATAAAATTTAAAGCGGATTACTAATGTCAAGAAAACTCTAAAAAACAAATTAATATAGTGAATGCAAATCAACAACATATAAACAATATAATACAAAAAATTACTACGCTCATGATTAAGCATAGTAACGTTTAAGATACAACCCATTTCTAGGCTGCACCAATGGAATCCCATCGTAATCAACTAACTCGTAGGCACCTTTAGAAAGAACTCTTTTGACAATGTAGGGGCCATGCCATAACGGATCGAATTTCCCTGTACCTAATTTATCAGCTTCCTGGTTGTAAAGAAGGACCAAGTCACCCTCTGAATAGATGCGAGGCTGGACATTTTTGTCGTATTTCACCTTTATACATCTCTTATGCGCTTCGTTGGCCAATTGGGCTTCACGACGCGTTTCATCTAGATGGATGAGGTTAAGGAGACGCGCTTCTTCTTCAGAGGTGTCAGGTAACAAGTCTATCGCAAGTTTTAACGATGATATTTCACATTGGATTGGTAAGATAGCGTCCAGACCATACACCAATTGAAAAGGAGTAAATCCGGTAGCGTTTCTCACCGAGGTTCGATACGCCCACAAGGAAGAGTACATGATCAAGTGCCAGTTCCTTTTACAGACTCATATCATTCGCTGAAGCATTCGTTTAAGAATTTTTTTAATAGCCTCAACTTGTCCATTCGATTGTGGATAATAAGGAGTAGAATTATCATGCGACACTCCTAACTTGGCTGTCAATTCAGACATCATATGGTTGCGAAAATTCTTCCCATGATCCGTAACTATAGCCTATGGGACCCCAAACCGTGCAATAACATGGTTGAAGAAAAACAATGCAGTTGTTTGTCCTGTGTTATTGAATGTAGGAATCGCTTCGGCCCATTTGGTAAAATATTCGACTGAAGAAATAATATAACCGTGCCCCCCAGACGAAGGAGGGTTACAGGTCATGAAATCGATACCCCATTTCATAAATGGTCTAGTAGAGACAATAGGATGAATTGGTGCTAGCGGTTTGCAAATTTTATGGTCATAAATCTGACATGCATGACAACTTTTGACTGCGAGGATACAATCTTGAAAAATAGTTGGCCAAAAGTAACCGGCACAGAGTATATTCTGCGTGGTAGCATAGCCATATAATATGTCCACCACAAGCTCCAGCATGACAATCATTTAACACTTTTTTGACCTCCTCATGAGTGAGGCACCTCCTTAAAATGGTATCGACACCACAATGATAAAGTTTATCGCCGACGATCAGATAATATTTTGCTTGGTATCGAATACGTCACTGATCAGAGCGAGAGGTATTAGGTCAAAAAAGTTTGGGTTTGGAGATAAATGATGAAATCCCCATACCAAGGATCAGATGATCCAATCAGAAACAGAGACTCATCTGGAATAGATGGTTCCGACGTAGTTGCAGTATTATGACAGGGAAGGTCACAGAGAAGCTTAGCCAAAACTAAAGACTTCTTTGACTTGGATTTGATAAATTCCAAATCAAATTCCTGCAAAATGACGATCCATTTTGAATATTTTCCCCCTAGAAATTGACGTGATAAGATGTAAGTCATGGGGTTGCAATCTGAAACTATTGTTGTTTTTAGGAGTAAGATATAATGGCAAAATCTTTGGATAGCTTGAACAACTGCCAAGGCATGCTTTTCTATGTACGAGTACTTAACTTCCGTATCATTCATATTACGACTCAAATAATAGATCGGATGTTCAATTCCATATTATACTTGGACCAAAACCATAGCGATGGTCGTTTTAGCCGTGGTGATATATAGGAAATAATCATTTTGATAATTTGGAGGATACATTAATGACGCTCGGACAAGATGGTCCTTGACAGCATCAAAAGAAGCTTGCGCAACTTGGTCCCAATGGAAGGGAACCCCCTTTTTCAATAATCGAGTAAATCCTTTAGCCATTTCGGTATAGTTTGGAATGAACCTTCTCAGGAAGTTAGCCTTTCCTTGAAGTTTCTGTATCTGTAGTAAGTTTGATGGTGCAGGAAAATCAAGAATGGCCTGTACCTTTAGTGGATCTATCTGAATTCCTTCTTTTGAGACTATGAATCTGAGTAATCGACCAGAACCAACACAAAACACACATTTGTGCGGATTGAGGCATATCTTGTAGTGTCGATAGCGTAATAAAATGGCTCTCAAATGCATCGGGTGATCAGTATGATTTCGTGAATGCACTGGTAAATCATATAGATATGGTTGAACAATGTGCTGGATGTCATTGAAATCATAATCCATTGCTCTTTGAAAAGTTTCCCCAGCATTATTTAAACCAAAAGGGAGTTTCTGATATGCGAATGTGCCCCAGGGAAAAATGAATGCTATCTTATGTCAGTCATCTGGGCGGATATTGAATTGATTGTAGCCGGAAAATCCATCCATGAAAGAAAATATTTCACATCCAGCACAATCGTCAATAATCTGGTCGATAAAGGGAGTAGGATAGTTGTCTTTTGGACAAGCCTGATTAACATCCTGATAATCGACACACACTCTAATGGCTCCTTGTTTTTTCATAACAGGAACGATATTGGAAACCCACTCAGTTAGAGGAACAGGGTAAATGAAACCAGCACACAAAATTTTTTCAACTTCTGCTTTCATGGCAGTGGCTTTCTTCGGATGAATAGGACGAAGCCGTTGACTCACTGGTTTGACATCAGGTATTAATAGTGTGTTCAACTATACTAGTATCTATGCCTGGAATTTCCTCATAAGACCAAGCGAATACATCACGAAAATCATGAAAAAGAGAGCGATATGAATCAAGTTCTGAAGGAGAACAAGATACACCGACATGAATATTTTCTACAATGCCAAGTTTAGTCGAAATATAGATAGAAATCGTTTCTTCAATATTTGATAAATTTTGCTCAGATTAAATTGCATTAATTGGAAAATAATTTGAAAAGAATGTTTGAATGGATGGGTGATATAGTTCACTAAGATTATTTTCTTCATAATATGGAAGATGGGAACGATGATGATAATCTTCCCATGGTTCTCCTTCTGCCATCCTAGCTTCCAAAATATTTTCATCTGTCAAAAATTTTGAGGAAAATGGATAAGATGGAATACCAAATATAATGAATGATCAACCCAAACACTCGGCGACTCTGATTTCTAATTTTCTGCCCAAGCCAATTAGATTGATTGCTATTGTAGCTCAATAGGGCTGAGCAGTAAAACATCATCCAATGTAGAAATATCAGAATCACCCGTACTCTTCCTTCAGCTAGATAGAGTGGAAGAGATCATGTAGCAGGTCTCTATACTTGCAATTTTTTTCAACGTCGCGGGCAGCGGTAATGCAAAGGTTCCCATAAGAGTGGAATCCTTTAAGAGTCCTACACCAATGTTCTGGATTTCTAATTGGGGTAAGTGAACATATGGAATGCTTCCAGTTACCTGTGAAGCGGAGGAAAAAAAGGATAACTGATTAATGACTGTAATAGTACCTTTATGAGGAAAGGAAACCATTCTAAAATATGTAGAAACAATTGCAGTCATCGCATATACCCATGGTCTTCCAAGTAAAATATTATATTCAAGGGGTCCGTCAACAACCTCAACATCAATACTTACTATTTTTCCCCATAATTCAACTTGCAGGTTATTGATAATACCACAAGGTTTATATGTTCTTCCATCAAAAGCCTTCAACATTGTTGATGATTGCGATAATCGCGGTGAGCCAAGTGACTTCCAACATTTTAGAGACATAATGCACGTAGATGCTCCCTCATCAATAATAGTGCGATGAACAAGGTGATTGAGAACATTTACTTGGATGGAGAATGCCAATTCTGCTGGTAGCTATGGCACATAGCCCATATGATTAAAGACGAAAAGATTAGAATGAGTCGGATCAATTCCACCAATGGCCGACAATAAAGCCTACTTCTGGGAGGGACAATTTTTTAATACCTCAAGAGTAAACATAGCTGAATGGGATTGAGCCAAATCTTCAACTATATTATAATTTTGTACAGCTCTTGCTCGAGGATTATATTTCGATTTATGAATTACTCCCTTCGGTGGCTTAATCGTCAATTCAGGAATAATTGGAGGTGGTACTGATTCAGTAGATGGATTCATTGTCGAGGTAGTAGGTTGATCAGCCAGACTATGATAGTCTTTATTCCGCGTCGACACCAAAATATCTTGTGAAGGTTTTGAACTGGATAACATTAACACTTGGGAACTAGGAGCTGGATCTATAGCAACCAAATTTGCATCTAGATTTGGAAATGGGTTTGTCAACACAGCTGATGCATTTGAAGTCTTGATGATTTTTTAGACTTTAGCATGGTGAGGAAAATCCCTAACAAATTTTTCCTCGTTACAGATTATGCATGGATAACGAGGTTTACGTGGTCCTGACGTTTGATCAGATGATCATTCCTACAGGTTAGAAGTTTTCTTTTTCTTTGATTTCCCCTTTTTCTTACTTCCTGGTTGCTTATCACTTTTGCCTTTGTTAAATGAGACGGCGTTGATTTCGAAAGTAGGAGTAGGATCAGATGCAGTAGTGTTGTGTGTATTTACAGTGCCTATCAAGTCGTATCTGGCATGAGAGTCCTTTATTTGAGGAGGAACATTGAAATTAGATCGCGGCACATTTGGTATTTTCTCATAGAGCGTGCCGGACTTAGTATCAATCAAGTCTAAATAGTGGGCACGAGCGATGACTTGCTCTTCTGTGACGACGCCACCTTTAGCCACATCCTCTGTTATAGATGGTAACAAGGATTTGATGAACCATTCAGCAAGGAGCTGATTGGGAACAAATGCCTTAACCATTCGTCGACGATAACGACACTCATGAATATGATCTGAAATGCGAGTAGCATTACTTTGTTTGAAATTGGTCAAGAGTTCCGTTCCAGTTTTGTATCTGATCGGTAACTGGAAATGGGTCAAAAATACAGTAGCCAAAGTAGTAAAATTTTCAAATAAAGCTCTAGGTAATTCAATGTACCATTTAGCTGCCGGACCTGTGAGCGTTCTTTGGAAAAGTTGTAATCGAAAAGAATAATCATTTAGGGAATTTGATGAGCACCATAAATGAGAAGTCGTAATATGAGTTGATGAGTCTTCTTCAGAGTTTCCATTGAATTTAGGAATGTCAGAGGGTAATTTATGTGGTATCACCGGCCACCAAGGAGCATAATTGATAGGATCATTAGTTAACTAGTTTAAATCTGGTAATTCCAAGGTTGTAACAAAAGGAAATTGTCTATTAAGGTCAAGTTGAGCATAGCCAGGATAAGATGGAATTTCTTGGGCAATAGGTCTTTGAGCACCAGCATATGGGATTTTTTGCTGGTAACCCAGATAGGGGTTGTTTTGCATGGAAAATGCTTGCGAGTGTTGTTGACCAAAACCTGGATATGTTACTTGTTGAAATAAAGTTTGCGGAATTTGCGCCTGTGGCTGCCAAGGGGTCTGTCCACCAAGATTATAACCCAAATTTGTATAAGTTGGATTCGGTTGATATGTATAACCAAATTGTGTTTGTGACACCCCATAAAATGGTGGACCAGCTTGTGAATAAATGATCCCTGATACAGGTTCTTGTAAATTAACCAAAGGATTTTGAGTTTTTGGACCCAACATTTGATGATATTGAGTTGAAGAACTCGCCTGATAAGGTTGATGAACAAGATTTTGATTCTGTAATAGGGGTATAGATGTATTAACAAGTGGTATTGAAGTTGGTGTAACATGTTGAATTAGTTGATACGATTGGAGAACCGTTTGTGGTTGGATAGGCAGAGTGGGATGCTATTGAAAAACATTTAAATCAACATTATTCTGACCAAAAAGTGACTGAGTACTATCATTTTGGGTAACCAAAGGTTTCCCCCCAGCATAAGGAGGATAATAAGATGGAAAATATTGTTCACCGAATGCTGGGAGTCCAATTGATAAAGGATTTGACCCATAATGACCGGCTTGAGATTGCCCTGATGATTGATTTACTGAATCAAGTTGTTTAGTACTAACTGTAGGACTACCAGTTAAAACACCAGATGATGACATTGGAAAAGACCATGAACGTGAAGGTGCACTAGAGAAAGTGCCAGATAATGATTTGTAACTTGTTAGGACAGAAGGGCCACCGTGCAAATATGACTTTGGTGATGTTGTGAACATTGACGGAGTAGTGAGGGTAGGAGCTGACGTAATAAGAATAGCAGACCCAACCGAAGATGTTGGTTCAGACATGGTAGTTTGACCAAGTGTATACCCTTGAAAATTGACGAGTGATTGAATGGAAATAAGATCAACAAAAGCAGATGGAAACGATTGAGGAAATGACTGGTACAGGTAAAGGTCTCCCCCAAAGTGGGTTTGACTTAAAGGTGTATCAGATTGAGGGATTTTTTCAATTGCAATTAAACCAGGAGGAAGAAATTCACCGTCAGGCCCAAAATATATTTTAGACGGTTGACTGTGTGAAATAGGAGTTTCAGTGGTTACATAAATTTGTGGGATGACCAAGGTAGGAACAACTTTCAGATGTTTAGATTCAGGATTCAGCTATTTTGGAAAAGAAGAGACAGGATCTTGATCAATATGTGATTGAACAATGTCGGGTCTAGGAGGTATGGTCTCAGCGACTGAATGGATCGTGACCACGGGTAACTGTGAAGACTCCGTTTCGACAACAGTAAATGAACCGGGATGTGTGGAAACAATTTTAGCTAACTTTGGATTAAAAGATTATTTTTTTCTAGAAGTACGAATTGTACTTGATTCAGCAGATCGTGATCGCCTTCACCTACCAGAAATAACTTCCGGTGGTAAAGGTGGTTTTAAAGCTAATCTACGCGAACGACGGGGGGTAGGATTATGTTATTCCACGATTACTGATTTATTTTATCCAAAAACAAATAAACAAAAAGAGGGTAATGCTAGGTAAAAGGGTTTACCAGGAAACTGTGAATTGCAGAATACCTCTTGGCGAACCAAAAAGTACAGGTAGGTAATCTCCCCGAATATTGTGTTCGGTGTATCACAATTTCAAGGCGGCCGACTCAGTTCACTATGGATGGATAGCACCTAAAATTTGTCCTCCCAAATATACCCGAAGGTACGTGGAGGCCCAAGTCCATATTAGCGTTGTTTGATGCAAAACCGCATAGTGAGAGCACCCATTTATAGTTATCGTATTGTAACACCGCCTGATATAGCCGAGAGTACGTGGACGAGCTATGATATACTTACATACGTGGAGTGAGGTATCACTCTCAGAATGTATTGTAGACAAGTTAACAATAGCTGCTATGTTTTACGACGCCAGAACACGTCTCTAGCCTAGACCTCTAAATGTTAGCGTTAATGTTCAAAAGCGTTGTTAAGTAAATTGAGATTTATTTTATGTTGATCTTTCTTAACATTTTTTCTTTCAGGTTCACCACGATGATGTATATGAAATTCCTAAAATGAAAGCTAAGACTGATAAACAAAATTTCACTTTCAGCTTTTTCAATGAAAGAACTAGTTACTAAGGGAGGAGAGCAAGTAATTTCAGAGCAAACAAATCAATGAACAAAAAAAAAATCAATGAATCTCAAACTAAATGCAGATTTCCTAATGTTCCTTTTACAAAAAACACACAATCCTACATGCAAATGCAAGTTTTTCTTTTCATTTTTCTTAATGTTATGAATGTAGAAAGAAAACTAGGTGCACTAGATCAATAATTGAAATGCTTTTTACTTTTGAGAAACGAAGAATACAAACAAAAATTTCTCTTTTGAAGGAAAAATGAAGATTTCAGCAACAATTTCTCCTATCAAGGAAATGAAGACTTTACGAAAATTTCCTAGTTCGAAAGAAAACGATTCTTAATGCGACTGTAAAAAATACTTTGAAGTCAACTTGTCAATGATAATGAAAAACTTTTTAAAACAACATTGAAAAAAATTTCAGTCAAAGGAGAACAAATATATAGAGTTACTGGTCAAATAGAGCATTACACTTTTTAGAACAAGTCAGCAAATAGAACTGAAGAAAAATACAAAGTCAGACTCAAGGGGATTTTTTCCTTTCAGGAGCCAACGCAGTCTCCAAAGGGAGACAGTGCTCTGCAACGCAAGGCGACAAGGGAGACAATGCTCTACAAAGCACTGTGCCCCGACCAAGGGTGCATTGAGTGCAGTAAAAAAAGAAAAAGCTACCTTATGGCTCACTAAATTTGCAATTTAACCTCTGAAAATGTCTAATCTTTATGTGAATAACTACTGGGTGGATTTAGAAAGTAGATCAGAGACTAAAACACCAAGATTCAAGAGAAATTTCTCCCCAGTATGGTCACCAGTTTGTTGGGCCAGAATTGTAATCTACGGATAAACTACGCTTCCCTAGACTAGTGTCTAGTCTAGAACAACAGGTGAAATACTGCACTACCCTTTTTCCTAACTCAGAACAGATATACAGAGAGGATTATACGCTTACTTGTTTCAGTCGCTTCCAAACGACTCCTTTCTCTCGCTTCCACTACAGCCTCAACTTCAAGTGGTTTCAAATAGCTGAATGCTTCCTGCAAGAAAGAGCACTAAAATAGTAGAAGATACAATAATCTAGATATGTATTCAAGTTAATTAGCCAAATCAGTTAAGAATAAACTACATTCATCAACAAAGATTTTGCAACATGGAAAATCAAAGTAAACATGGGTGCATGTAGGGAAAAACAAGAAGTACTCTTTATTGATGATAGAAGGAGAGGTTACAACCTAGTAATTGATTCATCTTAACCTTCCAGCAAAGTTCCTTAGTCTCATCACAGCATAAGCCTCTCTACCAGCAGCTCCACAAATCAAACTCTCTATTGAAAATTCTCCAACATTTCTCTACTCAAAATCTTCCTCTTTGAACACTTAGCTTTGTGTTCAATTTATAGATGAATTTTAGGTTGTTTTGCAATAAATTGCATTCCAAAAATAGGCAAGACATGTTTTCCAGTCATGTAGATGTCAATGGACACTTGGATCCGAAGCATGACACATGTGAACCCTTCTAGAAGACACTGGCCAAGTGGAGATTCCAGAACAATGAGAATTTCTCTCCCAATCTAACCAACACACCTTTGAATGTCGGGAAGTGCTTTGCAGAGCAACCCAGAATGGAGCTACCTGCATATGCAACACACTTAGGCCCCTTAGAGCCTACGTTGGTGAGCTCCCACATGTTTAATAATAAGCCTCAAACCATGGAAAAACCTTGCTTTGATGAAAATCTTGTTTCATTCATGAATGTTTCATGTCTTAGAGCATATAGCAACTAAGATGATAGGGAATGATAGACCCTTTGATCATCGGTCCTGGAGATGCTACCCAGTTAACCATGTCATTGGGAATGGTGCCCAAATTGACCTATAATGTACCGTCTTCTTCCCCTCGAACCGATCTTCTCATGTACCGGAGTTTGTGGCTCTTCCTCTTCTCGAGTCTTCTTTCCGTTGCAGAGTCCGATTCATCCTCCTTTAGATCAAACCTATCTTCTCGTGTTCCTTTGGTGGTAATCATGTTTAACAGATATTTCACCTCTAAACACCACATCTCATTTTGTACACAACCTTCCTTATTTCCAAATCCCAAAGCTTGTAACCCTTGAAACCATCCTTATACCCAATAAAGATGCACCTTTCGCATTTATTATCCAACTTGCTCCTTTTCTCCTTTGGAAAATGTACATATGCATCACATCCAAATACCCTCAGATGTGAAAGAGAGGGTTTCTTACCAGTCCATACCTCTTGTGGAGTCTTATCCTCCAACGCTGATGAAGGTGATCTATTGACCAAGTAACATGCAATCTCCACTGCCTCTGCCCAGAATTATTGTCCTAACCCGGTACCACTGAGCATGCTTCTTGCCTTTTCCATCAGCATTCTGTTCATTCTTTCTACAACTCCATTTTGCTGAGGTGTGTATGGAGTAGTATTTTACCATGCTATACCACACTTCTTACAGAACTCTTCAAATTCCTTCTTGCGAAACTCCCCACCATTATTTTTCCTCAGCACCTTTATCTTCTTCTCTGTCTGGTTTTCCACTGGAGCCTTAAATTATTTAAATTTGTTAAAGAATTCAGATTTCTTCCTCAAGAAATATATCCATGTATTCCTTGAGAAGTCATCTATGAATGAAACATAGTACACATACTTACCCAATGATGGAACCGACACAGGTCCAAACACATCATTGTGCACAAGCTCTAATATCTTGTTTTCCCTCTTAGCACCAGAAGGAAAACTCACCCGATTTTTCTTCCCATATACACAATGTTCACAGAAATTGAAATCTAGGGAGCTATTAGACATACCTTCTACCATACCATTTCCATGCAGTATCCAAAGGCCCTTATCTCCAATATATCCAAGTCTTTTATTCCATAGCATGGTCTTTTCTCCAGAGACTGCTAGGATTTCCGCTCCACTTTCGGGAACCACAAAACTGTTGCACCCATAAATAATAGTGCTGACCTGAAGCTTGTAAAGAGTTCCAATCTGAACTCCCTGCATTAATACTAGTGCTCCCCGAACCATCTTACAGGTATCTTTCTCGAACACTGTTTTTAGACTTGCATCATCCATATTTCTTACAAAAATCAGATTTCTAGCCAATGCAGGAATGTGTAGAACACCAGGAAGTGTTCGAATCCTTCCACCTTGCAGCTTCAGCTTGAATTTTCCACGTCCGACGATTCTGGCCTTCCTATCATCACCTAAGAAGACATCATCGCCATCATATTTCTCATACTTGCAGAACCACTCCCTATGGGGAGTGAAGTGAAAGGATGCACCCGAGTCAATCAACCATGACTCATGATCTACATGTGTATTTGAAGAAGAAGCCAAATACGCATCCCCACCTTCATCCGAGGTGGTTTTTGCCTCTGCAGAAGGAGCATCATCAGATCCCTTTCCTTTCTCAGGAGCTTTAGATCTGTAGTCCTTTTTGTAGTGCCCTTCCTTTCCACATTTCCAACACACCTTTACAAAATTTCAAGGAGATTTAGATATCCCACTCAAAAACTTATTCTTGTTTCTGTTCTGGGACCTTCCTCATACAGATAAGGCATCTCCATTCTGACCCTCCATATTTCTTCATCTCATTTCCTCCGACAGCAAGGCTGAGAAAATGTCATCAAAATTCAAGGTAGTTGTATTGCTACCTATTGCAATAACCAGAATTTCCCACGAATCTGGTAGAGAACACAACAAAATAATGCACTTATCTTCATTTGAGATTTTAATATCAACAGATGACAACTGACTTACCACAGTATTGAATGCGTTCAGATGCTCTTTCATCGAGTCTCCATCCTTCATCCTCAGGTTATACAGCTTTTTCCGAAGGAACAATTTATTCACCAGAGAATTAGATTGGTACAAAGTCCCTAGCCTCTCCCACAAGGTCTTCGCCGTAGCTTCCTTTTGAAGCATCGAAAATTGCTGCAACAACATTGGGGGATAACCACCCGGTTCGGAGTTTAAAGCAACTCCTTTTATGTTTGGAGTAGTGGCTCCGACTGGTTAAATTAGGTCCAGTTACCTTTTCCCAAACTCCAATTACTTAAAATATAACTTTAATTCATTAACGGAGAAGAGATATCAGATCAGCTCTCTTGTTGATTAGGCAAGAGAGTTGATCCTTAAGCTGATCTGGGGCTCAACCAAGCCACGACTAAGTTATGTCTTACAATTAACCTAACTATTCTAACCTAACTGACTTTATATTATTAAATTACTGTTAATTGTTAATCCTAAATGACAGTATGATAATTTTATCCCTATGAAACTTGTTAGTTTAATACTATCTATTAATCCTAAAGTAACACACTGTTAATGCTACATTTATCATTAAAGTCTTTGTTAAGTGCTAAAGTATTCTTAATTATCTCATATGTCAAATTTAAACTAATATATTCTATGTGATTATGCTAATTAAATAACTATAATATATAAATAAATATACCCTATACTATAATATATTCCTAAATATTACTAATATAATTCTAATAATAATTCTAGTTTATTATAATATATCTATGATAACCTATGAAATGAATGTTAACTAAATACTATTATTATTATTCTAAGGAAAAAATTAATAAAATCAGATCTAATTAAATATACTACCTAAGTAAAATTAAAATTATTCTAATTCTTTTAGGTTATTACTATTTATTGAAAGTTAATGTTAGAAAACTAATTAATAACTAGCATGCTAAAGTTAACTCAAAAAAAAGAAAAAGAAAAGTAATTCTAATGTTATGTGTTATTGATTAAAAACAAATAAATTAACATACAAGATATTACATTAGTTCTAATCACTGATTTCTTAATATTTTGAATAATGATTAAAATCAATCAAGGAGTTTAACTAATATAAGGACTCAACCTTGCCATTGAAAAACCAAGGTGTTTTCCATTAACTAAAAAGGACTTGTATGTTGAGATAATTTAAAAATACAAAATTAATCTAAAACGAAAATCCTATCTCGGTCTAAGATGGGATAGCCCTCTCTTAATCCGAGAGAAAATTAAATAAAAATAGGGGAAAGACAGGTTTATGATTGAATTCACTATGATAGCATAAGTGCAAATTGAATGATAGCAAAGAATCGCCTATGCTAGATCGCGACCCCTTCTCCTTCTGATCCTGCAGCATCTCCTTCAAACTGTTGAAAAACTGATTTAAAGAAAATTTTCCCCTCTTTCTTGTCTCCATGTATTTGTGATGACTTATATATGGTTGTCTTCGAACTTCTGTTTACCAAAAATATAATTGGTTGAGCTAAAATTGAGATAAGGGATTCGAATCGCTTTCTCCATTCATGAACCTCATGCCTAGGGATAAATATCCCCAAACACTAGCGCTAGATTCAATTTCTAAGAACCCACAATTGAACTTAGGATATAATCAAAATCCTAGCAGTCAGCAGACCGGGCGCATCACATGGACTGTTACGTGTGATCTTGGTTGGCGGTTCCTACAATGAAAACCGATGATTAACACAAATTCTGTTGCGGTTAACATATATCACCGTATACGTGCCACTGAAAATGCAGGCTATCAAATAAATGTTCACCGGTCACCAAGTATACGATGTATGTGACGAAGGTATATGATCCTTAGATTAAAAAAATGCGATTTTAAAGCCATATCATATGCGATTTTTAAAATGTGATTTTTAAATATACAAGTCATATCTAAGCCATAGAAAAAGTAGGGTTACGGTTAAATACAATTGTAAATATAAATATTCCTGCCACGGTTTTATAAAGTTGCCACATGCAATGTAGTTAGATTTTTAACGCTGTGGGTTTTGTGTTAATTTATTTAACCCACCGAAATTTGTGTTGTATCATAGTTTAGGTCGATATAGATATGACTAGTTTTTTTTTTTTTTTTTTTAATTTTATGTTCAGTTTTTAAAAGAATTTAATATTTACAATTTAATATTTACAATATTCAATAAAAATAAAATGTTTTTATTTTTTTGGATTTTGACGTTTTAAATAAGAAAATAAATATAGTTTTTCAAATTAATCTAATGTTTTTATAAATTATTAAAATAATGAAATTATATTTTTTTATATACAAAAATAGATAAAATGATAAATTAATGATTCACTTCTTTATTAATGGATATATCAAACCAAGTGAAGGAAATAAACAATCAATGTGGAATGTGAAATGATGCGCTAAGTCATGTGGAAGAAATGCCAACTAGTGAAGTCAAATACCAAATGCGAGGTGATGTGACCACCGAAGATGCCACTTTATCTTCAATTGATCATTTATGAAAATATTTCCATGAATGCAAAAGGCAACAAGGAGGTGAAAAAATATGATCAAAACCATGAGGCAAGTGGTAAAGTTTCAAGAAGTCAATTTTTTTTTTTCAAAATGCCAATAAGGAAGGGAGTTGGAAAATGAAGGGTCCCTAAAATCAAACAAATATAAAATAAAAAGCCTTCAAATAAGTGCATTTCACAATGACTAACCCAGATAGGTCAAAACGACTTAATATAGATAAATAAGAACAACTTGAACTCATTTGGGTCTTTCCTCATTTTCAAATTTTAAAAATAGTATTATCAAGTGATCGGTTGAAAGGGTCCCCATTTTTCACTTATAAGTGAAAAATGGGGGAGTTTTATTTCACCACATCAATTGGCGACATACTGGAAAGAACTAGTTATCTCTGTTAGAATTAATAATAAAATTCTAAGGAAAAAGAAACAGAAGTTAAATTAAATCAAATTGCTAAGATTCATACTTTTCTTAGAAACTCTTAAATGAAATCAAATACTATCATTTTGCATATCTTGTAAATATTGATTATAAGAGAGCTAATTACGGACAACTATTTAATGACAACTTAAACTTAAAGAACACAAACACATTGTTTAGTTTAGTGATAAAGATGAACTCTTATAATCATAGGTAGGACCACTGCTGCCAACAGGCATCCATAGCCTCAGTAGGGCTACCTCTTAGCCCAAAATGTTAGTATCCCATCTATATTTAAATATTCAGAGAAAATTTTATTTTATTAAAACCCTGAGAACCATTGCCTTGGCTTGGTGACCAGATCATGACAATGCCATTCACAAGTTTTGATAGTCATGAGCAAGCCATCTCGTGATGAGACCTCTTGTCTTACAACGTAAAGTTGTGAGCCATTATCCTGATGTGGTAATCAGATTGACAATGTCATAATTATCAGAACCTATGATCATGGTAGGTTGGCTTTCTAAAGATACCCCCTATCTTTTAGGTTCTTGTAGCTTTTAATTTATACTCTGATAGTTGGTGATAATATATGGGGAGACAAATTATCTCTTTAAGAGATTTGGGATGACATGGAACAGTTTAAAAAAACTAAACTTTTGATATTGCTTGTGTTATTTTAGCTAAAGCTGAATTTAAGATAAGTTTTCGTAAAAATAAACTCTTATGTTATAGATTAAGATCATCAAAATGATAATAAAAGAAATATTTAGAGTTTTAAATTAAAATCTGAATGGAATCAATTTTGAAAATTAACCAGATATTCTTCCTTCAACCCTAGAATTCTTTTTAAATATAGAGTTAATAATTTCCCATACACGAAACCAAAGTTGAATAGAAAAATTCCTCTTACTAACAGTTGATAATACTACTAAAAGAATATGTATGGAGATTTTCAAAGTAATTGAAAATGGTCTATTGTGAAACAAACTCTATTTAAAAAGGACAAAAATTAAAATGAAAGAACTAAGAATGAAAACAAACAAGCTCTTAAGAAAAACAAAAACATGAAATGAAAACAACTCAAACAAGATGATGATGTTTTGACAAAAACATTAAGTTTGTGTTTTCAAATATTCATCTAGTTAATTTATTGTCTTTTTTATTTTATTTTATTTTTATTTTTTATTTTTAAAAGAGTTATCTTGTTCCTAATTTTATTAAAATCAAATCAATTTAAATGAAAGATAGCAAACCATAAAGAAGATCATCAAGAGAATAAATCATGAGAAACATATTTACAAGATAAAAAGTATAAAATGATGAATATTAAAAATTTTATCTTGTAAGAAATTTGTTAAATTTTGCTCTTATTTTAAAAGCATTGATGTAGTTTTAAAATTTGTATTAAAATGATTTAACATGAGTTTTCATTATTTTGCCAAAATTTTTTTTTTTAAACTTATTTTTGCAATCTTTTAATGATCATATTTTAAGAGTAAGGCTAGCAATTAGTTTCAAAAAGATTGTAATTGAAGTAAGAAGCAAAATTTGAAAAAAGGAAAAGGAACTCCCTATATGGATCATGGTGATTTTCTTTTCTGAATTGCTTTCACTAGCAAAACCAAATCCTCAAATTGCACTCATAAAAACATGCAAGATAAAGAAAACAATGATAAGAAAATATAACTAAAAGAGAAAATAAAAGAAAGGAACAAAGGAGAAATGAAGATCAACATGTACATAGACCTGAGAAAAATGCATACCAATTTACCTTGTGAATCTTGACGTTTTCGTATGAAGAGTATATAAAAATAGGCAAGATTAGTTACATTAATCTCTAAATTTGAATATGTTGAAAATCATGAATTATTGAATCTAAAGACTAAGCGATGCTACAAGGATTCTTCACATGATATAAAAATGAATTGACATGAATAAAGTGGGATAATAAAATATTGTATGTCATCATTTGAAATTTTATCTTGTGAATTTCCTTTTATTAAACATTATTTAAAATGTAAATTTAAATCCTATTGCAATTGTATGAGTAGAAAGTGGAAATGAGCCTTATTATTTGAGTTAACATCTTAGAATGTGGGGTTTATGATTTATTAAATGTAAAAATTTGTTTTACCGATGAAAACCTTAAAAATAAGAAGGATGCCAACTAAATGTCCGAAAAGGTCTCATCCTTATTCATCATAATTGCATTATTTGGAAAACAACAAAAATATGAAACAAAATTAAATTTATTCCTACTCTAAACCTTTTGAAGGAAAATGACTAGGTATAGTCATATTTCCAATGTAACCAAGCACTAATTTTAGTACCTGCAAAAATATACATTAGATGTGTTAGAAAAATATAAATCTTAATTATTAAATTATATACAAAAATCCTAGAATCTTTATACATGTTCATTCCTAAAAATGAAAAATAGAAGAAATTTATAATTAGAAAATTTTATGATAAAATTATTTTCTAACTGAAAATAAAATTTATCGAAATATGTACAATCTAAAGGGTTAGAGATGTTACCTTTAAGGATCCACCAAGGTTCTGTTTTTGAAAATTGTGCAATAGAAGTATTAACATCAATTGTTTCTAGGCTTTTATAGAAATTTTCATTTTCCCTTATGAGATGTTGATTGTCATCATAAAGAGAAAAAGAAGGAAAATCCTTAGAGGAATCTATTATGTATGCATCAGAATTAAGATAACTAACCAACTCATGATTAATATTGAAAAATTGTAATAGAGTTTGATGATCTAATTCATAATGGAAGGGGGCAATTTTGAGCTTATCAACTGATCTAAACTCATGAACATCGTAATTATTAAATATCACATCCTTTTCAAATGATTTGTAAGTATCTTGAATATTGTAGAAAGGATGGATAAAGGTTTCTAGATTCATAATGATAAGTAATTGATCATTTAAAAATACCCCTCACATTTTATGATGTAATTTATTCTTAAGTTTTGAACCAGCAAATATTCCAACAGGTTGACACATACAATGATTAGGTTGCAAATAATAATAATTGTAATGTAAGTTAGGTGAATTTTCTTCAAGATGATCATTTTTGTTTCCTTGAATTAATGATGTGTCATCTGTTATCGCAATAGATTTTAGCTCATTTTCAAAAGAAGAATTATTGTTATGATTGTTCTTTAAATCTTGTTGTTGTATAGAATTCGATTCTATTGAATTTGAATCATTATCATAAACATTGGGAGGTACCATAAAAACGTCTTTAGATGTAAGATTCTCTCCTGATGTTGATGGTTGAGACAGATTAAAATTTTCATTTAAGGATTCAATAGGATCAATAATAGAAACAAGATTTAATGTTGGAGATTCTTCTTTGTGTTCCATATAAGTTTTTATATTATGTTTTTGAACAACAGAAGTAAATTTCTCAATCAAAATTTTCTTAGGAGGTAAATCATCATAATGAAATCTGTAGCATAATAACATAAATCTATCTAAAAATTTGCTAATAGTTTCATTATCAAAGATTGAAAGTTAATCAAATTCTAAGCACAACTTCTCATAGCTGTAATTGTGATGAGAAAAAAATAATACCCGCATAAAGTGATTCCAAGAGTGAATACACTTAGCTAGGAGGATCTTGTACCATTCTTAAATCCTTCCTTGAAGTGTGAGAGTGAATAACCTGCAAATTTCATTGTCTTTAGTGATGTTGAAATATTTTCTTTATGTATAGATTGATCAACATGATCTAAAGCAGAAATGAAATTCTCACCATCATATTGCAGTTCATATATTGATTCAAGTTGTCTCTTGGGTATACCTCTGCTAGGCTTGCGTGAACTAAAAGCATGTCAGATCAACTCTCTTGTTGATTAGGCAAGAGAGTTGATCCTTAAGCTAATCTGGGGCTCAGCCAAGCAACGAATAAGTTATGTCTTACAATTAACCTAACTATTCTATCCTAACTGACTTTATATTATTAAATTACTGTTAATTGTTAATCCTAAATGACACTATGATAATTTTATCCCTATGAAACTTGTTAGTTTAATAATATCTATTAATCCTAATGTAACACACTGTTAATGCTACATTTATCGTTAAAGTCTTTGTTAAGTGCTAAAGTATTCTTAATTATCTCATATGTCAAATCTAAACTAATATATTCTATGTGATTATGCTAATTAACTAACTATAATATATAAATAAATATACCTTATACTATAATATATTCCTAAATATTACTAATATAATTCTAATAATAATTCTAGTTTATTATAATATATCTATGATAACCTATGAAATGAATGTTAACTAAATACTATTATTATTATTATTCTAAGTAAAATTAAAATTATTCCAATTCTTTTAGGTTATTATTATTTATTGAAAGTTAATGTTAGGAACTAATTAATAACTAGCATGCTAAAGTTAACTCAAAAAAGGAATAGAAAAGAAAAGTAATTCTAATGTTATGTGTTATTGATTAAAAACAAATAAATTAATATACAAGGTATTACATTAGTTCTAATGATTGATTTCTTAATATTTTGAATAATGATTAAAATCAATCAAGGAGTTTAACTAATATAAGGACTCGACCTTGCCATTGAAAAACCAAGGTGTTTGCCATTAACTAAAAAGGACTTTTATGTTGAGATAATTTACAAATACAAAATTAATCTAAAACGAAAATCCTATCTCAGACTAAGATGGGATATCCCTCTCTTAATCCGAGAGAAAATTAAATAAAAATAGGGGAAAGATAGGTTTATGATGGAATTCACTATGTAGTTTCCATTAATTAAAAGAAGAAATTCATATTAATTAATGAGATAAAAGAAAAATACATTTGCGATTTAAATATAAGAAATTATTATTTAATCGCAAATATATGTCAGTGAATTTGTTATAGATCCGATTTCGTTCTGCCTCTTGGAGATAGGTCCTGCAAAGCATCAAATCATATCAAAATTGAACCAACAGAAATGTTAAGTATCAATAAGAAATATATTTTAGAATAGAAATCGAAATTGATTATAAAATAGGGGGAAGGAATGGTTTATGATTGAATTCGCCATGTTGTTTTCATTAACCAAAAGAAGAAATTCATATTAATTAATGAGATAAAAGAAAAATACATTTACGAATTAAATATAAGAAATTATTATTTAATCGCAGATATATTTCAGTGAATTTGTTATAGATCCGATTTCGTTCTGCCTCTTGTAGATAGCTCCTGCAAAGCTTCAAATGTTATGAAAATTTAACCAACAAAAATATTAAGTATCAATAAGAAATATGTTTTAGAATATAAATCGAAATCAATTACAAAGCTTGGACACAAATACAAATTTAGCATTCAGGTAGAAATACTCATGAATGGAAATTCAAAATAATGCCAAAGCTTTTCTTACAAAATATGCAGTCATTGAGAATTTGAGACCTATGATTTTATTACATGCATAAATGCTAAGCAATATTACAAAGGCCAAAAACTTTCTTACAATCTTTAAAATCACCTCCTCTACACAAAACAGAAATGCATAAGTGCAGATTGAATGATAGCAAAGAATCCCCTATGTTGGATCACGACCCCTTCTCCTTCTGATCCTGTAGCGTCTCCTTCAAACTGTTGAAAAACTGATTTAAAGAAAAATTTCCCCTCTTTCTTGTCTCCATGTATTTGTGATGACTTATATATGGTTGTCTTTGAACTTCTGTTTACAAAAAATATAATTGGTTGAGCTAAAATTGAGATAAGGGATTCGAATCCCTTTCTCCATTCATGAACCTCATGCCTAGGGATAAATATCCCCAAACACTAGCGCTGCATTCAATTTCTAAAAACCCACAATTGAACTTAGGATATAATCAAAATCCTAGTGGTCAGAAGACCGAGAGCATCGCATGGACTGTTACGTGTGATCTTGGTTGGCGGTTCCTGCAATGAAAACCAATGATTAACACAAATTCTGATGTTGTTAACATATATCACCGTATACGTGCCACTGAAAATGTAGGCTATAAAATAAATGTTCACCAGTCACCAAGTATACGATGTATGTGACGAAGGTATATGATCCTTAGATTAAAAAATGCGATTTTTAAAGCCATATCATATGCGATTTTTAAAATGCGATTTTTAAATATACAAGTCATATCTAAGACATAGAAAAAGTAGGGTTATGGTTAAATACAATTGTAAATATAAATATTCCCACCGTGGTTTTATAAACATGCCACATGCAATGTAGTTATATTTTTAATGCTGTGCGTTTTGTGTTAATGTATTTAACCCACCAAAATTTGTGTTGTATCATAGTTTAGGTCGATACAGATATGACTTGTTTTTTGTTTTTTTTTTAAGTTTTAGGTTTAGTTTTTAAAATAATTTAATATTTACAATATTCAATAAAAATAAAATGTTTTTATTTTTTTTTATTTTGAAGTTTTAAATAAGAAAATAAATATAGTTTTTCAAATTAATCTAATGTTTTTATAAATTATTAAAATAATGAAATTATATTCTTTTATATACAAAAATAGATAAAATCATAAATTAATGATTCACTCCTTTATTAATGGATATATCAAACCAAGTGAAGGAAATAAACAATCAATGTGGAATGCGAAATTATGCGCTAAGTCATGTGGAAGAAATGCCAACTAGTGAAGTCAAATACCAAATGCGAGGTGATGTGACAACCAAAGATGCCACTTTATCTTCAATTGATCATTTATGAAAATATTTCCATGAATGCAAAAGGCAACAAGGAGGTGCAAAAATATGATCAAAACTATGAGGCAAGTGGTAAAGTTTCAAGAAGTCAAGAATTTTTTCAAAATGCCAATAAGGAAGGGAGTTGGAAAATGAAGGGTCCCTAAAATCAAACAAATATAAAATAAAAAGCCTTCAAATAAGTGAATTTTATAATTACTAACCCAAATGAGGTCAAAACGACTTAATATAGATAAAGAAGAACAACTTGAACTCATTTGGGCCTTTCCTCATTTTCAAATTTTAAAAATAGTATTGTCAAGTGATCGGTTAAAAGGGTCCCCATTTTTCATTTATAAGTGAAAAATGGGGAGTTGTATTTCACCGCAACACTTCCCCAGATACATTAAATAATACTGAATCTAAGACACACAGCCGTATTGTGCTCTTTTCCTTCTGATATAGCTTCTTCGAGTCTTCATCTGACATTTCCATTGGTTTAGTACCCGGATCTACTGCGATCCACTGATCTTTATCCACCAGCAGATCCTCCATATTAAGCTTCCACAACTCAAAACTCTGACCATTAAATTTATTGATCTCTATCTTCCCGCCACTCTCCATATTCTTTTACCGCAAGAATCGATCCCTCATATCTCCCACTAAACAGGGTCTACCTCAGGCCCGAGCAAAAAACCCCTCAGTAGAAAAGGCGTCCCCTTGAAGCCGAAACCGCTCTCATACCAAATGTAGGTTTTAACCCTGTACATAAATTATCTGCAAACGAATCTCAAAAATAGAAAATAAATAATAGCAAGAGCAAAAAACATAAAATAGATATATACAGAGATTCTCCCTTATAAAACATATATAAACAGATATACCAGCTTGATTTTTCATTATATTCCTTTTAGTGTTACAACACATATATATACATGTTGAAGCATACACAAACCCCAATCCATTAACCCTGGATTAGAACATAACCGTAGTTCCCTTGAATATATCTACAAAATACCAGGGGCGGAAAACCATCATGCCCCAAAACCATGTGCAAACCCATGCACAAAACCATGGGTGGGTCCGCCCACTGGAAAATAAGTACCAAATTTTTTTTCCCGAGGCACCTCCCCGGACCCCGACATCCCCCACGTAAGTTGCACCCAGTGCAACGTACAGGGGGGGCTATCGCCCCCCCCCCCCCCTGTTACCCCCCCGCGCGTGACTAGTCGTGGAAAGAATATAACAGAAACCCAACACTCTGACCCATGTTTGGAATCCTTATGGAAACAGAAATGATAGATGTATATAAGGTGAAGGTTACACCTGAAAGGGTCACATGATTGTATTTAAGGTTTGAAAGAAATATCCTGCTCAAAATAGGGTGGTGTTGAACTCTTTCAATCATATTGCAAAAATCAAGGCAACCAACATACTGAAAACAAGAGACTGCCATTGGTGAAGCCATCAGTTCTTTGGTGTTGGTGAGCTGAAGCCTTATTTTTCCTCCCTTATGTGGTCTTCTCTCTTGTATATCCTCCTCTCCCTATCTATCCTCCTCCTGCCTATATTGCTCCTCTTCCATGTAATCCTTGTCTTCTTCCATGGTGTATTGGTCTAGAAACCCTAGGGGAGGGAAATGGGAGTGGGGATAGGTCTAGGTAGTAGGGATTATGGTAGGAAAATTTAGGGAGATGAGGGAAGGGGTTAGGGAAATTTGGGGACTGATAGGGGTTCAAAATACTTAGGGAATTAGGAATATTAATTTAATTACGGGTTTTGGGTATGGATGCATAGGAAATTTGAAATACCTAGGACTTAGGGTTTAGGGGATAATGGATTTAGTGAAAAGGATATAGTTTTGTAGGGATAGGGATAGGTTTTGCAGCGATGTAGGAAGGGAAAAAAGGGTTTAGGGTCACCAAGTTGATAATGAGAATTGAATTTAGGGTTTGTATCTAGACAAACTTCCAAATTTGCATAGAAACCAAAAACACCATGAAAATTACTCTTGAAGACTGCAAGAAGGTGGAAATTAGTTGTTACTTACTTGGCAAGAGGTGTTGAGAGTCTTTCCAGTATGTTTGAAGTAGTTTGAATGAGTTTTGAAGCTTGGAGAGCTTACTGAGCAAAAGAACAACACATCACCCAAAAGTGTTGTGCCTCACCCAGAAGTGGAGCACCACTCAGCAAAAAGCATAGCGCCAACTACCAAAACTGCAGCGCCGCTTCCAAAAGTGCAACGCCTCCATGAAAAACGCAACGCCACCCACAAATTCCAGTTTTGACCCTGAAAATTGGTTTTTTATGCTGAGGGAGTGCGAGCTTAACGTTTGTAAGAGAAAATGATCTTCTTTGTGATGTCTTGGTGGTCTTTATACTTTGATTAATTTTATTTTTGGGCCTTGGGACCCACTTTCTCCTCTTCAAATTAACTTCACATTTTTAAACTATACCCTTTCCACTTGACTTTTTTCTTTGACAAATTGATCATTTAATGACTTTGAGAACTCTTTTAACTTGACAGTTTTGATGCTTTGACATGTTGGAACTCTGAGTTAGCAACTTTGGGAAGCATGAAATTATTAAGTTTTGAATGATATAAAATTACATTGTGAAAATATAAAGATTACATTTGAAATAAAAATTTTATGCTGAAATAAGAATTTATCTTTCCAAATCATCTTCACATGGTCAAGAGAAGTTACTGGATCACCCTTTACTTGCTGTTCTTATGCAATGGAAATGAAGTTTTAATAGACCTTGAAAAACTCTAAAAACCTAATGATAACCTTAATTGACTCGACTTCATGATTACATGACTGATGTGATGGCATGATGAAATTAACTTTATGGATGATGTATAGTCAGCAAGATATGAAAATATGCCAGCAAGTAATCAAATTTAAGAAAGAGTGATGTTTTTGAGCTAGGGCTACCATCAATGACTAAATTGATGATTGAAAACCTAGTGGAATGATACATTTTTTTGAATGAGACCCTAATATGATATGAAAAGAGGATTTTCCATCACTGATGGTAGGATGCATATACTGACACTAATAGAACCTTCGTAAAAATTTTTTTTAGCGGAAATTCCACGATGACCTGTTTGCAATAGCGAAACCCTAGGATCCAAAGCTCTGATACTAAATGTTATGCAACGAGCTCATAAAAAAGAAGAAAATATATATCAATGACTTAAAAAATATCCCCTTCGAGGGGGAAACCTCCTTTACATTAAATAAATGAACAATTCTTGGATGACACGAATGAAAATGCCTCCTTTGTATATATAGGAGTCTAAGGGGTCACGATATAATCAGAGCCTACATAAAAATAATAATGTAACAGAACACAAATAAAATTAGTGGGCTTCTATGGGGCACAACCATAAAAATATGGTGGCTACATGGGCACAAAAGTAAAAATAAGGAGGATAGACTAACAATAACAATAACGGGGCTACACTAGTATTATAGGGACTTAACACAATTAGTATCCATCGAAGAATTCAAAAGTAAAAATCTCATCGGAAAAGAGTTATGACCCAGAGTAAGTCAGTTTATAGAATATATAGATAGAGTGTGCCAGACCGACTAGTCATTCTCAGAAGACAACGTTGAAAAGTAAGGAAGCAACATGCTTGTGATAAATTGACCCACCATCGATTCTACTTCCAACGACCAGTTAAATAATATTGAAAATATGAAACATCAAAACCCTTGATAAGTAAAATTGGATTAAATAACATACACATCTATTAGGATGATGAAGATTTGAAAAAACATTGGTTAGTTTGTCAGAAATTCTGGTCTGCAAATGACATTATTGATAAGTATAAACAAATAGCTCAATTTGTTGTAGCCTTGAGAAAATGTGCATTAAAATGGTTCATGAATATTATTGAGAAGCAACCAAAATCAAAGGATGAAATTATAACCAACGCTATCACTTTATTCAAGGCCCAAGATGTAAAACATATGGCAACAAAAAAGTTAAAGGAAATTAAATAGATACCTAATGAAACAATGAGAGAATATGACAGAAGATTCAAATATTTGTTGAGTAACATCCCATATATCATTGATGAAAACTTATTATTTCAATGGTATGTGGTTGGTATCCTCCAAAACATCTGTGGCCCACCGAGAATGCATGAATTTAAAATTTTTGAATAGGCTCTCAAGTTGGCTCAGAATATTGAAATAGACGATGAAGGTCAGTCAACTATCTCAACAATTGATAATAAAATTGATGAAAAAATTGAGCAATTGATAAATTTATTGTTGCCATTGACACTTTAGAAGAATAACTTATGGTGCACAAACTGTCAGAGTTAAGAACACACTAAGGATACTAGTAAATTTACAGACTACTTTGATTAAGATGTCTGACTAACACAATCTGACATATATCATGATATCTTTCAAATCGCTTCAAATCATATAAACTAAATATTGTCAGTTTAATCTTCGTAACTATAAGGCTGAATTGTGAGCCATTTGTGAATAAAACACACATGCAATGCAAGAATTCTTGTTCAATGGAAAGAAAAAGCCAAATTATCACATCATCTATCATACATAAACCACAAATTAGTTCAATGAGCCACCAACATATGGTGGAAGAGGAAACAACTGAGGAGGATATGGTGGTTGACAAGGGGGATACAATGACAAAGGATAAGTCTGTGACCAAGTTCGAGGAAGGTTTTACTAATTTAGTTGTTGTAAGGAGGGGCACACAACCCCGAAAATCCCATTAAAAGATAAGACCAGCTTGTGTTTTTGAAATATGTGCGACCTAAGTTATCATTCCTTGGAATTTTTCTCCAAGATCATTAAAAATGTTTTGAATAAAAGAGTTGTGAATTTACTCCAAACTGTCCCAAAACAAGATATATTTAATTCAAAAAACCTTCATGTTGTTATATGGTCAGGCATTAGAAGAGATAACAATAATCAAGATCAACAAGTTATTCGACCAACAAAAAAAATGACTAGATACCAATATATGCAAGTACAATATGACACAGTGATAGAAGTAGTTGAATTCTTTACAAAATAAGTCGAGTCACAAAAAATGGAAAATGATTTCATATTCGAAGAAATCTTGGAGCTTCTAAGACAAGAACATTAAGTTCGATGTATAGTAGAGCTTTTGAACATGCTAAAAGACTGCAATGAAAGCAGGGAGAATTGTAAAAATGTACAACTATTAAATTGAAAACAAATTGAAGATCATGATCCACAAGTTGAAATGGATATATATGATTATATGGTAAGACAATTCATTGTCAACTTTGGATCAAAAGTTAATATACTCTTGTGAGAAACATGTATTAGCATGGGAAGACCAAATCTGCATCAGATGACTAATTATCTTAAAATTTATGATCAAATATTCATTGAACGTATTGGGACATTAAGGAAAGTAAAAAAATTAATTATGGGTATTTGGAGAACAATTGATTTTGAAGTCAACGACCTAGTTGATGAATTACCAACATATCCTGCACTAGTCGTTAAACCGTGGAGACATAAAATGAAAGCAACTATCTCATTAGAGAAACAAAAAATTAAGTTCAAAGGTAATGAAAATAAAATTATTATTCCTTTGGATCCCCATGAAGGAAAGACATGGGCTGAAGCTTCTGAAGAAGAATCAGAAATTTGAATATTGTACCTAGTACTACATGAATATCAAGACAATGTGGAACATAATTCCTTCGACGAAATTATATAGGTTCACCTCTCTCCATTGGTTATAATTATAACACAGAGCTCTAAAACTTGCAAGTTGAAAATTATGAATCAAAATCCCATGAATGCTTGACGATTGAAGTATTCCCAACGATACAAATATGACCCTAGTATTCTATTAATGTAGTGCCTATTCTTAAATAAAAATATTGTAGAGGAACATCGTCATTACTACCGATTGATTTAACACAGGATTTCAATTTAAATAACATGCTTCCCCTATTAACCATGTCGAGAAAGTACAAAAATCTATTGGTGATTAGTGGAGGATGCAAATTATGGTGTGAAACTTTAAATTTCAAGCAACAAGATGGTGGGATACCCACTCATCTCGATTCCAAATGTGCACGCATCGATGAAAATTTTTATTGAACACTTTGGAGGTTGAAATATATTTGAACAAGTGAATGTACCTATATTTATCCTGGGATAGGAACCTGTCCTTTACATACAAAAAATAGATTGATAATGGTGTAGGATCAAATAGAGAGATGAGAGAGTCTGGACTCACGTGTTCCCAAATACTTTAGACAACTTTCCCAACAAATGGTATAAAATAGAAGAAGCTTGAGCGAAATATTTACAATGGAAAGAGTCGAAAGGAAATTTCATTAAGAATTTTTAGTTGAAACTGGAGGAACGAGAATCAACCGATGCAGTTCAGAAAATAAAGGAGTTTATAAAGGAAAAACAAGCTGACAATAAAAAATTAGCAGTCAATGTCTCATCAACCTGTAATTATGTTTGAAAAGAAAATGGAAATCCGGTTATAAATGGAAGAAGCACTTATCCTTGGCTAAATATTTTGTTCGAAGAAATATCATCCATAAAATCACAAAAGAAAAAAATCAGTGTACAATTGAGAAGAAAGAAATCTAAAAACCTGAGAAACTAGAATTTTCACCTACATACCATGAAATAAATGTATGGGATCTGTTGGTGTTCTGTGTTTTGATAGTTTGGAAAATCAAAAGACAAGGAAACATCAGAACCAATCTTTAGAGTTACAGGATCTAGTCCTCCTATTCTCAGAGAGGGATCTCTCAAATGTTTGTTTGCAAAGGTTTATCTTGTGTCCTTAGAGTATGGATTTTAGACTAGTTATTGAGTGCAGGTTGTTTGATTGTTTGTTTGGTTGAATTGATATAGAAAAATATGAAAGGACTAGGAAATATATATAGAATGGAGAAACATCAAGTTCATTGGGCAATGCAGTCAAAAAGAGGTCATAACATACTTATCAATGGATATTGGATATTAGAGGGCAAATCTAACTTGGCCACATGATCCTTTGGTTTTTGGAATGAGATGGACATTAATGATTTGAAAAGAGAAGTTTAATTCTCAACAAAGGGAATTTGAAAGAAAAATTTGAACATTAAAGAGCTTTTTGATAGACAGGGCTAACCATGAATTCTAAAAATCACACCTTTAAGCAAACAATGATTTCAAAACAACTTTTAAAATGAAATCTAAGATTCGGGGAACACCCTATTTCCTCATAGATTTTATTTCAAATGACTTTGAAAACATAAAATATTCACTGATAACTGCAGTCATAGAAGAGGGAACACCTAACACATCTATGATTACAACTATAAAGACCTTTGAGACAATTGTTTAAGTAATGACAAAGGGCAAGATCAGAACAGACCTCCTTGAATCACTGTAAACAGAAAACTACAAAGGGAGACTTCAATAACAGTTTTAAAGTGGTAGCAGACAAGCAGGGAGAACCATAAATCATGCTGAAACCAACTATTAGAACTATTAAGGAAATAAACAAGCATGAAGACTAAAGAGAGAGATTAAAAGACTCTAAAATACTTCAGCAGAAGAAAACATGAAACAGTGAAGGATGAACAGGTCTAAGGTGCTTCCAGGAGTCATTTCTTAGCCTAAAACTTTCAATCTACTGTAGTAATAAATCAGGGAACATAATGAAAACAGGAGAAAACATTAAACAGTTTAGAATACTTCACCAACAGCCAAGCTCATGGATCCAATGATAGAGCCTTCACAGTAACAAGCATGCAACAATATCATCAGGGCTCCAAGACTTCAGTTTCTTCTTCAACTTCAACAGACTATGTATTATTTCAGAGAGTTCCAATATTACAACTAGTGATCAACCAACCCTTCACTCATATTCTTCAGAAGTATATATATAAGAATGAGGAGGTGAGATCTGATAAAAGATCTCAAAAACTAATTAATACAGACTTAAATGGCTACTTGGCCTTTGGGGGCTCAATGAAGCAACTTACATAGGTGTCCTTTGTATAAAATCATTTACATTAACTATTAGGTTTGCTGGAAAGAAATTTTTGACTTCAAGGCTTCTTATCATCCTTGAAATAACTTCTACTAACAGCTACAATAAGTTCCTTTGGTTGAAATAACTGTTGAGCTGTATTGATGCTAAATATCTCCTAGTCTGGTAATAACTTTGACCTTATTTGATTGCTTTGAGGCTGCAGGTGGCTCTGCGGCGGCTGGAAGTTTTAATTAGCCCATGAGGTGACAGTGGAGGTATCTTTTTCAATAAAACAGTCATGATTTTTCTTTTTAAACTGTGGTTTAGGCTTCTGATAATTTTTTTTTAGCCGTAATCCCCATAAATCTGTCTTCAATTTTCTGTACTGATAAATTTTATCTTCGGCATTGATACTTCTCTGACTGTGCTCGATTCATGGTGTTTTTGCGGATGTGCAGGGTCGCGTAGGGATGATATGGCATCAATGCCTCGTGAATCATTGATGAAACGTGAATTTTAAACCTTGCGAAGGATTTTCTTTGATGAATCGAAGGCGGGAGGATCGTCACCCTCCAGCTTCAAATTTTCTTCAGACATAGCAGAAAAAACCATAAAACCCTGCAAAAATACAAACAACTGTAATAAAATCCTACATATATAGGTTAACTGCTTCAGAAGGCATGTGGAGGGAGTGTGGTCGTTGGATGGCATCATCCAACGGTCGGGATCGATCATAGGAATTCAAAGGGAAGGCAGAAAAGGAATATGAATTGGATCCGTCAATCGCATAGAGATCGACGGTCGGGAGCGGAGATGAAAAGTCAAAACGGAGAAAACGGGCGATGAATTTTGGGCCATCGATCGGCAGATCAGATCGACAACGGAGATGCTGTTACCGCTGTGCCGGAGCCTGGTTATCACGTGGGCATCTTCGGTGAGTGATCACCATCCTATGGGCGGTCTCAGATCGGATGGTGGACTTCCATATCACGCCGGGTCCACGTTAGAACTTTAACGCGCAATGGATGGTGGTTTGGTGAATAGTGCCCAGGCCACGCGTCAATCGGTGAGTGGAATTGCTGCCGATCGGGAGAAAACCGCCCTGCGCTTGAAAGCAGTGTGATGGATACCACTGGTTTCTGTATAGTGACCATGGCGCGGGGACCACCAGGTGGATGAAAATGGGCCGTCGGATCTGTGGGTTAAATGGATGACTGTGATGCGATCGGGTGGTGACCAGGAGTGGGGACCATGGTTGCGATGGGATTGCGAAGACCGTCGGATGGACCGGGAAAATCAACAGTGAGAAATGCTCCCGATGACCAAATGCGCTAAGTGCTCTTTCAGGCTAGCGCCTGGTTTCGGCGCCCGGGTCACGTGGGGAAAAGGTCGAGGGAGTTGGCTGAAGGGGGCTAAGACCCATATGTGTCCAAATATGGATTTTTCATGGATTTTCAATGGTTTTCAAAGGTTTAGAGGGGTTCCGATAAGGCAAAGAAGGAGTCTTTAAACCTTATCAAGGGGTTTCGATGAAGGGGAAAGGAAAAGATCATGAAAATGAGGGATTTCATGGGAGAAGGAAAGGCAAAGATGAGGTTAGTTTTGGAAGAAGGGGAAATGGGAAAAAATGGTGCTTGCAGTAGTTTTTCTTCATGTAATGGCAACATAAATTCTGAGTTGAAAAGGGGAAAAGCAGTGACGATTATCCAAAGGATAGGATATTATCAAAAGAATTTAAGCGTCAACAATTTTTAGCAATTGAATTGTTTCTTGAAGGCTATTGAACATAATTTAGCCACCACCTGATATGACAGAATTTATGGGTGGCTAGTAGTGGCTCCACTTGGGGATGGTGCCTTTTTTGAAGGCATCAATAATTTCAGACTTGAATTCTGTGGGAGGCTGATCAATTGTCTCATCCATTGGGTTGCCTTTCTTTCTATGGATGATCTTCTTTGGCTCTGAAACATATTAGCATTCATGGATCAACAATGGAACTTCATTAATACAACCTGTCTACCTACCCAATCCTACTAATCAAACATTTTTTCTTCTTTAGAGTGCACTTGGATTGGCAAACTCTTTCACAAAATTTTATTCTTTTGAAAGCAGGAAAACTAATCTACTTCTACTCCTTATTTCTCCATGGACTCAGTTTAAACAGTTGAGTCCATATGATTCTCTACCTAATCTACTATCTGTTGGGATTAAACTGTCCAACAGACTTTATTCTCTAATTTCCACAACAGAAATTTAAAAAGCATTCAAGTCAAGATTAAGCTGTTTGACTTGATGCTGATCTATGGCATAAGAACAACTGCACATAGACATTATTTTGCACAAAATTAAAACAAAAATGAAGGCTTAAGATCTAATTTTCAAATCACTTCCTTCCTCTTTTTACAACTCTGTTTTTGAATTTGTTTGAGCTGTTTTTTGCTTGTCCCCTAGTTCAGATTTTGAGCTAATTAGAACCAGATTTACCTCTTCTTTGACTCAGGATTTGAAATAGATATGAGTCACTCTCTTTGCTTGGAATATTTAGGTTCGGATTTTGAGCGTATTTGAACCTTTTATTTCTATCCTAAACTATCTACTGATAAGCCAAGATTAAACAGTTAGGAAAATCAAATTCACTATCCTATCAATAGAAAAATTAAATCTAATTAGTCAAGATTAGGCTGTTTGACTAATTAGAAGTGTGTTTTCAGGAGTGGCATTTAAGCTTTCACACTTTCAGATTTGTTTCTCTTTTTTGGTATGGGGCTCTACCTTTCTTGTTTTCACAATCTTCCCTCTTTTCTTTCTTTCTCTGTTTTTGTATTTTTTATTTTTCATAACTTTGAATGCAATGTTAAGACTATGATATTTACAATGGTAGAATAAAATGCTTTAAATCTTATGATTCTTGGCAGAAGTAATGCTTGAGCATTCTGCCATTGACAGGACCTCCATACAGATCTTCTCCATTCAAATCCTTCAAGAAAAATGCATTGTGACCCCTCTCAGCATGAATAATATAGGGCCCCTTTTACAAGTTCTCAAACTTGCCATGTTTTCTCTTCTCTTCTCTCCTTGCATCCCACTTAAGAACAATATTTCCAACTTGGAAATTGTTTGCCTTAGTCCTTTTGTCAAATAGCTTCTTCATATTTTCTTGTACCAACTGTGTTCTCTCATAAACTTCTTCTCTGGTCTGCTGTAAATGGATTGTTTGGTTGATTCTTCTCTGCATATCATTCTCTTCAATTTTCACTTCTTGAAGGATTTTAATGACTGGAACTCCCAATTAGGTAGGAAAAACTGCATCCATGCCATAAACTAATTGATAGGGGGACATATTTATTGATTTCTTTGTAGTTAACCTATCAGCCCACAAGGAATGAACCAGCTTACTGTGCCATGATTTTTGATTCTGTTCCAATAGTTTCTTAATGATATTGATGAGGCTCTTGTTGGAAGATTCAACTAATCCATTTCCTTGGGGATAGTAAGCAGTGGAATGGCCCAAGGTTATGTGGTATTTGTAATAGAAATCAACCATCTTCTTAGATTTAAAAGCAACAACATTGTCTGTTATGATTTTTCTGGGACAACCAAATCTGGATAGGATATTTGTTTCAAGGAACTTGATAATGATAGAGTCATTAGCATTTCTGGAAGTTATAGCTTCTATCCACTTGGTAAAGAATTCAGTGGCTGTGAGGATCCACTTATGTTGAGCTGAGGAGGATGGGTGAATTTCCCCAATGATGTCTAAACCCCATTTTTGAAAAGGTACCTCAACTCTGATGGGATGTAAGGGTAAGGGAAGGAGTTTTCTTTTGCCATCAAATATTTGACACTTATGGCAAGACATGACCAAATTTTGAGTGTCTGGGAAAAGGGTTGGCCAATAGTAACCATATCTAAGAATTGTTTTGCTGTGGCCTTCCAGTAGAGGTGTCCTCCACATTCTCCGTCATGCAATTAATGCATGATTTTTCCTGCATCATCTTCAAGTAAACATTTAAGAAAAATTCCAACAACATTTTTCCAATATAATACTCCATCTAATATGCAAAAACTCAAAGCTTTTTGTTTCAAAAATCTAGCTTTAGTTTTAGACAGAGAAGGAGGGGCATTTAAATATAAAAGCACATAAACAATGTCAGCATACCAAGGAGAATTTAGAAAAGTTTCTTCAATAAAAGGAGCAGTGGATTCTTCTATTTCTTCCAACACATCTACCATATTTATGTCAAGTGCTTGGAAGTTAGACTCAGCCATAAGTTTTGCTAATCCTTGCCCTTTAACTAGTTTGGTGGGCCTAATTTCTAAGTCATATTCAAGAATAGTTGCAATCCATTTTCCCTTTTTACCATCAGGGTCTTGACTTAGAATGTCCTTGACAACAGTATGTGGAACAAAAACAATTATGTGAGAGTGTAAAATATAGACCCTAAAGTCTTTTAATGCTTTCACTAATGCTAAGGCTTGCTTCTCCATGATGTTATATTTGAGAGGAGCATCTCTTAAGGCCCTACTAAAGAAAGATATTGGTTGTTCGTGCCCCAAATCATTCTTTTGAAGTAAAACTGTGGCTATTGTATGTTCAGATGCAAAGGAAAAGATGTAAAAGTCTTTGGTAAAATCTGGACTAATCAGGACTGGTGTTTGAGTAAGAGCTTGTTTGACTAGTTCGAATGATTGTTTAGCTGGTAAAGTCCATTTTACACCGACATTTTTCTTAAGCATGTTTGTAATGTTTTTTAATAGCTCAGCAAGATTAGGAATAAACCTCCTCAGAAAATTAATCTTTCCGATGAAAGATTGCAATTCCTTGAGGCTCCTTGGATGGCTGATCTGCAATATGCCATCTATCCTTGTAGGGTCTATTTTGATTCCCTCTTCCGAAATTATATGGCCAAGAAGTTTACCTTCTTGGAGACCAAAGAGTGTCTTCTTGGGATTCAATGATAAGCCAAATTTCCTACACTTCTCAAAAACTTTTCTCAGGTGAATTAAATGTTCTTCATCAGTTTTTGAGAAAACGGTTATGTCATCAAGGTAAATGATTATGAAATAGCCAATGTCTTCAGAAAAGGCTATGTCCATGGCCCTTTGGAAGGTGGCCCCTGCATTCATTAATCTGAAAGGCATTTTGACATACATAAAGGTGCCCCAAGGTGTGGTAAAAGCAGTTTTGATTTGATCACTTGGGAGCACTAACACCTGGTTGTAACCCGAGAACCCATCTAAGAGGGATATCCTTCTAGACCCAACTACCCTTTGAAGTATATGGTCCATTTTGGGCAAGGGGTAGTTGTCCTTTAAAGAGGCTCTATTTAAATTTCTGAAGTCAATACAGAGCCTAATTTCCCCTGTTTTCTTTCTAATAGAAACTAAGTTTGATACCCACTCTGAAAACCTAATGGGTACTATGATTCCAGCATCATGCATTTTTTCAATCTTTGCCTTAACCAGAGGTAGTAAGAGAGGATTTATTCTCCTTAGTTTTTGTTTGAAAGGCTTTTGATTTTCCTTCAAAGGAATTTTATGTTGGATGATGCTGGTATCATATGATTTTAGGTCTTTGTATCCCCAAGAAAAAATATCTTTAAACTCTTTGAACAACTCTATGTACTGCAATTTTATGGGAGCTGGGAGAGTGTTGGATAGTTTGATCATCTTGGGTTCTGCTAGACTGCCTATGTTATGCTCTTCTATTTCTATTTCCACAGGCTCCATTCTTGGTTCTTTGGCTACATCATTAAAATAAAAAAGGTGTTCTAAAGGTGCTAGGCCTCTTGGAATTTTATCATTTTTGCATTGTAAAACTTCCCAGTCTTCTTGGTCTGCATTATCAGTTATCTCTGCTTCAAAAGGATTCTCACAATGATTTATATCAGCAATATATGTCATTTCAACTTCTGGGATTTGTTCAATATACCAACAATTTTCTTTATGGTTGGTTTCTGATATTGGTATGCTGAAATCATTTTCTGATTTCAAGAAATCATCTATGTGTTTTTCAGAATCAAACACTTTCCAGTGAACTTTGTTATCAGGCACAACATGCCTGTGTTTTACTTTCACACTGAGTTGTTCATTTATTTCAGGTATTTGGCAATTGCTTGCATTGAAAGCAAGTTCATTTGCTAGATGATTTAGCTCTCTTGGATGAAAATAAGTTCATACTTTTCAAAGGTTTTCAATAGATCAAGGGAAGCGTTTCGATATTCCCTAAGTTTTGGATTTCTAGCTGAGTATTCTCCTTTGATTTGTCTTATGATGAGTTTAGAATCTCCTAAGATTGATATCCTCTGGGCTTCTAACTGTTTAAGCAATTGTAAGCCTAGGAGAAGTGCTTCATACTCAGAAATATTATTAGTGCATGGGAAATCCAATTTATATGAAAAACTCTGATTTGTATTTTGAATCCACACACCTACTCCTGCACTTGTTTTATTACAAGATCCATCAAAGTTTATTTTCCAAAGTATGTCATTCCTATTTTCATTTTCTTGTTGCTGTTGATTGGTAATGTTTTGAATTTTATTTAGGGGAAGATTGGATTGTTCTGGTGAACGGATTGGGTCCATGTTTTCTTTATCTTGTTGAGTAATTTCATCTTCGTTACATAAGATAAAGGAATCTAAAATTGATTGAATAGAATATATTGGAGAGTTGTTTGGTTTGTCTATGTTGCTCACCATGTAATTCATGTGATATTCCCTGTATAGTCTTCTGTTTTGGTTAAAAACAGGGATGGTGGCATAAGACATGTCCATTTGAAGGCTCCCCTGAAGTTTGGCTCCCCAAGATCTTGATAAGAGCATGCCATACTTAGGGGGAATGTCAGCTACAACTATGTCCATGACTAAACTCTTAGCAGGGATTTGGGATAAGTTAACACACAAATCTTTGATTAAACCCAAACATTTGACTCTGCTTGAGTCAAAGGAATACAAATATTTGTATGGTTTAGTAATTTCTAAGCCTAAGATTTCCATCACTACCTTGGGCATTAGATTGTGTGAAGCTCCAGAGTCTAACATGGCATTATGTAAGATTTTCTCATGTATGTTCAAACTAACATAGAAGGGAGGGACGACCCCTTCTTGGTATTTTCCTTCAACTTCTGGACCAAACAACAACTCAGGTTTGTCATCTGTCAAGTTTAAGGTGTCAATATCACTTCCTAAGTTCAAAGCTTTCAAAACTTGGTTTTTATACACCTCTTGGGTTACTAGTTCAGATAGGGGGATGGTAATTTTTATCTTGGCAATCTCTCCCTCAAGGCTGAAAGGAATAATTGACTTGTTGATATTTACATCTGTTTTTTCAATTGAATTCTTTTCAGCAACATTGATTTGCTGAACCTTGTTTGGACTGGTAATTGGGACAATTTTATTAGGACCACTAACTGAAGTGCTAGGGGTGCTCTGTTCAACATTTGGCTGGACACTTTTGTCTTTGTTTAAGTCTGGTTTCTTGGCCAAAATGTTGGTTTTCTCTGTTGTATTTTTGGGCTGGTTTTCTGCGTTTTTCTTGACAGCAGTGCTAGTGTTTTTGTCCTTGGCATTATCTATGTTCCCCTTGCTCCTAAGATCATATTGTTTGTATACCTTCATGATTGCATTTTCAAACCCCAATCTATAGTCATTAGAATATTCATAGGTGTTTTTACTTTGGTCATAAAAGAAACCTTGTTCTTCCTTAGTGAGGAAAACATCATCCCCACTATCTGATCCAATCAAGTTTACATGAGACTCTCCCAACCTTTCCAACTCCCTATCTTCCTCATATTGATCTACATAGTTCTGTTGAAAGGGAGGTCTAATCTGTTGGTCACTTTCTTTTTGCTTATCTTGATTGTTGTCTCTTCTATAATTCTGATTTCTATTTCTGTTTTGGTTATTTTGAGGTTCTCTTGGTGGCACTCTATCATTTAAGTTTATCTTTTCAAGCATCCTCTCCATCACCTTCACTAGGTTATCAATTTTTGTGTCAGAGGTTGAGGGTACGATATCATCTTTATAAGTTACCCTCTTCTTTGCTCTTAACCTATTTCTCTTCTCAATAATGTTTGCTTCGACACTAACAACTCCTTTCTGCATGTCTTCTAAGGTTAAGTAATATCTCCCTCTTAATTCATAAGTCATTTCAACATCAAGGCCTTCGGGATACCTTACTAAGGCCATGCCTTGAGGAGGTTTCATGTGAGGTGGAAGAGCATTGTAAACACTATTGAACCTAGTGGAGTAATCATGAACACTCTCCCCTTGATTTCTCTTAAGGCTGCTATATTCTACTAGTATTTGGAGAGGATTCTTTTTGAGTTCCCATTTGTTGATGAATGTCTGATGCAAAGAAGGGAGATCGTTTATGCTGGTAGGAGGTAGGTTTTTAAACCATTTCTTTACATCTCCTCCTAAAATTTGAGCGAAGATCCTCATCTTCACAATTTCTTCTTCTATCTCCATGTAATCAAATGCATCTTCTATACTATCTACATGATGTTGAGCTGTTGTAGATTATTTTCCAGTGAAGTGAGGGATTTTGGACTGGTAATCATTTGGTAGGGGAAGAAGAGGTTGTGGTAACACTAATGGGGCATACCATGTTGCCATAGTTGGAAATAAGGGTGGATTTTCAACAGGGAAAGTGGGCTTAAATGAAATGATTTGAATCGTGGATGTTGGATGAATAGATTGTTGAGTTGATCTTGGATGAGAGACACCTAAATTTAGAAGGAAATGTAAATCAGGTGGTGTGGTTTCTCTACTACCGAGATGTTCACTTTTTTGTGGGGAAAAAAGTGAAGATTCAAAGTCTATTTGAATTATATCATCAAGTGACCTAGTTCTAAAAGGATTTCTAAAGTCAAATTGTGATTGGTGTAGAGCTGCAAGATTTTTAGGAAGAGAATTATCTCTCAAGGGTGATCTGAAAACAGTTGAAAATTTAATCTTAGGAAACTTCCGAAGTAAACTCTCAGGGTTGTCAACTATTTCCGGCGGTTTTGGGTCAGGGAAGGCTCTAATATGAATCTTTCTAGGAGCCACTGTGTTGTTTTTTTCGAACATAGCTAAAAGAAAAGTGTTGACCAAGTATGACAATATTTTAAGAGGCTAACTGATCTTTTTAAAGGAAGAAAAATTTAATCCTAAAGCCTTCTAACTAAGTTTGTATGATGTTATAAAGATTATGGATCTTCCCAGTGGAGTCTAAAGGTCTGTTTTTTGGAGTCACCAGGTGGAAATGTTTAGCTCTTTTGGAGGTAAAAGGTTTTATGGTCCACGACCAAGTTTATTATGAAGCCAAACTGAATTTGTTTTGGGTTTTTTTGAGTTACTTTGGTCTTCCAGGTTAAGAGAGTGTCCTAAAATTGATTTAACACTTAGCTAAGGTGTTTAATCATACAGAGTCTACTCCTATGGCTTGGTAACTGCTTCCTTCAAGGTTTGATAAAGTTTAACGAGAATCCTAAGGGTTACTTAGTTTTTCACTGATTCGAAAGGTCCTATCATGATTACCATTGATTGGTAGTGCTTGAGGGAGGTTACTTATGTTATACTAGACAGTGAGTGTTTTGTTTTGAAGATTTTACTCAAGGTCCCACCATGATCGCCATTATGTTGGTGTCCTGTGTTTTGATAGTTTGGAAAATCAAAAGACAAGGCAACATCAGAACCAATCTTTAGAGTTACAGGATCTAGTCCTCCTGTTCTCAGAAAGGTATCTCTCAAATGTTTGTTTGCAAAGGTTTATCTTGTGTGCTTAGAGTATGGATTTTAGACTAATTATTGAGTGCATCTTGTTTGATTGTTTGTTTGGTTGAATTGATATAGCAGAATATGAAAGGACTAGGAAAGATATATAGAATGGAGAAACATCAGGTTCATTGGGAAATGGAGTCAAAAAGAGGTCATATCATACTTATCAATGGATATGGGATATCAGAGGGAAAATCTGACCTGGCCACAGGATCCTTTGGTTTTTGGAATGAGATGGACATTAATGATTTGAAAAGAGAAGTTTAATCCTCAACAAAGGGAATTTGAAAGCACAATTTGAACAATAAAGAGCTTTTTGATAGATAGGGCTAACCATGAATTCTACAAATCACACCTTTAAGCAAACAATGATTTCAAAACAAATTTTAAAATGAAATCCAAGATTCGGGGAACACCCTATTTCCTCAAATATTTTATTTCAAATGACTTAGAAAACATAAAAGATTCACTGATAACTGCAGTCATAGAAGAGGGAACACCTAACACATCTATGATTACAACTATAAGGACCTTTGAGACAAATTTTTAAGTAAGGACAAATGGAAAGATCAGAACAGACCTCCTTGACTCACTGTAAATAGAAAACTACAAAGGGAGACTTCAATAACAGTTTTAAAGTGGCAACAGACAAGCAGGGAGGACCATAAATCATGCTGAAACCAACTATTCGAACTATTAAGGAAATAAACAAGCATGAAGACTAAAGAGAGAGATTAAAAGACTCTAAAATACTTCAGCGGAATAAAACATGAAACAGTGAAGGATGAACAGGTCTAAGGTGCTTCTAGGAGTCATTTCTTAGCCTAAAAATTTCAACCTACTGTAGTAAGAAATCAGGGAACAGAATGAAAACAAGAGAAAACATTAAAAAGTTTATAATAATTCACCAACAGCCAAGCTCATGGATCCAATGATAGAGCCTTCACAGTAACAAGCATGCAACAATATTATCAGGGCTCCAAGACTTCAATTTATTCTTCAACTTCAACAGACTATGTATTATTTCAGAGAGTTCCAATATTACAACTAGTGATCAACCAACCCTTCACTCATCTTCTTCAGAAGTATATATAGAAGAATGAGGAGGTGAGATCTGATAAAAGATCTCAAAAACTAATTAATACAGACTTAAATGGCTACTTGGCCTTTGGGGGCTCAATGAAGCAACTCACATAAGTTTCATTTGTATAAAATCATTTACATTAACTATTAGGTTTGCTGGAAAGAAATTTTTGACTTCAAGGCTTCTCATCATCCTTGAAATAACTTCTGCTGACAGCTACAATAAGTTCCTTTGGTTGAAATAACTGTTCAGCTGTATTGATGCTAAATATCTCCTGTTCTAGTAATAAGTTCGACCTTCTTTGATTTCTTTGAGGCTACAGGTGGCTCTGTGGCAGCTGGAAGTTTTAATTAGCCCCTGAGGTGACAGTGGAGGTCTCTTTTTCGATAAAACAATCATGATTTTTATTTTTAAACTCTGGTTTAGGCTTCTGATAATTTTTTTTAGTCGTAATCCTTATAAATCTGTCTTCAATTTTCTGTCTTGATAAATTTTATCTTCGGCGCTGATACTTCTCTGATTTTGCTCGATTCATGGTGTTTTTGCGGATGTGCAGGTTCGCGTAGCGATGATATGGCATCAATGCCTTGTGAATCACTGATGAAACGTGAATTTTAAACCCTGTGAAGGATTTTCTTTGATGAATTGAAGGGAGGAGGATCGTCACCCTTTTCCTTCAAATTTTCTTCAGACATAGCGGAAAAAACCATAAAACCCTACAAAAATACAAACAACTGTAATAAAATCCTACATATATAGGTTAACTGCTTCAGAAGGCACGTGGAGGGAGCGTGGCCGTTGGATGGCATCATCCAACGGTCGGGATCGATCAGAGGAATTCAAAGGGAAGGAGGAAAAGGAATATGAATTGGAGCTGTCGATTGCGTAGAGATCGACGGTCGGGAGCGGAGATGAAAAGTCAAAACGGAGAAAACGGGCGATGAATTTTGGGCCATCGATCGGTAGATCAGATCGACAGCGGAGATGTTGTTACCACTGTGCCGGAGCCTGGTTATTGCGTGGGAATATTTGGTGAGTGATCGCCATCCGATGGGCGGTCTCGGATTAGACGGTGGATGTCCATATCGCGTCGGGTCCACGTTCGAACTTTAATGCGCGATGGACGGCGGTTTGGTGAACAGTGCCCAGGCCACGCGTCAATCAGTGAGTGGAATCATTGCTGATCGGGAGAAAACCGCCCTGCGCTTGAAAGTGGTGCGATGGATGTTGCCAGTTTTTGCATAGTGACCGTGGCACGGGGACCACCGGGCGGATGAAAATGGGCCGTCGGATCTGTGGGTTAAAGGGACAGCTGTGATGCGATTGGGCGGTGAACAGGAGTGGGGACCATGGGTGCGATGGGATTGCGAAGACCATCGGATGGATCAGGAAAATCAACAGTTAGAAATGCTCCCGATGACCAAACGCGCTAAGCGCTCTTTCGGGCTAGCGCCTGGTTTCGACGCCCAGGTCACGTGGGGAAAAGGTTGCGGGAGCTGGCTGAAGGGGGCTAAGACCCATATGTGTCCAAATATGGATTTTTCATGGATTTTCAATGGTTTTCAAAGGTTTAGAGGGGTTCTGATAAGGCAAAGAAGGAGTCTTTAAACCTTATCAAAGGGTTTCGATGAAGGGGAAAGGAAAAAATCATGAAAATGAGGGATTTCATGGGAGAAGGAAAGGCAAATATGAGATTAGTTTTGGAAGAAGGGGAAATGGGAAAAAATGGTGCTTGCAGCAGTTTTTCTTCATGTAATGACAGCATAAATTCTGAGTTGAAAATGGGAAAAGAAGTGACGATTAACCAAAGGATAGGATATTATCAAAAGACTTTAAGAAGCAACAATTTTTAGCAATGAAATTGTTTCTTGAAGGCTATTCAACATCATTTAGCCACCACCTGATATGACAGAATTTATGGGTGGCTAACAGGATCATCGAATCGACAAGTCAAAGGCACCCGACTGGATGGAAACGAAAGTGAAGATATGATAAGTCAATATATAAAATGATTATTGACCAAATATCTCGCTACTTCGTGACTATTGGTTAAACAAACAAATAACATAATTTTTCGACTTACTCAAATAATATCAAGATGTATTTTCCTGTGACTACAAATATTTAAAGGGACTTGTAAAAGAAATGTGATAGAGGAAAATAAACCTCATCCCTGGAGCTAAGCCAATAAAAAATATACCTTACAATATTTCTCACAAACAAAAACCCATTATTCGCAAGGAAATAGAGGGGATGATTTCTGCTGGCATCATCTATGCAATTGAGATATAAGAATGGGAAAGTATTATCATTATGCAATAAAAAAACAAAACTGACTAAGCTATGCATATGTGTTGATTACCGCATAATCACTAAATTATTAGTGACTGATCCATTTCCTACTTCGTTTATTGACGAAATTATAAATGAAGTTGTAGGTCATCAATGCTATTCTTTTACAAATTATTTCTTAGGGTACAAGCAAGTGCCTATTGTAGAAGAATTCCAGTAAAAAACAACGCTTGTCACTGAATTTGGTTCTTTTCCTTATCAGGTAGTGCCTTTTGTACATAAAAATACTTCAACAGTATTTTCGCTAATCGTCGTCAAATATTTCCAAGAATGTATTTATAGAACAATGGTAGTCTACTTTGATGACTGGATGATTTATACATTGCTTAAAGATCACATACAATGGCTCATATTAATGTTGGGAATATGTAGACATATTCATTTATCATTAAACATAAAAAAAATGTATCTTTGAAACACCCATTCGAATACTGCTAGGCATGTGGTATCAAAGGATGGAATAAAAGTCAATATGGCAAAGCTCAAAGGGATTTTAGACTTGAAACCTATAGTGAGTGAAAAGAAAATTAAAGTATTTTTGGTTCATCTTGGTTACTATATACGATTCATTATGAACTAATCCGATATAAAATTTTACATAGATGAACTTCTAAATAAAGATGTTCCATTTATCTGGTCAAAGGAGTGTGATGAATCATTCCAATTGCTAAAATATAAACTAGTCGAATAACACAAACTTAAGTTTACTGATTCGTTGAAGCATTTTCATGTGCATATTGATGCATCAAACATGTAGGTAAGAGCAGTTCCGGTGCAACCTGATGATGAGCTGATAGATCACCCTAACCTGTACGCCAGTTAGAAGCTCAAAAATGATGACAGGATTTATTCAATGATTGAAAGAGAAGGCCTAGCCATGATCTTTGCTTTGCATAATTTTTGAAATTACCTCCTCATGAACCCATTTATATTCTATATTGATCATAAAGCACCAAATTACCTCGTTAATAAAATGGTTCATCAAGTGTCCATATTTCTATGGTTCTTATTATTTCAAGAATTTGAATTTGAATTTATTGTTCGACTAGGCAAGAATAATGTTAGTCCTAACCGTTTATCCTAACTAGAATCTAGAGAAGAACCAACAAATATTGAAAATGACCTCCCAGGTGCATACCTGTTTAGAGTTGAAGTGATCGATGCAAAGCTTGCTGATATAGTAGATTTTTTACACATGGGAAAGGAACTCGAGTGATTATATGAAAATAAGAAAAATATTCTCGCTTACATTGATAAGTGGACAATTATATAAAATTGGTACCAATGAGGTACTTCAGAAAAGTCTCTTGAACACGAAAGGAAGGAAATTATCAATGAAGCACATAAAGGGGAACCTGGAGGTAATTATCAAGGAAACACGAACACAAGGAAAATACTTAAATCAGGGTTGTGGTGGCCAACAATATTTCGAGATTGCTGACTACATGTAAAAAATGTGATACATGCAAAAGGTCTAAGTCACCACTACCTAAACACCACATGTCGTTACATTTGGTTATTCAATTTCTACCTTTTGATATTTGGGAAATTGAATTGAACCAATAATTTTCATTGCTATATCATTCATTGCCTCCACAACCACCATGACCTGCTCATTAATTCTTCGTACCTAGTGTTTCAACATTTGATGTAACCTTTGAGCAACAATCTCATGAAGACGAAGTGGATCAAGAAACACATCAATCAAAATAACTAGTTCATGAAGCTCCAACTGAGACTCCATAAGTAGGTGTTGAAGAAGCACCAAAAGTTCCATATTAATTCATATTTTACTTTCTATCTTACATTGCAATCTATTTTGTATGAAACTTTTGTAAAATATACAACTCTCAAAGATCCAACGAATGAATATAGAATTGTATAAGTGATAATAATTTTGTTGTAACAAAACCTGTATATTTTATATTACTCTAAATCTCTCATTATTTTGGATGAAGAAGGATTTGAGGGTGGGGGAGATGTTGGATGGGCTAGTCGACTTAGTTGACTATCCTAGTCGAGTCATATCAAGAAAATGTAAGTTGGTCAAAAATCTTGCTAAGTTGATGACTAAGTTGGATTAAGTTGAGTATGGTCGATAGTTAAACTATTGTGACTGTATCGACATGGTATAAATATATATGAATGCATCCATGTATCAATTCATATTGTATTTTAAGAGATGTAATACAAAGTGTGCTTCTGCTGGTTCTCCAGTACTTGTGTCTTTTCTCTTTCTCTATACGTATGTGCTTTGCTATATGAATGATTGATGTCCTTACTACTGTTAACCATGCATAATTTTCCATAGATTACAACACCTTTCTACTTTTCTAATTTGATATATAACCATTGGTCATAACATCTATTGGCTCGGCCTTACAACATTAATGTATGGATCCTTCGATTTTACCTCATTGGTTCCCACACACATATAACACTAAGACATGATTTTTTTTAACTAATTGCCTAGGTGGAATCAATGGCTAACCTGTAGTGCATTAGAAACTTGCCTTAATCACCCCAATTCCTTCTTGTTTTCATTAACATTCCCTAGGGTGGTGAAAATGTCCATTAGTTGTTACATTGTCTAGCTGATTTCTATAAATTAACTACCCAAGCCTTGCCCTTCACTCTCATAATGCCACGAAACAACATTATTCCTTATATTTATTTTATTTCCCATCACAAAGTCTTGCACCCACCACTCAAAGGCTCACTAGTACCTAGTTCGATCCCACTCCAAGTAAGCAATTGTATTTAACCTCAATTTTATTTTAGAAGGTTGTGTATTGCAAAAATCATGGTGGATACTGCATGTAGTTGGTACTGAAGAAAATAAATTAAAATAATGTCCAAAATGCATAAGGGAAAGGAGAAAAAGCTTAATATCGTAGATCCCATATTTCTAAATCATCTTGTCAATGAAGTATTTTATGGGGATATCATAGATATTGATGGAAGTGACATAAATCCCAATTAGGTTGAAATCTATCACACCTATGCCAATTCATAGTTGGATACATATTATGAGGGCTTAAAAATAATGTATAATACCAGGAAGTCCAAGATACATTAGATCAACATAAGCCTTCCCATAATGATATACAATGACATGACTAGGTGGGTCATGGCACATGTTGACCTAAAGTAGAAGGTTTTTGTAAATAACAAAGGTGAAGTTGTAGCCTCTCTGAAGGTTGATTATTTGTGAAATGTACGATCATGAGCCTTCAAAAATTAAAATTAAACAAACCATTTCTAGACAATTTCTTTACACCCACCTCAAATTCATCAAGATTATAAAAATTTAGTGGTGGGTTAGTGATTCATTCAAGGAACATGCCAAAAATAAATACCATACACAACATCTATAGGTACCCTTCTGTCACCTTGCAGCCATGATAAATAGGCTATATATTGAGATCAATGCTTCCTAATTAAAAATTAAGTGGTTTTCCTTGGTGGCAGAAATAATTTCCATAGGTCAAATATTTAATTGGTCAAGCATTTTGTTGATAAATTTGTTTAAAATGATTTTAAAAGTAAAGGAAACCCTAGTCAATAAGAGCTATTCATTCTATATTTTGGCCTACTTAGTATATAATTTATGTGTCACAAATGAATTCCTATTAATGAAATGAAAATGGACAAAAAATATCCCTCTCACACATATTTACTGTCAAGAATTGTGGGTAGAATAATACCCCAAATTATTTTGTGAAATTTATGACTAGTTCTTGGCTTAAACCCTACCGTATCCTCTCCAATTTGTTGACACCTAGGATATTTGAAGAAGAAAGGAATTATATTAGGGGAATACTACAAGGAAATTTATACCTACATTCAGATATTCAGCTGTTCAATTCCCTCTCACTTAATGCTTCAGTTGGTTCTTGATTGACCCTTGATTAGGGACGTCACCTATCAAACTATGGGAGCAGAGATACAATTAGTCATGGCCAACAATGATAAAAGGTATTGTTTATGATTCCATATAATAATAGTCCACTACACTATGAAGAAGTTTACATTTCTAGTAACAGAAGCTCATAGCATCAAGGAGTTGAATCTCCTCACAGGAATATTCAGGAGGCATGATCCCCATGTTATGGGGAAAGAGAATTGTTGGTATTTCACTATAGATATTTAAAGTTCACATATCCATATAAACATGATTCATTCCCTAATAAATCATTGTTCTAGGATATTCTCATATACAAAAAGTTGAAGTTGAAGATGCAATAGAGAGAACAGGGGAATTTGTTGCCTATCTAGTTCTCCGAAGTAGAGGAAATGGAACGAAAAGGGAGAAATTCTATTCAAGTAGAGATATTATATGAAAGGCTAAAAATTAAGAGGAAATTATTAAATTTGAAGTCTTAGAAAATAAAAGGCTTAAAGTTGAAATGAGACTGGAATAAAAGAGAGAAGGCTAAGCCAAAGCTCCAACTGTGGAACAAATAACTATTGATGATGATGATCCAAAATCATATCTAAAATTATCAGAGACGGTGAATGAAAAGAGGAAAGAGCTACATCATTCCTTGGAATCATACTGAGAACAAGAAATCCCATAAGAAAATACTTCGACAGTGACTCTAGTACAAGGACCCATCATTTTGTAAAGTTTGATTTCCTCTGTCCCACCAATCACTAAATAAACAAATGTGAAAGCTCTGACAAATCATCCCAGAGAAACTAATGATGAATTTGATGAGTTCAAAAATATTACTTCAGAAAATCGAGGAAATTTATTATCCACAATGTCACAAAAAGAAGAAATATTGAAACCACTCGGGAGGAAGCAGTCATTCATGAAATCCTAGAGGAGAGGATAATATGGATTATAGATGACAAGAGAAACTAAATGGTCACAATGCACACAAACTTAGTTTTATGATCTTTGGCTACACCAAATAATTCTGCTTCCTAAATTCTATCCTTCAATGTGGAGAAATTGAGTCAAATGGTGGTTGTTGCAATAATAGATGAAAGACCAGAGGAAAAAAAAGGAAATAAAAAAACAACACAAGTCGGAAGAATAACATATAGTGCTATTGGATTATTCTAGAGCCTAATAATAATGAGAGATAATAAAGATAAAGGAAGCTCACATCAATGATATGAAGGCTTTGGAAGAAATTCATAGAAATGATGTCAACATGAAGATGGAGCAATCCCAGGAGGCCTAGATATATCTTCAGGTATTGAGAAAAAAATCTATTAAAGTTCAAAATTATTTTAAAAATGAGGAAAAATATTGTGGAATGACTAGAACAAGTCTATGGTTATGTGCAATTAGAACAAATATCTCATGAAGGTGATTCTAAGTCGAAGAGACAAAAATCAACCATTAAATCTCTCAACCATATTCTCAAATTGTAAAAGAAGCACAAGGATGCTCTAAATTACTTCACCCAAGTTGACAAGAAACAAAATATGAAAGATCAATCCCTTATCAACATATGGAGATAGAATTTTGATGACACTAGAGAAATTGTGGACAAAGCCATTGAGATGGATAAGAAAATGTGAGGCGTCGCTACTAAGAAAATGAAGGTTTGAGGACTTGATACCATGGAATATATACCTAAGAACAACCCCATTTGATTCAAGCATTAAGAAATATTTAAGGTCAAAACCAGCCTTCAAAACAAAGAAAATTACAAAGGTGGATGAAACGCAATAGATAGATTTATCACCCCCACCAAAGAGTCCACTCTGCTCAACTATTAGACTGCAAGAATGAAATTTTTTATCAAGAGGCTTGAAGATTGTTGACGATGTTGGATACCGCCAACATACCGAGGTCTCTTCGATGTGAAGTCCCAATTAGACCTCACATTGTTTGGAGTAGGAGCCCCACCCATAGTATTGACTCGACTGCCATAAATGTAAGGTTTTTCTTGGTTTGAATGGATAACATAGTAAGATTATATATATAACCCTTGAAAAATCAAGTATGTTGACATTGTGAAACACCAATTGCAATGTGTAAAGGAATACTTTCACAAGAGGGGAGACATGAGTGAGTATCTAGAAGGAAGTAATAGTAATAACCTAAGAGAGACACAAGAGAAAGAAAAGCTTCATTAATAATTTAACGAAGTAGTTCACATAGACACAACAATCATTAAACCAAATACAACACACCTTCAAAAAAATAAGTACAAAAGACAATGAATTAGTTCAATTTCCTTAGTTCATATGACCCAAACATATACCACAAAAATATAAAAAATATTCATATGACATTCACGATACATGAATGAAAAGGTGTTGGCTCATTGAGCTTCAATTATTAGGTGAAATATCCAAGCACATCAATTACAATGGTGAGACACTAGCTCTAGTAGTGGAACATTGAGTCACTTCTTTCTTCTCCAAAGAATAGTTTTATCTCCTATGCCAAGTAGAGAAGTCAATACTAGCTCTCCAAAGTCTAAGCCTCCAAAAGTTCTTTTCTTGAATCATGAGGTTGTTTTTGTAACAAGGGGAATTACCTTTCAAATCCCCATGGCTCTTGAGTTACCCTCCTGACTCTTGAACTTCTATTATGACCTTTGGAGTTAAAAAACTCTTGAACTTCTAAGTGAATTTTGGACTTCTCTATGTGACTTTTGTCCGTATATGACTATGTGACTCTTCATATTCCACATGAATCTTGGGATTCCACACATTAATTTTTGTCCTTTTATTTTTAATAATTACATAATTACATACACAAATGATGTGTCCTGTCACATGGAAACACTTGACATTGTGATGAAACTTTTCAAGTCACAACTTGAAAATAAATAAATGGACTTCATGATGAGGTGGCAATGCCAAGTTGTTATCCTTGCGACTTTGTCTTCAATATTCATTAACGATTTGATAAGTACTTCATATTTACCCTCCAAAGGGTCTTGTATCAACCTTGGAATCCTTTGAGTCATCAGGAAATATCTTCATTATGTCTTAATATAGGTTTTTCTTCATGTATTCATGATGGTTCTCTTACGTGCTTCTTCTCATTCATTTACTTTATATCTTCCTCGAGGATCACCTCATCATGATGGGAAGGTACTCTTTCCAATGAATATCATCCATGAAAAATAAAAATCAGTGTTAAAATCATCTAGCCTATCCCTACCGGCTCATGGAAGAAGTTGCTTAAGATATGGTTGTGTGAGGGATGAAAGAGGAAGACTTGATTAGGAACGTGTATTTGAACTCAATAGCGGGTAAGGGGAGAAAAATTGTTCATTTTTACTACTCCATGCACTATAAATAATGGGATTTTCTTAGTCTAGTGCAGTGAGGAGGAAAAAGGGACAGGTTTAATGATCTTGTTGCTTAATATTGCGCCATGTGACAAGAAAGATAGAGGGGAAAACTAGGAAATCATAGTTTGAATATACAAGGACTAAGAGGAGGTGTAATTGATCCTTGTTAGTATGCCATGCACTGAGAGAAAGAGGCTTGATAAAGTGTTTAATGCAAATGGAAATAACAAGGAACAAGGATGAAGTATTGTTGCTTGAGACTGCAATATGTGCTAGAAGGAAGAGGAGGTCTTAAGGAAAGTGCAATTTTCTTCAAAAATGGTTCACTATCTCTTGAGACTATGCCATGCATAGAGGGAGGCTTGACAGGACAAGGCTTAAGCACAGAGAGGGACAATAATGATCAAGTGAAGCAAGACCGAGCCTTGTTACTACACCATTCACTAAGCTTAAGGGGAAGCCTTTACGATAGTTAAATTTTCTTCAAAAAAGGCTCAATATTCATTTGGAATGTGCTTTGCCTTCTATGCTAGTGCAGTTTGGACCAAAAATGGCTGATTTTTCATATGGAATGCATGTTTCATTAAGGTAATCCATAGGGAGTTAGTCACTTTTCCTAGGATGGTTTTCACTGCATTATGAGGACAGGAGGAAATTTGCATTGCATAGTATTTTTTTTCAAGGGGATGAAAGGGGCCCTTGATATCATCTTGGAGTGATCTATGTGCAATTCAAGGTTTAGGTGATCAAAAATCAGTGCAATGGGTTATCATGAGCCATAAGGGTTAGGTGACCATCCTTGGAAGGTTCTTAATGTGCATTGATTTGAGATGACCTTGAGAAGAACTTAATGCACAAGAATTGGTGAGAAAGGTTACATAATTTAGGCTCATGAATAGGCTAATGTCATCACCTAGTAAGAGGACTAATGCCTTCATAACTTGCATTGAGTAGGAAGACCAAGAAGAGCTCCAAAAATGGCTAAGTGTGGGACCAATAGAGGTAAGAAGGAAATGCATCCGAACATGACACAAACATGGATCACACACATGAATTTCATCAATACAAGCTGAGATAATACACAAGAACTCCTTGAATAATATTAGCACCTTGAAAACAACCACAAAGCGACACTTGATTCCTAGCTGCAGCCGGTTGAAGTCACATTACAACACTTAGAACACAACATGCGACAAAAGTGATGATTGTGACCAAAATGTGTGTAAATTGCATTAATGTGTATATCATGTATTCCAATGATGTGTAGAACCATGTAATTGATCTGGATTTTATGCAGGAACGCAACAAAATACACATATAACCATAGATACAAAGATGCAGCGGATTTGTGATTTTTCATATGGATTTTATGCGAGGCTGTGAGTGCATATAACCATAGATACGGAGATGCGGCGGGTGTAATTTTTCATATGGAATGCATGTTTCATTAAGGGAATCCATAGGGAGTAAGTCACTTTTCCTAGGATGGTTTTTCAACACATGAGGACGGGGGGAACTTTGCATTGCATAGTATTTTTTTTTTCAAAGGATGAAAGGGGCCCTTGCTATCATCTTGGAGTGATGTATGTGAAATTCGAAATTATAGGTGATAAAAAATTAGTGCAATGGGTCAGTATGAGCCATATGGGTTAGGTGACCATCCTTGGAAGGTTCTTAATGTGCATTGATTTGAGATGACCTTGAGAAGAACTTAATGCACAAGTATTGGTGAGAAAGGTTACATAATTTAGGCTCATGAATAGGCTAATATCATCACCTAGTAAGAGGACTAATGCCTTCATAACTTGCGTTGAGTAGGAAGACCAAGAAGAGCTCCAAAATGGCTAACTGTGGGACCAATAGACTAAGAGAGGGAAATGCATCCGAACATGACACAAACATGGATCACACACATGAATGTCATCAATACAAGCTGAGATAATACACAAGACTAATGAATAATATTAGCACCTTGAAACGACAACAAAGCGACACCTGATTCTAACTGTGACAGTTGAAATCACACATTACAACACTTAGAACACAACATGCAACAAAAGTGATGATTGTGACCAAAATGTGTGTAAGCTGTATTAATGTGTCTAGCATGTATTCCAATGATGTGTAGAACCATGTGATTGATCTGGATTTTATGCAGGAACACAACATAATACACATATAACCATAGATACAGAGATGCAACGAAAATAATACTTCATTTTATTAATAAAATAAATGACTGAAATAAATAGCTAGGGTGTTGGTAGGCGTATCTGTGAGAAGAGATGTGGTGGCTACATGCCTCTGAACTGTGTTACAATGAGAAATAATGGAAATGAGCGGCGGGGGCACTGGTAGCATATCCCTCAGAAGAGATGTGATGGCTACAAGCCTCCCCACTGTGTTACAGAACTAAAATGATGGGAACAAGCGAGCTAGGGCACTGGTAGCGCTTATTTCTGAGAAGAGATGACTCGGATACCAGCCCCTAAAATTTGTTACAATGAGGCTCAAAGGCCTATTTATTGTTGAGAAACAATGTAGAACCCGAAAAGTCCAAAAACCTAACCCTAGGAGATGAAGCACCAAAACTGTGGGCCCTGTTTGGGTAAGTTGGTGTTTCAACTTCCTAGGGACGTAACTTTGGCATCTGATCTCCGTTTGACGTGCTCAATAGCTCGTTATAAATATATATCTGAGGAGTAAAACTTTCGGTGTGAGAAAAATCGGTCCATGGACCCATGTTGCTCTAGAGTTTCCCAAAAAACATCGTTTAGGGCCTCAAAACGACTTCAGAAGTTCAGGACTTGAAAAACCTGCTAAACATAGTAAGTTGTGCTGAAGCTAAAAAACTGAAAGAATTGATGCTGCAGGTCCAAATGAAATAGGTGGGTGGCCACCGATATCCACCTGTATCATTCCTCCCTCCTTAGGAAGAAATGCTATCCATTGTGTTAAGTTCTTCCCTGGGGGGTGAAATTCTGTTGAACTTGGCATTGGATTTGTCTAGGATGTCGCAGACCTATTGGTGGATGTAGATGTGCTATCGATGGGCATCCATTGAAGGATCTGGGAAAAGTTATTTATCATTTCGTTACTCTGTTTTTCGAGGGCCTCCTCGAGCAAGATTTTTATAGGATCTCCTGCTCCCTCGTCTTTCTTTCCTTCGGCCATGGGAGGTCGTTGGGGTTTGCGAGGTTGAACTCCTTCTACCTCGGCCGCGTTGGGGATATTAAAAGAAAAAAAGAGAAAGAGCAAACCACTTTGATACCACTAATCCAAATTTTATGTAGGAATGCAACAGAATACACATATAACCATAGATAAAGATATGCAACGGAAATAATGCTTCATTTTATTAATAAAACAAATGGCTGAAATAAACATCTAGGGTGCTGGCAGGTGTATCTCTGAGAAGAGATGTGGCAGCTACAGGCCTCTGAACTGTGTTACAATAAGAAATAATGGAAATGAGCGATGAGGGCACTAGTAGCGTATCCTTGAGAAGAAATGTGATGGCTACAGGCCTGCCCACTATGTTACAGAATTGAAATGATGGGAACAAGTGAGCTAGGGCATTGGTAGCGCTTATCTCTGAGAAGAGATGTGTCGGCTACCAGCCCCTGAACTGTGTTACAATGAGGCTCGAAGGCCTATTTATTGTTGAGAAACAATGTAAAACATGAAACATCCAAAAACCTAACCCTAGGAGATGAAGTTCCAAAACGATGGCCCCCGTTTGGGTAAGTTGGTGTTTCAACTTCCCAGGGACGTAACTTTGGCATCCGATCTCTGTTTGATGCGCTCAATAGCTTGTTAGAAATCTATATCTGAGGAGTACAAATTTCGGTGTGAAAAACATCGTTCCATATATCCATGTTCCTCTTAGGTTTCCCAAAAAATGTCGTTTAGGGCCTCAAAAAGGCTCCGGAAGTTTAGGACCCAAAAAACTTGCTAAAAATAGTAAGTTGTGCTGAAGCTGAAAAATTGAAAGAATTGATGTTGTGGGTCCAAATGGAATAGGTGGGTGGCCACTGATATCCACCTAGGTCATTACTCCCTCCTTAGGAAGCAATGGTCTCCATTACGTTAAGTTCCTCCTCAGGGGGAGGGGGGGGGGGGAATTCTGCGGAACTTGGTATTGGATTTGTTCAGGATGTCGTGGACCTGTTGGCAGACGTGCTGGATGTAGATGTGCCTTCAGTGGGAATCCATTGAAGGATCTACGAAAATTTATCCATCATCACGTTCCTCTATTTCTCGAGGGCCTATTCGAGAAATATTTTGATAGGATCTCCTGCTCCCTTGTCTTTCTTTCCTTCCGCCATGGGAGGTCGTCGGGGTTTGCGAGGTTAAACTCCTTATACCTTGGCCGCGTTGGGGACATGAGAAGAAAAACAGAGAAAGAGCAGACCATTTTGATACCATTGATCTGGATTTTATGCAGGAACACAACAGAATACACATATAACCATAGATATAGAGATGCAGTGGAAATAATGCTTCATTTTATTAATAAAGAAAATGACTGTAATAAATAGCTAGGGCACTGGTAGGTGTTTCTATGAGAAGAGATGTGGCAGCTACAGGCCTCTGAACTGTGTTACAATGAGAAATAATGGAAATGAGCGACGAGGGCACTGGTAGCATATCCCTGAGAAGAGATGTGACGGCTATAGGCCTCCCCACTGTGTTACAAAACTGAAATGATGGGAACAAGCGAGCTAGGGCACCGGTAGCACTTATCTCTGAGAAGAGATGTGTTGGCTACTAGCCCGTGAAATGTGTTCAAATGAGGCTCAAAGTCCTATTTATTGTTGAGAAACAATGTAAAACCCAAAATTTCCAAAAACCTAACCGTAGGAGATGAAGCACCAAAACTGTGGGCCCCATTTGGGTGAGTTGGTGTTTCAACTTCCCGGGGACGTAACTTTGGTATCCGACCTCCGTTTTACGCACTCAATAACTCGTTAGAAATATATATTCGAGGAGTACAAATTTAGATATGAGAAACATCAGTCCATGGACCCATGTTGCTCTCGGTTTTCCCAAAAAATGTTGTTTAGGGCCTCAAAACGGCTCCGGAAGTTCAGAACCGGAAAAACCTGCTAAAAATAGTAAGTTGTGCTGAAGCTAAAAAAATGAAAGAATTGATGCTTCAGGTCCAAATGGAATAGGTTGGTGACCACTGATATCCACCTGGATTAGTAATGTAAATGGGTTCTCTGGAACTAACTCTAGTGATGTGAAAAAGTACGACACATACAAGAGTGAAAACAACAAAAGTGACACCTGCGACAGGAATGAAACATGAAAATGACACATGGAAATGTGAACGACTTTGAAATAGACACATGCCAAAGTGAATATAACATGGAAAAAACACTTATCAAAGTGAAAGCAAGAAAAAAGATAGTCGTAAACATGAAGGAGACATTTGTGAAAGCAAAAGTGCACCGAAGCGACATTTTGGGAAAAATCAGAAGTATGAATGCAACCAAAGTGAGGGAGACTGTCAAAGAATAATGTGCACTGACTATCAACATGGGTGAATCATTTCACAAGCAATTTCTTGATGGATTTTAATATTATTGTTCAATCTTGCATAAAATAAAGTGTGCTTATGAATTTATTACAAACTAAGAATGTGTGAGAAATTGACTCGTTTGATAGTTATAAAATATGAAGAAGACTTAAACACTTGGCACAACATCAATGGAAAATTAAGTAACTATTGATGAAATATTGTAAGATCTTCAATAGGCTCCATAATTCAAGTGTAGGAAAAATTTTGTAGGGTGTTGATCGCAATGTCAACACTTGACAACACACTGGTAGAACTCTAGCTTCTTTGTTTAGGTTTTACCTTTAAGTGCAAGGCCTTATCCTTTCAGGAATTATTAATTTTCCATGTAGTCTACCTCATATTTTTCACTTATCCTGGTTAAATATATAGTCTCTCGTATTCCTTGATCAACTTAAAAAACAACAACAAGACTAGCCACACCTCAACTGTTTAGGGGAAAGGATAATAAGCATACAAAATTTTCGGTAATCAGGGTTAAGCACATTCCCTGGCATTTCTCCACTACCAACGAGCCTATTAAGTACCCCGATGGAGTCACCTCAAGGAAACACAAGCATCGCTTCGATGCCATCGGGCCTATTCAGTACCTCAATAGAGTTGTTTGCTTCAGCTCTCTACGCAGGAAGCCTTTCTCTTCTTGTTCGTCATCACAATTTCCCTTTTCAAGTTTTTCCACATTTCATTTTAAGAAAAAATGGTGTGGCTTCCATGTAAAGTATTATGAGCAAACACAAAAGAAAATACCTAAAAAACCAAGAAATATGATCAAAAGAACAGAACAAAAGTATAAATAAACTAAAAGGCAACATGTGAGACAAATATCGAAAAACAAAAAAAATGCAGAGACTAGATGGAAAGAAAATTCAGGATGGATGTACAAGGGAAACTAAAATGTAGCTAGACCTACTCCTAACCTCACTAGCTAGAAGGCCAGGGCTAAGTGTAATGGAATTTCCAGTGTATCCATCATAATTTCTCCCAACTTGCAAACAAAAAGATATTAACATTTAAAATCAATATAAAGAATTATGAAAAACAAAAATAACAACTTGAAAATATTTCACAATAAATTGAAGGTCTTTCTTATGAAGAAAAATATGTGCCATACCGACTAGTTTTAACCTTGTTGATTGAAATGTCGATCAAATTTAAGTTTTATCAATGAAAACATTGTTAGTGACACATATTTGATCAAATTTAAGATTAAACATATCATATTATTGATGGATAGAGCATCCAAATGCATCGATAAAAAAACTCCCTTGATTTGATATAGTTGGTACATCTTCCTCTTGAATTATGCAAGATTTAAAGTTAAACAGATCATGTATAATGGATTCAATATTTTCATCCTCTGATTGTAGGATCACACCATCTTGTACCTTGTTGCAACCATGACCAGCCGGGTAGGGGTCTAAAGAATTAGGAAAATTTGTTGGTCTAATAGATTCATTAAACACATTCAGATACAATGAATGATGTGTCAAAGGTGAGGGAAGATGGGAAGACTCAAGAGGAGAGATATGTGTCGTAACTGGGTGAAGCTAAAGATTAATTGAATTAGAATAATATTCATCAACATAATGATCAAATAAAGGCATATCACTATGATATTTAGATTGACCTAGCTTTACCAATGATTCAAAAACCTAACAACTTAGCATTTTAAATTTGGAATCCAAATATGTATTAATTAAAGGAGATTCATGATCATTCTGAATTGAAAGAGAATTCCAATTCATGAATGGAGATTGTAAACTATAATAAACATATTCTTAATCGATACCTTGCAAATAAAAGTCCTCATAAGAAGGATAAATATCATCTGATGTACTTGGACATGCATCACCATTTGTGTTAATGTAAATAAAGATGTCATGATGATGGTTATCCACATTATCGACTTGAATGACACATTTAGAACAATTTGATAGGTTATCAAGATTGTTTGATTCATGATCATCTGAGAGTATAGGAACATTGTTCTGAAAGAGGGAAGAAGGATGGAACATATATCCAACACTTTTCTCCACTGCATATGAAATAAAACAACCTTGTTCCTGATTATTGCTTGGAAAAACAGGTTGCACATCATTAATATTTGAAGTAAGTTGATCAAGTGGAAACAGAGAATGATGAGAAATAGATGGTAAAAGTTTTGAAGTATCCCAGAAGAAGCCAAATTTACATCTACATTAGATTCAATATTGGGTTTATGTACATTGATATGATCCTGAAAACCTAGGGGATCAAATTTCACTTTAGGCTCCATGCAATTACAATACAATTCCAAATTCTCTTCAAAAAAATATAGATCATGGGAAATGGGTGAGTGTTGAATGGGTAGACCAAAATTTTGATTTACATATTTCAAAACTTTAACATCATCACCAGGAGGTACCCAAATTGGTACTGTAAAAGGAGGAAGACATGGAACAAAAGGATTATTAGCTTCCTCCTCAGAAGATTGAAGTGTCTCATGGTTTGCAAAAGTTGGGGAGGGAGAATCATCTAGGGGTTTAGATTCAAGAGATCTCAAGGTAAGTAGAATCAAACTTTAGAATTTTTCCATGAATAAATTCGAGTCGATCACTCCTTCAGGAAATTCATAGTAAATGTGAAGAAATTAATTAAGAAAATTTTCTACAGATTCACTAGGTTCCATTCTAAGAAAATCAATTCTATCGCACACATCTTGATAATCATACCTGTCAAAGGCTTCATGAAGCTCCTTAAAAATTTTCTCAAATGAATGGATGGGAAAAACTGGTAATGTATGATACCATTTCTTAAGTTGACCTTCAAATGTGAGGGTGAACAACCTAATTTGAACATATTTACAATGAATTGCATTTGAGAGACAAAAATTAATAAATTTAAAGAAGTGTCCAAGAATAGTTAGGTCACCCTAGCCATCAAACTTATATTGAAACAAGTTATGGATAATTTTTGCAGGGATGGTAAGATCAATTTCCTTGGAAAAAAATCCCCATATTATGATTTAGGAAAGATCCATTTAAGGGTAGAGATTCAACACAAACTCAATGGTAACAACTTGTCATTTAGCCATCCTTCTAGCGCAAGAATGTTGACGGTGCTAGATATCACCAACATACAGGTGGTCTCCTCGATGTGAAGTCCCAATTGGACCTCACTCTGTTTGGAGTAGAAGCCCCATCTAGAGTATCGACTCAACCACCTTATCTGTAAGGTTCACCTTGGTTTCAATTGATAACAGAAGAGATTATATACATAACCCTTGAACAATCAATTAATTTGACCTTGTGAAACACCGATTTCAATGTGTGAAGGGATACTTTCACAAGAGGGAAGACATGAGTGAGTATATGGAAGGATGTAATAGTAATAACCTAAGAGAGACACCTGAAAAAAATCATATATTAATTAGTAATCTAGAGAAGTAGTTCACACAGACACAATGATCATTAAACACAATACAACAAACCTTCAACAAGATAAGTACTAGAGCCAATAAAGTAGTTCAATTTACATAGTACATATGAAAATAAAATATATTACAAACATGTAAATGGTATTCTTATGACATTAATGATACATGCATGAAAAGGTGTTTGCCCATTGAGCTTTAATTATAAGGTGAAATATCAAAGTACATCAATTACAATGGTGAGGCACTATCTCTAGTAGTACAACATTGAGTCACTTATTTCTTCTCTAAATAATAGTTTTCTATCCTATTCCAAGTAGATAAGCTAAAAATAACTCTCCAGAGCCTAAGCCTCCAAAATCACTTTTCTTGAGTTATGAGGTTGTTTTTATAACAAGAGGAATGACCTTTCATATCCCCATGACTCTTGAGTTACCCGCATGACCCTCAGACTTATTTAATGACCTTTGGACTTCTAAACAACTCTTGACTTCTAAGTTAATTTTGGACTTTTCTATGTGACTTTTTTCCATATATGACTATGTGAGTCTTCATATTCCACATATGACTCTTGGACTTACACACATTACATTTTGTCTTTTTCCTTTTAATAATTACATCATTATATTCACAAATGATGTGGAATGACACATGGACACACTTGACATTGTGATGACACTTGCGCAAGTCAGATCTTGACAATGAAGCCATGTAATTCATGATGAGGTGGCAATGACAAGATGTTCTTCTTGTTGCTTTCTCTTCAATATTCATGAAATATTTGATAATTACTTCATATTTACCCTCCAAGGGGTCTTGGATCAACCTTGGAATCCTTTGAGTAATCATGCAATGTCTTCATTTTATCTTAATCTAGGTTCTAATTCATGTCTTCATGATTGTTCTCTTACGTGCTTCTTCTCTACAAGTGATTCTTCTCATTCATCTCCTTGCTATCTTCCTCGAGGATGACCTTGTCATGCTTGGAAGGTACTCTTTCCAATGAATATAATTAATGAAAAATACAAATCAATATTAAAAGCATCTATCCTATCCCTACCAGCTCATGGAAGAATTTTCTTAAGATAAGCCAGTGTGAGGGTTGAAAGAGGAAGGATTGATTAAGAAGGCACAATTGAACTCAAAAGTGGTTGAGGTTGTTAGGTCCCTATATTACTAGTATAGTCCCTTATTTTTGTTAGTGTAACCCCCTTATTGTTATTATTGTACCCTTGTAACCCCCATATTGTTATTATTGTGCCCTTAAATTATTATTGTTAGGTCGGCTATGATTACATTGTGGCCTCACTAGGATTACATTAGGGCCCCATGGACTCCTATATATAGAAAGGAGGTTTTGTAATTTGGATAATCCAAGAATTGTTCATTCATGTAATGTATTGGAGGTTTCCCCCTCGAAGTGGCTTATTTATAAGGTGTTGATATCTCTTTTCTTCTCTTTTTGGAGTTGGTTTCAAAATAGAGGGGAGCACCATTGTTCATCATTACTATGTCGTGCACTATGAAGAAGGGGATTCCCTTGTTTGAGCACAGTGAGGAGGTAAAAGGGACATGTTTAATGAGATTGTTGATTAAGACTGTGCCATGCACCAAGAAAGAAAGAGGGGAATACTAGGAAAGCATAGTTAGATTGTAAAAGGACTAAGAGGAGCCCTAATTGAGCCTTGTTACTGCACCATGCCCTAGGATAAAGAGGGTTGAGAAAGTTTTCAACGCAGAGGGGAATAAAAAGAACAAGGATGAAGGCTTGTTTCTTGAGGCTGCTTTATGCGCTAGAAGGAAGAGGAGTTCTTAAGGAAAACATAGTTTTTTTCAACAAGGGTTTAATATCTCTTGAGACTGTGCCATGTGCTAAGGGAGGCTTCATGGGACAAGGCTTGAGTGTAGATAGGGACAAAAATGATCAAGGGAAGCAAGACCAAGCCTTGTTACTGCACCATGCACTAAGCTTAAGGGGAGGCCTTTATGACAACACAATTTTCTTCAACAAGGGCTCACTGTTAATTCAAAATGCACTTTTCCTTATATTATAGTGTAGTTTGGCCCAACAATGGCTGAATATTAATCTTGAATGCTATTTTCACTGAGGGAAGCCATAGGGAGTAAATCAATTTTTCTAAGAGGGTTTTCACTACACTATGAGGATAGGAGGGCCTTTGCATTTCATAGTTTTGTTTTGCAAGGGGATGAAAGAGGTCATTTTTGTTAGCTTAGAGTTCTCTACGTGACATGTAAGGCATTGTAGCATAATTTGACTCAGCTAAAATTGAAGAGAGGTTCTGAGAAATTCAATATTGTTGAGGAACAGTTGTTAAAATTTCAAGAGGACCTGCAACATTCTCAAAAGGATAACCACAAGCTCAACGAGAATTCATCATCACATGTGCACTGGAACCAAAATCATGGAAGCCTAAACAATGGAGGTGTAATCTAAGCCATAGGAGTAGAAAAGAAGAAAAGTGTGTAGCAAGGGTCATGTCGGGCTTATTCATGTGCAGAATAGTTCAAGAGTTGAGTCAATTGATGCATTCAGAACATTTCACATAGCTCGGGGTTGAGTCGTGCAAATATACGTATAGAACCAGTGTTCATAGGCTTAATCTCAATCACATGTGGAGGGCCTGACCATAGATCACAAATCGTAATCGCAAAGTTAAGGAGGAATAGAACAAGGTTGAATTTCCGAAATGTGAAATGCGTTACAAGGACTGGATGCGATATAGTTCAAAGCTTGAATATAAAGTATTTAAAGTCTGGCCGTGGGACCCTCTCGCATATCGCACATCACAAGCTCAAGATGGGTAGCGATCATAAGATAATGGGATTCGACGAAGTGCAAAGTGCGATAACCAAGCAGACACGATGGAGCTCAGAGCTATGATTTAATATATTCCAATCGCACATCACATGTCGCAAGCTCAAGAGGAATGACGCTCATGAATATGTTATGAATTTTGAAATGTGAAATGCGACAAGATTTTATATCGCTGATTGCAATTTTGCGATTGACCCCACCTCCACTTGCGATTATCGCACATTGCACATCGCAAGCTTAGGAGGAATGGCGCTCATGAATATGTTATGAATGCCGAAATACAAAATGTGATAAAGGGAGGGACACGATAGTTTTCAAAGGAAAATTGGAATATCTTTTAAATTCCAGTCTTATGGAAATTACAAAGGAAAGTTTGAATGCATGGTAGACTCAGGTAAGAAAAGACCCGATGCTACTTATAGAATAGTGGTATGCATTTACGATAGTTTATTAATCAAAGACTAAATTCTATGGACACGAGCAGAAGAGGTAGAGTCAGGTTGTAGGTGACATGATGATAGTGTTATAAATGCAAAAGCATGGGAAGAGTTGGGTAGAGATGTGTTTATGTAGACTGTTAGGATATCACAGTAGAAACGGAAGGAGACACATCAGCAACAAATAAAATTCAGCAAAAGGATTATATTTCAAGTCTTATTTTGTTTTATTTGTTAATATCAAAGCTACAATGATGTCCTCGATTGCAATGTAATAAGTAGTTTAACGGTTTATGTAGTTGTCGAGGCATAAAATGTATCTTTTTAACACCTATTTATCTCACATTAATTATCAATCCGGGAGTGACTTTTTATTTCAAGAGTGTACTCTGTCTGAGGCAGAAATTTATCCAAGAGCAATGCTGTGAAGATGTAGTACAAAATAAAAAATGCAAAGGTAACAAATGCTTGAAAGAAACCTACTTACAGTGACATGAATGGAAAGATTAAACTACATCAATATTGCAAAACATCGATCAGGGATGCAGTAGCAGTAACTCTTTCCCTTAGAAATCGATGCAAGATAACCAATCTGGGGACTTGGAAGCAAAAACCTCTATCCTCTACAGTTGGAGATCTTAAAACAATTGAAACAAAAGCAAATTCAATAAAAGCAATTTAAAGGAAACGAAAGCTGGAAAGGAACAAAAGCATGTAACTATAACTCATCTATTTGCTGATCTAAAGCTATGAATAAAAAATAAACAATAAACAGAAATGGAACAGAAATATGAACAGAAATCAAATAACTATGTAATCGTAATAAATCTAAATGCAATTATCACACAACAGTAATTAAAGAATAGAAATACAAACAGAAGAACGATTCCACCAGGGTCGGGCCCTCAACCACCGATGAAACGCTGCTGCACTTTACTCCAGCGTTTGAGAAATGGAATGAGAAAAAACTCTTTTATTAATCAGGCATGAATAATGTTTACAAACAGCTTGTACTCTCTTAACAAGAGTCGATGCACAATTCTGCAAATTACAACAAGAAAAGTCTCCCTATTCTCCCCCCAATACATAATACATGCTCTCCTTTTATAATCAGAAGGAGGAGAAATTAAATAGCAAGTATGATCTCCCATAACAGTATTGGATTGTTCCCAACAACTTGATCAACCAGAAAATACATTTCCAACAGTCTTTCAACAAGAGCAAGGCGAATTTGGCTTTGCAGCTGAGATTTAGAGGACGGCTACAACAACAAATCTGAGAAAATCGTGCTCAAAGAACCCTGCGTTTCTCTCAATACAGGCCGAATTTGGGCAAACCGTTCTTTATTAAAGTTAATTGGGTCCGTTCTGGACAAAAACCATGTTCCGGATTTTCCATATTCTTCTTCATTTGCTCAGAATCTCAACCGCAAAACTGTCACTTCTTATTCCAGCAAATTTCTGAGTTGGAATATTTCATAATGATTTGGAAATCAAATCTGCAGTCTAGCAAATATCTTGGAGGCTAAAATGGTAAGTGATATTACAAAATATATTAATAAACCATCATTGATAAAATTATGCATAATAATCATCAATTTATTAAAAATAAAGGAGAATAAATAATATTCATCCATAAAAGCATAAATCATTATAAAATGGATTTATATGATAAATTATAATAAATGACATGATAAAGAAGAGTGAAAATGGATGAAATAAGTGTTAAGAAGTGGTTGTATTCACGGCCCAACATACCCCCAAACTGAATATATTGCATGCCCTCATGCAATCCAAAACTGAATATATTGCATGTCCTCATGCAATCCAAAGACAAAACCCATGTGTTAACCAAGCAAAGAAAATTGTTCATCCCAACTCATGAAATGGATGGAACAAATGCATGTTTCCTCAAATAATGAAAATTCGATTTTAGCAATCTTGATAAAGGCATAACAATTTTTATAGTTGACATTCAACTATATGTATATGAAGTTGCAGAAAAATGTAACATAAGTAACATCAAACTTCATTAACCATTTTCTCAAAAATCAGATCGTTTGGATGCACAAATCATGAGATATATATAAAAAATGATTGTAGGTGATAGTGCATAATTTTCGAAATTTAATGAACTAATTTAGCGTGAAATTATCTGGGTTTGTGTATTTTAATGATACCTCTCTGTTATCCAGAAATCACAAGAATTCAGTTCATAGTTTTAAAGATATATGCAAATCAATTTCTGCACTATATACAAATGAAATTGTATGTCTTAAATGAGAAAGAAAGTGGAAAACATCCATCATGTGTAGCAATTCCCTCCCCCCAAACTGAAGAATTAGCATGTCCTCATGCGATGCTAGAAACAAAGAGAGGTGGTTGCTACAATCTGTTGAAATCTATGCTTGGTGTAAAACATGGAATAAGGGAGGTGTTGAGAATGAATAAGAATATCCATGGATGATAAAGAATATTACGGACATGGTCACAAGAAAGAAATGAAATAAATCAACACTCCCCCAAACTGAAAGATGAGACGTGTCTAAAAAATGGGAAGTGGTAAAGATGTAGAATAAATAATGCTCAATGGATGTTTATGAAATTCTCCTAAATTCATAATAAATCAGAAAATTATGCTATTTTACCTCAAGTGTTACCTCCGAAAAATGTGGAATGACATGTAGTGACTGGCCTTTGTTGAAGCTGATGTAGGCTGAGCGAATACTGAAAGTGATGCAAAAGATAGAAGCCATGCAAGCACATCATGTCTGAAGAATTGTGTGCATTCGCGAGCCTTTGTTGTTTAGTTGCAATAGTGATCATGCTGCGGATAGAATTTTCCCCATACTTGTTGTTCTCTTGTAAACAAATCACAATTATGTATGCAATTTTCTTGAATCCACGGTTTTAGTTTTAAATGGCAATAGCTAAGATGCATGCAAAAATGTTCAAGCAGAAAAAAAAAATAAAAAAAAAATAAATAAATAAAATAAAATAAAAATAAATAAAAAATAAAAAATAAAAATCTGTAAAAATGCAGTATCAATATTGTGGAAAATCAACAAAATAAAAGAGCAGCATACTGTACAGCAGTTGTACAGCATGGAAAGGCATACATACTTATGATACAATCAATGAAATTATAGCATTTACTGAAATCCATGCATGTGATAAATCGTAAATAGATATAGAAGCGTTTTGTAATGATTCAAGGATAAGGAGAAGGGACAGCTTAAGATAAACATAAGTACAAATGCGTTTATTACCCACTTAAACTAATGTGATCGATTTATGATGATTTTCATGTATAATAGGTTCAAAATAAAAGGTTAAGGATTCATACTTTCATCTGATATTTAAATAGAGATATAGGAAAAATGGTTTAATATTACTATTGATGTGTATAAATGTGACTCCAGTACCATCAGCAGAGCTCTGTTGCCCACAGGTGTCCATAACCTTGACAGAGTTGCTCTCTCACCCTTGGAACCATTGTCCTTTATTTATGCTGAGGAAGTGCTTCTTAATTGTCATAACGGAGGCCGTTGTGCTGGTCTGGTGACCAGATAAATGACAATGCCATTCACCGGGAAGAAGTGAAAAGTGGGCAGGCTGGCTCGTGATGAGACCTCCTATTCCAAGGACTGCCTAATTTTTGAATTGTCCATTGGACCATATCCCTGGTTTGGTGGCCATGATGGGAATGCCACTTCACTTGCTTCCTTATGAACGTGGTAGGCTGGCTCTTGATGAGACCTCCTATCCTCCATCTGTCAAATTATAAAATTATTAATGAAATATGTAAATATTTTTCTTTTCATATAGCACTTTCCTATTTATTCATAAAGGATGGCTCAGCACTCCTTAAGAGTAGGGATGGTGGAAGAAGTCTGAACAACTCAATAGAAAAGAATATGCCCTTGTTCCTACTCCATAAGTAAAAATCAAAGAAAGTTATAAAATATGAGAAAGAATCAACATGATAAATATAATCGATTATATGAATTTAGTGGTAGTAAGACAACAAAATCATATTATTGATTATGTCCCTTTTTCCTTTTTCTTATCATTACTAAACAACTTTATTAAAAATGGCGATTTCTTTTGATTTGTTGATTACAGTAAGCTTTAATTTGTATGATTGTATGTAAATGATATATTTGCCTTCAGAAAAGTAATCAAAAATCCAACATGCTGGCTTAAAACAAAAAAAAAATCTACACAAAAAGTGTTGTTCCTTTTAAAAGGAACAACAAAAACAATCTGCGAAACCGTTGTTCCTTTTGAAAGGAACAGCAAGAAAATACTCCGCGAAGGTGTTGTTCCTTTGGAAAGGAACAACAAAAACAATCTGCGGAAGTGTTGTTCCTTTGGAAAGGAACAGCAAGAAAATATTCTGCGGAAGTGCTGTTCCTTTGGAAAGGAACAGAAAAAAAAAAGCGGTGTTGTTCCTTTTGAAAGGAACAGCAAAATCATGCAAAAAAAAATGTTTTTTTTTTTTTTTTAAAGAACAACAAAACTAATCAGCGAAAATGTTGCTCCTTTTGGAAGGAAAAATAGAAATAAACACATAAACGCATTGCTTATTAAGAGGAATGGTTGCTGTTCCTTAAGAGGATTAACAACTGTTCCTTAAGAGGAACAACAGACAGCTATACACACGCAAAAAGGGAAAAAATAGAGAAAGAAAAAAATCTAATATGCAATCCATTTCCAAACGAATCCAATCAAATAGAAAGGAAAATTTATGTACAGATTTCAAGAAAAAGTAATTTTTTACAGAATTGGTGCTACTGAAGAATTGCCTTCTATAACTGAAACTTGCATGGTGGGGTCCTTATTGTTCAATTGCAACTGGAGCGGAAATTATAATTTGAAAAGATTAACACATAAAACAAAAAAACATAAAATAAATCAGAAAAGAAACAACACTTTATTAAGTTACAACAACTATGATGTTATTTATAAGAGAATATCAAATCTTTTGCATGTGATTATTACCGAAAGAATTTCTACTAATTAATATCAAATCTATTTATGGAAAAAAATGATCTTTTGAAAAATATTTGGTAGTAGTGGCATGAATCTTCAAATGGAAACCAATTATTCATTTCTTCTTGTTATGAATCTATTAGGTAATGAACTGGATGAAATGCCCTTGTTTCACTAAAATTTTTCTCGAGAATCGCTCATCCATAAATTCTTCTAAGACCTGCAAAAAAACGAGTGTCTACCTGCAATAAAACATTAAATCATGGAGAAAGAGAGGTGGTCAGGTTCTCGTAATCCAAGAATTATGAAAAAAAACTAACAAGTAGTTACTCTATAGAACAAGTCCACGGAAAAATAAAACAAATTATATTTGCTACCTGCGGGAGAGCAGTGTTTCACGATACTAACCAGCATTGTTTTAATCATACCTTCTTTGTTTTTTTTTCCGATTTAAGTGATTCCAAAGTCAAATGAGAGCTAATTCAAAGGTTTATCTCCAATAGAAACAAGTTTTAAAAATTCCATGTAATTGTATGTTAAACTTGCTTAGAACAACCTGCATAATAGAGTCATTTTCTATTTTCCAGCTCAGACCAACAGTTGGTATTTCAAGCATAAATTATTCGTTTGATGGCGGATTGAACCGATTAAAATTGGAGATTAAAGTAGATTCATTTATTGATCTTCAGTAGAAATATTTTTTGAAGACAAAAAGAATTGATGGGTCAAATACGTTAAGGAACAGCCGAGAAAACAGAGTTTCAAGAGTGCTGATTTATGATAGGCAATCAGTATTTTGGTCATAAATTCCTCATACGATATCGAAATTGAGTGATTCAAATTTATTTTTAAACTAGCTTCATAGAGGAATCTTCCATAGAAACATATTTTAAAAATATAGTCATTTAGGCTTCCAAAAACTAATTGTCCCAACTCTGTTATTGAGCTGCCTACTAGACACCCTGTCAATGTTTTGGTTCTAACTTTCTCGTTTCAAATCCAAATTGAGTGATTAAAATTGGGTTATAAAGTAGAAATAAAAATCTACTTAGGATAGAAATAGGTTTTAAAAATATTCACTTTTGGTCCCCCAAAACATGATTGTCCCAACTGTGTTTCCAGAAATTGCATCAAGCCCGCAAGCCAAAAAGATATGATATTCAAGAAATTTTTCTATATTGATGATAAAAATGAAAATTAGTGTTTGTAGAATTGTTTTTTGCAATATAATTAATCTACATACACAGATAAATTAGAATATTTATCATCAATGTTGATTTCACAGCGTGTTGAAACAAAAAAAACAACTATTTTTATAAAAATAAAAAAAATGTGTTTGTTTTATTTCCTTATTTATTTTATTTTCTCCACTATCCTACTCTTATTTGGAGAATGAATAAGATTACGTATAAGAGTATTTCCAGTGGAGCCATTTCTGAAATAAAGACTCAATTATGTACATACCCAAATTTAAAAAAAGTATGTTAATAAAAATTAGGGTATGAGAAGCCAACTTCCCTTGAAAAGATGGTTCCAAAAATTGTTGAAGTATGGAGTGATGTTTCAAACAAATGATGGAATGAAACCAGTCTTCAATATATCCTTTACTTCCTTGATTTTCCATATCTATCGTATCATGAAGTTCTTGAGGTTTTAAAATGGTTTGTTGGTGCAAACTAGAAGAAACCTCATTTTCTTTCATAACTTCTACAATTTTTGGATTTGGTACATTTTGAATCTCAGTGCAATTTTTGTCCAATAGTGCATGTGAGATAGAATGGGTGGGAAGGGTCGGTGAATTTTGCAGTTCAACACTGTAAGCATGTTGTACTAGTTTATTATGGTGAGGCTGTGGAATGAGTTGAGCAGGAGATTGTGTAGGGAATGGAGCCTCTTGATGATATAATTGATTGGGTTGAGTGGATGATTTTGATTGGAAAACAAGGTGTTGTGGAAGAGTTGGAAGATGTGTTTGTGCTACAAGATGAGGGAGAGTAGTCATGTAATCATAAGGTGAACCATTCCAATATGGTAGACAAGATTGGTAGTGGTTATATTGAGATTGGCATGGCTGCCCTAACATGAGTATTCCATAATGGATTATGCAAGTAAAGGAATGGAGAGGAAGTGTTTTGAACCATACTTGTTAACCTTGTTGCAGCTTCCCCATCTCTTTGATATGTGACTTCCAAATTAGATAAGGAAGAAAAACTATCTATGGAATGCTCCTTTTGGTAATGGGGGCAAAACACTTAATCAAATTCTTGATTTCTCTGAACCTGCAAAACATTCAATTGTGACTTTAGAGAGCTAATAAAATCATATTTAAAATTTTCAAATAAAACCTTGATTTCAGCTCTTATGTCTCTTGTTCTTGTAGTAAATTTAGAAAAGAAAGAAGAAACTTCTCTAGAATTCTTACCAGTCTTAGAAATTCCTCTTGAATACCTTATGCACAATTCACAAACATCATCATATGATAACAGAAAAACATCACCTTTTCCTATCATATTTAAGAGTTCTAAAAATTCATCGTTGATTGCTTTAAGAAGGAGTGTTTTCAAGATCTCTTTTTCCAAATGCTTATGCCTTGATTTTTGAAGGTTGTATCGAAATCGCTCTACATAGTCCTCCAAGCTTTCATCTTCCCTTTGTGTCATACCGAAAATATCTTCATTGGATTTGCAATAGTCTTGGTACTTCTTCAAGAATATGTTCTTCATGTCCTCCCATGTTTTGATGCAGTTCCCACCTAGGCTCATGAGCCATCGGAGAGCTGCTCCTTTTAGAGTAAGAGGAAACACTTTCAATCTTTGATCGTTAGTACAATAATCATATCCTCTACAAATTATTTCAAACTCAAATAAGAATGTATCTAGATCTTCATTTTTCAAACCATGAAAATTTGGTAGAGACAATGGGGGAATTATGTGCATTTGTGTCACTCCTCCTAGATCTTTGATAGGGAATTCAAAAGTTGCAATGTGAGCCATTTCTTACCATAATAGAAGATGTTCTTCGGGTGTTTCTTTAAGGATCCTCCTTCCAATGTTCCTGTCAATTGGTTAGTGAAATGGGTGGTGCTTACATCACCACTCGAGTGGAATTACAAGATTTTTTCAAAAATTCTACCTCTAAAATTCAAAAAAACACAAGCATTCATTCCTACCTTAAGCTTTCACTCAATTCTGTTGTGAAGCGGACCAGTGAACAAGTGTGTTTCTTGCTTGGTGCGCAGGTTCTTACCTTCCGTCTTTAATACCCAATTCTTCCCAAGCAGAAAAAATTAAATATGCATCACTCTTTCTAAATAGCATACACTCTCCCCGGCAACGGCGCCAAAATGTCGAGGCATAAAAATGTATCTTTTTAACACCTATTTATCTCACATTAATTATCAATCCAGGAGCGAATTTTTATTTCAAGAGTGTACTCAGTCTGAGGCAGCAATTTATCCAAGAGTAATGCTGTGAAGATGTAGTACAGAACAAATGCAAAGGTAACAAATGCTTGTAAAGAAACCTACTTACAATGACATGAATGGAAAGATTAAACTACATCAATCTTGCAAAACATCGATCAGGGATGCAGTAGCAGTAACTCTTTCCCTTAGAAATCGATGCAAGATAACCAATCTGGGGACTTGGGAGCAATAACCTCTGTCCTCTACAGTTGGAGATCTTAAAGCAATTGAAACAAAAGAAAATTCAATAAAATCAATTTAAAGGAAACGAAAGCTGGAAAGGAACAACAGCATGTAACTATAACTCATCTATTTTCTCATCTAAAGCTATGAATCAGAAATAAACAATAAACAAAAATGGAACAGAAATATGAACAACAATCAAATAACTATGTAATCATAATAAATCTAAATTCAATTATCACACAACAAAGATAAAAGAATAGAAATGCAAATAACTGAAAGATTCCACCAGGGTCGGGCCCTCAACCACCGGTGAAACGCTGCTGCGCTTTACTCCAACGTTTGAGAAATGGAACGAGAACAAACTCTTTTATTAATCAGGCATGAATAATGTTTACAAACAATTCATACTCTCTTAACAAGAGTCGATGCACAATTCTGCAAATTACAACAAGAAAAGTCTCCCCATTCTCTCCCTAATACACAATACATGCTCTCCTTTTATAATCAGAAGGAGGAGAAATTAAATAGCAAGTATGATCTCCCATAACAATATTAGATTTTTCCCAACAACTTGATCAACCAGAAAATACATTTCCAACAGTCTTTCAACAAGAGCAAGACAATTTTGGCTTTGCAGCTGAGATTTGGAGGATGGCCGCAACAACAAATCTGAGAAAATCGTGCTTACAGAACCCTGCGTTTCTCTCACTACAGGCCGAATTTGGGCAAACCATTTTTTGCAAAAGTTAATTGGGCCCATTCTAGACAAAATCCATGTTCCGGATTTTCCATATTCTTATTCATTTGCTCAGAATCTCAACCGCAAAACTGTCACTTCTTATTCCAGCGAATTTCTGAGTTGGAATATTTCATAATGATTTGGAAATCAAATATGCATTCTGGAAAATATCTTGGAGGCTAAAATGGTAAGTGATATTACAAAATATATTAATAAACAATCATTGATAAAATTATGCATAATAATCATTAATTTATTAAAAATAACGGAGAAGAAATAATATTCATCCATAAGAGCATAAATTATTATAAAATGGATTTATATAATAAATTATAATAAATGACATGATTAAGAAGAGTGAAAATTGATGAAATAAGTGTTAAGAAGTGGTCGTATTCACGGCCCAACAATAGTCTAGGATTTTCAAGAAGCTCGAGCAGTTACAAACTGCTTTTGTTTGTATTTAAGGAAGAGAGAAAGAGAGAGGAATGGTTCCGAGTTTTGGACCTCCTGGAGACTACATTTTGTACTTATTTTTTTGATGGGTGAATGAAATAAGCAACAAGTTTCCTATAACTTTTGATGGTGATTCATGTTTCTTCTGTCATTTTATGTTGTTTCTTCCTTGAATGAAGTGAAGTATAGAAGAATCCAGTCTCTGATTTATGTTTGTAAGTAAGAGTTAATTAGAATTAATAAGCGCTCCTTCACTCCAACGCCTCTCCCTTCACAAATTATCTTTGGAACTTAAATGTAATAGATTTTGTGTTTACAACATATTAATTTGAGTTTCCTCTATCTCCATGAATTCTCTCTGAAACTTTAAAGTAATAGATTTTTTATTTACAACATATTATTTTGAGTTTCCTCTCTCTCCATGAATTCTCTCATAAACTTAAAAGTAATAGATTATGTGTTTACAACATATTACTTTGAGTTTCCTCTACAGTTCTTGTTTTCTATTCAGATATCAGCAGCCAATGGCATTGTGAAATCTTTTATTATTCCAGATCATTAAGGGTTTTAGAAAACTAGTTTCCAGAGGGATAGAACGAAGACCTCATGATAAAATTATTTCTGTAACACACTTTTAAAATTTCTTAAGCACTGATTCCTTTCACAACTGAGGGATTGTCTCTTAAGAACCAACATTTTCTGGCGCCACTACCGGGGATGAAGGCACGAAGTTATTTTTCCCAACGTATTGAGATATATTTCTTGATGGTGAACAAGATTTAGATATAAAATTTGGTTGTTTATTATTCACCTGTCGACTCCACTGATGAATATTTCATTAGATAAGGAATTTTTCTGGCAAGAAAATGAGAAAGCATCTTGGAAAAAACAATTATCAGAGTTTGAATCTTTTAAGGAAGTTTTATTTTTCACTATTAGTTTAGTGGTCTATTTTCCCATACATATCAAGAAGATTGTTTTCTGCTTTATATTCTCAAAAGATTATAATGCCCAAAAATTAAATTCTTTATTGGAGAAAGAAGATTTTTCTTCTACTTGTATTATTGATCTTGACACAAATTTATCTCCTAAATATGAGAGGAGAGATGATTGTTGCATTACAATTCCTGAAAATAATCTGTCACGGTACGTGCATAAAGGTGAGGATTCATCATCTTTGGGTGATAATATTCTACCTCATAAACAATTTTCTTCTTTCTAGCTTGGAACCAAGGTGATTTTAAAACCCTTGGTGCTCCCTACATTTCTTCATCAATATCCTTTAAGAAGCTTTAAATTTATGCCAAGTTTTTCTGGAGAAAGTGACGAGGTTGCGACCAAACAACAACCTCCTAGAATTTGAATACTTTATGGACAAATTTCAAATTATCTATGAAGATTTGGATTTAAAGATGTTTTTTCATTCATCAAAGCGAGGTGCTTGGGATTGGTTCTAGTGTTTGGAGGAAGGTTAAATTAGTTCATGGAGAGTTTTCGAGACATATTTCTTAGATATTGGGGCGAGAACAAGGCGTACGAAAAGAAATTTTTTGAGTTATATTCCATCCAGAGGTAGAGTAATGAATCAATCACTACGTTTAATAGGAGGTTTCAAAAAATCTATTTCAGCATGCCAAAAAATATTTGACCTCATGAAGATGCAACTATGATATACTATTTGAGGGCTCTCTCTACTGTCTTGGATTTTTATCTCAAGGAGAGAAAGCCTTGCACTCTGGAGCTGATGTTTGTTTATGCACAGGAAATCAAAGATAATGTGTGGGATTGTGGATTTTTTTCCTGTCATATTGAAAGAACAAGTTTTGTTGAAGACAAGAGGGTTTGTCAAGAAAACATTGGAATTTATTTACAAGAGAATTCAAATTCAGAGATGAACAAGGATTTTCAAAAGGTGTCAAAGGATTCTTGTATTGCTGAATAACAATAATTTAGGCATTCTGAAGATTCTGATCAAAAATTTGTTGCAACAACTAAACTACATGTTGGAAGCCTAGAAGATAATTACAATTTTCATAATTTTAATGATTTTGCATGTAGGAATTTACAAGGTAAGTTCCATAGATCAAGAACCAAATGTCATCGCTCAAAAAAAGATCAAAAATTAGTACACCAATATAATCATGTGTTTAAAACCCTAGAAGAGGGAAACAATCCACGACTTGAGCCAACGCGGCCACTTCAGGAAATTTATTAATATAAAAAGAGAAGTTACATATGTTTCTCTCATAAACGGTTACCAGATAAATGACCCTCCATGCTCTTTAAATAGATATCACAGACCAATCGGGTGTTAAGCTACGGATCAAGTGTCGTTAATACCGAGGAGAGAGATAACCATCAGATCACTACAAATCGTGACCGTTGGATTATAAGCTACAAATGTACATGGTAAAGAAGCACACTTTACCTAACTCTACACTAGACTATGTTATTCTTAACTATTTCCTATGTGTCAAAATATCCTAACATCCCCCCTTTAGAACAACTTGGGATAGGATTGTAGGATTTACAAAAGTGACACAATAGGAGCCTATTTCCTATCTGTCAAAATATCCTAACATACCCCCTTAAGAACAACTTGGGATAGGATTTAATAATCTACAAAAGTGACACAATAGGAGAAAGAAGGATGCATTAGAGCCTATATGCCCCTTAATGATAGCTTTCCTAAACTCCAAGCATGGATCGAAGTTTTCTAAACTTCGCTTCTGTGAGAGCCTTTGTAAAGATATTGGCTACTTGATCATTGGTTGGACAAGACTGCACTATAAGAACACGATCATGAATGAGATTTCTGATGAACTGTATGTGGAGTTCAATGTGTTTCATACGCTGATGCTGAACTGGATCTTTACAGAGCTGAATGGAACTCTGATTGTCACACCAAAGAGTAGTTGGATGCTGCTGATGAAGCCGAAATTCAGACAGGATCTGACGAAGCCACATGGCTTCCTTGCTGGCTTCAACTGCACCACGATACTCCACTTCTACAGAAGAAAGAGAGACAAAAATTTGTTTCTTACAAGACCAAGTAATAGGTCCTGAACCAAGAGTGAATACATATCCTGCAGTAGACTTTTGATCATCAGGGTCACCAGCCCAATCAGAATCAGTGAAAATAATCAATAATGGAGATGCTCCTGCACTGTAATGAATCTCGAACTGAACTGTACCTCGAATATATCGAAGTATTATTTTAGCTGCTTTCCAGTGACTTTCATGAGGTTGGTGCATAAACCGAGAGACAATACTAACGACAAAGGAAAGGTCAGGATGGGTATGGGTTAGATACAAAATTTTACCAACAAGTTGACGATATAAGGTAGCATCAACTTCAAGGGTAGTACAAGTGACTAAAATCTTGACTCCAGACTAAAAGGGAGAAGGGGCTGGCTTACAGTCTTCCATGTGAAAGTGGTGTAGAAGATTATAGGCATACTTGGACTGAGAGAGGGTAATGCCTTCCTTGGATTACAAGACTTGAAGACCAAGGAGATAATGCAAGTGTCCTAAGTCTGTCATTTCAAACTTCGTTTTGAGGCTAGACTTCACATGGTTTATATGGTTGGGATCACTACTAGTAATATTAAGATCATAAACATAAAGAACAAGGATGGTGAAGGACTTACCCACTTTCTTGGTGTAGACAGTGTTGTCAAAATGACACCTAGAAAAGCCATTATCTAATAGAAATATATCCATTTTGGTATACCAAGCCCGAGGAGCTTGTTTGAGACCATAGAGAGACTTCCTAAGGTGAAAAACAAGGCTAGAGTCATTTTGGATAAATCCAGGGGGTTGTTCCATGTATATTTCTTCATGTAAATCTCCATGTAAGAAGGCAGATTTAACATCCATCTGATGGAATTCCCATTTAAAGGAGGCAGCAAGGGAAAGAACAAGGCAGATATAATTCATTTTGGAAATGGGTGAGAAGGTTTCAGTATAGTCAATGCCTTCAACTTGTCAAAATCCTTTAGCAATAAGACGAGATTTATGTCTATGCACTTTTCCATCTAGTCCAAACTTTGTTTTGTAAACCCATCTGCATCTCACAATTTTTCTTCCTTTTGGAAGAGGAACAAGATCCCAAGTATCATTTTCCAATAAGGAGCATTATTCTTCATTCATAGCTTCATCGCAATCTGGATGACTGGAGGCTTCTCAAAAGGTTTCTGGATCATGATTTTCTAGAACTTGAGCCAATAAGGAAGAGGCTCTTTCAAATTGAGAACGTGTACATTGTCGATCGGCAGGGTCACCTACAAGAGAACTTGTTGCATTCCGAGTCGAGCGGACCGATCTTGGAATCGGTGGAGTAAAAGGAACAATTTCAAGAGGTGGAGGAGGATTTTCATCCTTGCGATCATCATCTGAAATAGAAGGAATGATATTAAAAATAGAAGAGAGAGAGAGAGGTGGCACATATGCCGAATCGGGCTCGCAGGCCAAAGGTGGAACACCCGCCGAACTAGGCTCGCAGGCCGATATATTTTCATCAAATTTTACATCTCTTCTAATGATTATATTTTTGGATTTTGGTTGAAGAAGACTATATCCTTTGACATGTTTAGAATATCCAACAAAAATGCATTTTTCACTCTTAGGTTCTAAGGCTTTATGTTTCACATCTGGAATATGGGCCCAAGCATCACTTCCAAAAACACGAAAGTGACTTACATCTGGTTTGATTGAGCTCCAAGCTTCTTTTGGAGTTATATTCTTTAAAACCTTAGTAGGAGTGTGATTTACTTAGTAATTTTCATAGTTAATGGCTTCTGCCCCAAAATTGAGACCAAGTCCTTTAGATTGAAGCATATAATTAGCCATTTCTTTTAAGGTGTGATTCTTCTTTTCAGCTACACCATTTTGTTGTGGAGTATATGTAATAGTATGTTGCAATTGAATGCCATGCACAGTGTAGAAGTTGATAAATTTGTTGTTAACATATTCTCCACCATTGTCTAATCTTAACTTAAGAATTTGATGTCTAGATCTTTTCTCAACAAAGGCCTTAAAGGCCAAGAACATGTTAAAAACTTCACTCTTGAGTTTTAAGAAGTATACCCAAGTGCGTCTGGAAAAATCATCAATGAGAGTTAAGAAGTACTTGCAACCAGAGAAAGAAACAATAGGAATTGGACCACATAAATCACTGTGCACAAGATGCAAAGGCACTGAAGCGTGCCAAGAGGTACATTTGCCAAAACTATCCCGATGATGTTTTCCGAGTACACATCTGGAGCAAACACCATCTTGGCAAGATACCATAGGAAGTCATGTCACCATATTTTCCTTACATAGAGTTTGAAGAGAGCGATAGTTTAAGTGACCAAATCTCTTATGCCAAAGTTTTCTCACTTCATCATTATGAGAAACAAAAACAGAGGGAAAACATGATGACCCAAAGTTGTCAAAATTATACAACCTTGTGGAATCATCAGCAATGCCAATAGCTAAAATATGTTTAGGATGTTTGAGGTCCTTGATTACAACATTATGAGGTGAGAATTCTACTATTTTCTCTTCACCTGAATGAGTTATCTGACAAATAGAGAGAAGGTTGCATGACAAGGTAGGAACACATAGTACATCATTATGCTAGCTATTATTGAGATGAATGGTTCCAGATCCTACAACACTAAGAGATCTATCATCACCAACATAAATATGTTTGGTGTTACAATCATTTAAAGAAGAAAACATGGCTTTATTTTTGGCCACGTGATAAGAAGCTCCAGAATCAATGAGCCACTCATGAGAATGATAAGAGGAAGATACATTTAACGGATAACGAGATCTCGATGCTTGACAACCACAAGCAGAAAGTGCCATTCCTGAAGATGAAGGTGAAGAGTGCTCCAAATTGATGTTGTTCTTCTTCATTGCTACTTCTAAGGCTTCCATCTTCTTAAAACATTTGGACTCTATATGGCCATCATGATTGCAAAAGTTGCAATGTCTATCTGTCTTCTTCCCTTTGCTTTTATTTGCCTTATCATTTTTGTGAGTTGCTTTTTCAGTTTGCGGCTGAAATTTCTTAGGACCCTTGTTTGGTTTCAGACCACACTTTTTAGGATACTGCTTCTTGGGATTATTTTTATATGATTGTTGTTGGGCTGCTAAGGCTTTCTTAGAAGCATTTATAGGAGTGATAAGACCAAGGTGTAAGAGTTTTTCATGTTCTCTTATCAAAGAATCACAAAAGGAATCAAAAGAGGGATTCTTGTATGTGGTTCTCGAATAAATTATGGCTTCTATAGTGGAATGGAAGGCGGAAACAAATACAGAGTATGCAGGGCCAATATTAGAAAGAATGCAATAGATGACACTACTATCTTCCTTTTTGACCTTACAACCTTCTAAAAGAAGTCTAAGGGTCTTGAATTTGGACAAAAAGTCTTCAATAGAGGAGAAATTATTGGGGTCCAAAGTAAGCAACTCATTTTCAAGATGATGGGCACTGATTTGATTTTGAATGCCAAAGACAGTATTTAGCTTGTCCAAGGCTTCATGAGGGGTGTCAATGTCAAGGATATGAAATCGAAGATCTTGAGCGGTGGACATTCCTATCAACCCTCGTGCTTGATCTTGTTTATTTTCCCATTTAGAAACTTTATCATCATCAGAAGGTTTAGTTTCTACTCCTGTGGCTATTCTATAAAGCCCTTTACTTCTAAGTATATCTACCATGTGAGGTAGCCATTGGAAATAATTGGTGCTGTTAAGAATAATCGGGCATGCACTTTCCTTTTTAAAAAAAAAACTGAAGTTGAGAAAAGTTGAAACTAACCGCTTCAATGGAAATATCCTGAAAAATTAGGCCGTTTCAAAAAAACCGACTCGAGAAACGGCTTCCGGATGAAGAAATTATGCCTTTTGAAAAAAATTGAGTTGTAGGTGCCAAATAGTTACAGGAATAGTTTGAAATTTGGTGATGAAGTTCAACTTAAAAAAAATAAACCCGCCCCTTTAACAAAAACTTCTTACAAAAAGAAGCTTGAGAAAGAGATTTGAACCCAAGACCTCTATTCTCTTAAACTAACTCCTCACCAAGTGAGATAGTAAAAGGATTCTGCTATTGTTTGAAAGGAGGAAGGGGGTTTTTTTTTGGTTTTTTCTTTTTTAACTCTTCAACATGCGTGCCTTTTCCTGCACAAAAAAAAAAACTGAGAAAAAAAAAAACGAAATGAAAGCCTTATGGCGTAATGTTAGATTTTTGGCTACCCTTACTGGTAACTATCAATTTTTTCACTATTTCTGATTTCTCGAGATCACACAAAGACGCGGGGAAAGAGCATACGTAGCAAAAGAAATCCCTTTTCCTGTTTCTAATTTTTCGAGATCGCATGCAGCGCAGAGGAAAGAGAATATATGGAGAAGAGGGTATAGATCTGGAAAATAAATAAAACCTAAAAAGCTAAACTAAACAGAGGGAACCAAAATAAGTAGAACTATTAACAAATATAACTACAAAACAGATGCTTTATACCTCCAGATCTACATTGTCATAACTTGGGCAGCTGGAAACCTTTTCGCATGAAACGAAAGGCATTCCCATTGTAACAGAAACTCAGGACAGAACAGAGCAGTTTGATCTACAAAATGGCATTCACATGCAATCAAATCAACTTCGAATTTTGATCAACAACGGATGCGACCCTCAAAGTAGTTCCAATACCATGTAGGAATTTACAGGGTAAGTTCCATAGATCAAGAACCAAAGGTCACCGCTCACAAATAGATCAAAAATCAGTACACCAGTATAATCATGTGGTTAAAACCCTCAAAGAGAGAAACAGTCCAAGGCCTGAGCCAATGCGGCCACATCAAGAAATTTATTAATACAAAAGGAAAATTTACATATGTTTCTCTCATAAACAGTTACTGGACAAATGACCATCCATGCTCTTTAAATAGAGATCATGGACCAATCGAGTGTTAAGCCACAGATCAAGTGTCATTAATACCAAGGAGAGAGATAACCGTTAGATCACTACAAATTGTGACCGTCAGATTATAAGTTACAAATGTACATGGTAAAGAAACAAATTTTACCTAACTCTACACTAGACTAAGTTATTCTTAACTATTTCCTATGTGTCGAAATATCCTAACATTGTGAATAGAGGAGAAACTAATGGAGTTCCTCAAGTGTGTTTACAGGAGGGGGAAGATTTTTGTCAAGAATTGGCATTATATGAAGAACATCAGCATTGTGAGGAACAAACCTTAGATTTCTATTTTCGGCCTAAATGGTTGTGAGCAGAAAACAAAAATCAATATTCTCACATACAACCTCAAATTGAGGAGTCAAACAATGAAGGAAGCTCCCTGTTTAAAGAAGTATACATCATCAAGATGTTCAAGAAAAGGAGGCAACAGAAAATTGGTCTCATCAGTTCTATGATCCAGTATCTGACTACATGAAAAATTTTCTTTGTCAACAACAAGAATTTATGAAAAGGCATGTGCAAAGCTTTGTATCTAGAAAAATTTCATGGTACCTCCCTATTGTGATATTCAAATTTCAACAGTATGGAGGCATTGGAGGCATTAGGTCTAACATGAAGATGTTGGATTGGTGCCATTGGAAGGCTGACTTCACCTGATTAAGTTCATACATGAATACATATATAGGAGTTGTGCATAAATAAGGTCAGAAGTTGAGCATTTTTAGTTGTAGTATTTCGAGTTCAGTATTTTCCGTTTAAGAATAAAGGAAGAAGTACAAAGTGTAGCAATTTTCGGGAGGATTTCATACTAGATCAACTCCCATTTAGGATTGAATCCATGACCAATAATGAATACTGATCTACAAGTGCTCTTTGACTCCATGCATAATAAAGGCTACTGATATACAAGTTCTCAGCACTTTGCTACCAAAGTGTTGTCCCCAATTGGAGCTAGACGTAGTAGCATAATTTGACTCAACTAAAATTCAGGAGAGGTTCTGAGAAATTCAAGGTTGTTGAGGAACAATTGTTAAAATTTCAAGAAGACCTACAACATTCTCAAAAGGATTTATCATCACATGTGCACTAGAACGAAAATCAGGGAAGAAGCAACATTGGAGGTGTAATCTAAGCCAGAGGAGCAACAAAGAAGAAATGTGTGCAACAAGTTTCAAGTCGGGCTTATTCACGTGTAGAACAGTTCAAGAGTCAGGCCGATTGATGCGTTCAGAAAATTGCACACAGGTCATGGTCGAGTCATGAAAATATACATACAGAACTAGTGTTCAGAGGCTTAATCACAATCACATGTGGAGGGCCTGATTTCATATCACAAATTTCAATCACAAAGCTCAGGAGGAATAGAAGAAGGTTGAATTGCTGAAATTCAAAATGCGATACGAAGACCGAATGCGATATAGTTCGAAGCTCAAATCTAAAGTATTTAAAGTCCGTCCGTAGGAACCTCTTGCATATCGCACATCACATGCTTATAAGGGATAGCGATCATAAGATAAATGGATTCACCAAAGTGCGATAAAGAAGCAGATGTGATGCAACTCAAAACTATGATTTAATATTTTCCAATCACACATTGCACATCGCAAGCTCAGGAGGAAGATGCTCATGTATATGTTATGAATGTGGAAATGCGAAATGCGACAAGGTTTTATATCGCTGATTGCAATTTGCGATTGGCCCCACATCCACTTGAAATGTCATCCCTACCGTTATCGCACATCGCACATCGCAAGCTCAGGAGGAGTGGCGCTCATGAATATGTTATGAATACCAAAATGAGAAATTCGATAAAGGGATGGATGCGATAGTTTTCAAAGGAAAATTGGAATATATTTTAAAGTCCAGTCTTACAGTAATTACAAAGGAAGGTTTGAACGCAATGCAGACTCGGGTAAGAAAAGACCTGATGCTACGTGTAGAAAAACTATATGCATTTGCGGAAATTTATTAATCAAAGACTAAACGCTGCAGGCACGAGCAAAAAAGGCAAGGTCTGGTAGTAGGTGACATGATGGCAGTGTTCGAAACGCAAAAGCATGTGCAGAGTCGGGTAGAGATGCGTTTATGCAGACTGGTAGGTTATCATAGCAGAAACAGAAGAATACACCTCAACAACAAATCAAATTCAACAAAAGGATTATATTTCAAGTTTTATTTTGTTTTATTTGTTAAGATCGAAGCTACAATGATGTCATCGATTGCAATGTAATAAGTAGTTTAACAGTTTAGGTAGTTTGGGAGTTTCAAGAAGCTTGAGTAGTTACAAACTACTTTTGTTTGTATTTAAGGAAGAGAGAAAGAGAGAGGAAGGGTTCTGAGTTCTGGACCTCTTGGAGACTACATTTTGTACTTCTTTTTCTGATGGGTGAATGAAATAAGTAGCAAGTTTCCTGCAACTGTTGATGGTGATTCGTGTTTCTTGTGTCATTTTATGTTGTTTCTTCCTTGAATGAAATGAAGTAAAGAAGCAGTCGGTCTCTGATTTACATTTGTAAGTAAGACTTAAATAGCCTTAATAAGCACTCCTTCACTCCAAATCCTCTCCCTTCACAAATTATCTCTGGAACTTAAAAGTAATAGATTCTGTGTTTATAGCATATTATTTTGACTTTCCTCTCACTCAATTAATTCTCTCTAAAACTTAAAATTAATAGATTATGTGTTTACAACATATTAATTTGAGTTTCCTCTCTCTCCATGAATTCTCTCTGAAACTTAAAAATAATAGATTCTGTGTTTACAACATATTACTTTGAGTTTCCTCTATAGTTCTTCTTTTCCATTCAGATATCAGTAGTCAATGGCATTGTGAAATATTTTATTATGCCAGATCATTAAGGGTTTTAGAAAACTATTTTCCAAAGGGATAGAATGAAGATCTCATGATAAAATTATTTCTGTGACACATTTTTAAAGTTTCTTAAGCATTGATTACTTTCACAACCGAGGGATTGTCTCTTAAGAAAAACATAAGGGATAAGTGATAAAAACTCAGTGCAATGGGTCAGTATGAGCCATAAGGGTTGGGTGACCGTCCTTGGAAGGTTCTTAATGTGCATTGATTTGAGATGACCTTGAAAATAAATTAATGCAAAATAATTGTTGAGAGAGTCTACATCATTGAGGCTCATGAATAGGTTAGTCTCATCAACTAGTATGAGGGCTAATTCCTTGACAAATTGCACTGAGAAATACTAAGAAGAACTCCAAAATCGCTAAGTGTGGGAACAATAGAGTAAGAGAGGGAAATGCATTTGAACACGACTCAAACATGGATCACACACATTAATGGCATCAATGCAAGGATGGAGAATAAATGAGACTCATGAACAAAATTTTCACCATGAAAAAACAACAAAGTGACACTTGTTTCTAAGTGTGAAAATTGAAACAACACATTACAAAACTTAGAACACAAGATGCGATAGAAGTGACAACTATGAGATATAGGAATGTGTCTAGTGCATATTCTAATTATATGTAGGATCATGTAATGTATATAGGTGCACTAGAACTAAATGTAGTGATGTGCAAAGGTGTGAAACATACAAGAGTGAAAAAAACAAAAGAAACACTTGTGACAGGAAGAAAAAATGAAAACGACACTTGAAAATGTAAACGACATTGAAACCGACACATGATAGAGAAAATATAACATGAAAATTGCAAACAACATTGAAACCGAAACATGATAGAGAAAAGATAACATGAAAATGACATTTATGAAAGTGAAAGCAAGAAAAATTGACAATCATAAACATGAAAGTGAAACTTGTGAAATAAAATGTGCGCAAAAGTGATAGTTGGGGAAAAATCACCAAAATAGAAGTACTAATGCAGCCAAAGTGAGGAAGGTTGTCTATGGAAAATGCACACTGATCATCAACATTGATGAATCATTACACAAGAATTGTCTTGATGAATTGTGCGATGCTTGTTTAAGCTTACATAAAACAAAGCACAATTAAGAATTTATTACAGACTGAGCATGTGTGAGCAAGTGAGTTTGATAGTTAGAAACTAGGAAGAAGACTTAAACACTTAGCACAACATCAATCGACAATGAAGTGACTATAGAAGATAAATTGTAAGATCCTTAGTAGGCTCCAAAATTTAGGTGTAGGAAAATTTTTGGAGGGTGTTAATTGCAGCCTCAACAGAGACCAAGTGCTAAAGGAGAAAAATAGTAATTAAAAATGGGCAGTCCTATAATTTATGAAATAAGGAGAATCCATGTAGCCTAGAAGTTGTATCTCCAACAAGTGACCTCGAAGAATTCCTAGTAGCACAACAATCTAAAGGATTACCAACGAATGGTGATTTTTGTAACTGTATTTTAATATATAAATAGAAAGACACTCAATTAAGAGAAGGAGGGAGACGGGAGAAGATTTTAAGACTAAATTCCTCTATTTAAGTTCACCATTTTGTAATACTTGATATTGAAGGCTTTATTCTACTGATCAATACAATTGAATTTTCTAGGATATATATTTTTCATTCATATATGGTAATTGTTAATGCTATATTGTATGAGGTCTTGCATATTATCATAAATGTATGAAAGTATCAGGGCTCACTTATAATTAATTAGTCATTATTGATGCTAATTTTTTTTTTATGTGGTTGTAGATTCGATCAATATTTTAACAAGTATGTAATCAACTCATGTTTTGATTATATTTAAGCACAAAATTAATTTAATTCTTTTCCATTCAATTTTTCCTAATAATAAATCTCCTTGACCCTAAAAGAATCAATTTACAATTAAATTTACATAACGAAAAAAAACCTTAATAGTAGATACAATATACCACTCAAAAAATGATTCCTTACCCTCAAAGTGGAAACTAGGCCCACATACTGGTCAAAGGTTACTATCCCAAATGAAAGAAATTCTAATTGGGACTTGTGATCGGGTTTCCTCCCTTCGTTGATGACGATTCTAATGACAGTAACATTTTATTCGTCAACATGTCAATAGAGATCATGAAAAAAAGAGATATTAGTGGAGATAAGTCCAAACTAGCCTAGAAAGAAGGGTAAAACGATTGTTACCAACATCTTTTTCCATGGAGAAGTCCCTTTGGTAAAACAAATTGAAGGCCATTTCCTGATGTAAAGAAATCCAAAAACATACTTAATCTTTTTGATTGGATCAATTCCTTAATTGAAGAAGATCGAGAGATTAGCCTATGAGAGTAAACTCTATTATCAACCTTTTGAGTATTCCCTCTGTTTTCAACTAGTATTTTTAATTTTCAGTATGTGAATTTTAATTACAATTATGAGAAATGGAGAATCCTATTAAATAAATATAAATTATTTGATCTGCTTTGGTTGAATATATTATTTGTGATCCATCTTTATGCCTTTAAAGTGAAAAAAAATGAAGGAATTCACTTGAAGGGTCATTCTATTCGGGAAATTATTGTTTGATACCTTCATTAAATGACATTTTATTAGGTCAAAACTTTCCTTGCTTGGCCCTCTTAATGCATATATACACTCATAAATCTTTCCAATGACATAATAATTTTGTTAATGGAGCTCATATGCAAAAGTTGTCTTCTTTAAGTTATCTAACTTTGTTGACCACCATAGTTTGAGAGGGTGTCAATTTAGCGACAATTTACTCACAGATATGGGGATAGCCAAATGTGGACATTCAAGTGGATTATAGACAGTCCGAAATCGTAAATATAATTGACGGTTGAAGAGGTGAAAACCTTACCCCTAGCTAGCTATAAGGTAATGTTACATATTTTACCACTAGAAAAAGGGGTTCCATTCTATGTTATTATATTCATTTCATAGTTGAGTAGAGCAGTCGGTAGTGTGAAGTTAGAGAGAATAATATACAAGGATAGTATTTTGTAGCAACCTTACATGTTATAGGTTTCATGCAACTCCATAGAGAGCACAATTTTTATTTATATTTTCATATTTCCATATGAAAAGAGAGTAGAGTGGTCTCACCATTATGGCTGGCCTTTTTTCTTTAAGGGTTTCCTATAGTAAATTCTTTCTTTTAGTTGTCATTGGAGTGTGTATTTTTTGTTCTCTGCTTTTTCACATTTCAACTATTTCATACATTTAAGTAGAATCTGAAATTTGAGGAAATCAACCTTCATAGTGAAGATTTTAGCAATTTCAGAGATTTGTTGTGATGACCTATTCCACTATCTATAATAATTTAAGTATTATTAATCATTTAAATTAAACCCGTGATGTTAATTTTAAAAAAATAGATACAACAACCAAACAACCATTATGAAAAAAAATATCATTTCAAATCAAATATATTCTTAGAAAATAACTACTAGAATAAGACTCGTGGAATCACATTTCCAACCAGGGCAACTACGTAGCATTAGTCCTTGTCGATTTCAGTGCAACCTCACTCAATTATAAAAAATAATAATCATAATATGGTTGAAATGTGATAATGTTATACTCTCTCGAAACTGATGCACGGATATATAAAAACACTACTAAAACCATTGTATTTGGGTTAAACAAATGCTAGGATATATAAAATTACTGCCAAAACTGTATTTGAGTTATATTAAGTATACTAATTACAATCTATTATACTCTTCTTTCTTGATTATAATATAAAAATAATGCTTATATTCTGTCGATTAATACCTCAAATAATATCCAATTTCCGTTAAAATTAATACCTCAAAATAATATCCAATTTCATTAAAATTTGTTATTTTAATCTCCATTTGATAATAAATTAAAAATAAAATATAAAAAACAATCTATATATGTTGGATAACATTTTTTTCAATTTAATTTACTTATAATGTATTTTTCCTTTCATTCACTTGTTTATTACATGCTAGAGACAAACCTTAATACGTAGCTGGAGTATGAGAAACATCTTTATTTGCATACAGAGACATTGTAGTCAGTCACGAGCTACCCCAATAATGGAATAGCCTGCACAGAAACCGATTAAAATAAAAATAAATCGTTGTCTATATAGCAGGGAAGAAATTGCAAAAATAATTACAAAGAAACTATGACAGAAATAATAATGAAAGAAATAACATAAAAATTATAAATGTCACTGTGATCCAAGTCAACCGGGATAATATTGTGTGCATGAACAGTCTGGAAAGAAGCTAAGTTTATAAAGCGACTTTAACTATGGCAGGACGAACTTCAGATTAAAGTACGACGAGGTAAGCACACTCTATCAAGAAGCAGATAGAGCTGAGAAAATTGTAAATCCTCACGATAATAGGCACGATAATGCCAAAACTATATGCTTACAGCTTAGCTTAGCTTCAATCCCCCAAGCCAGCAAGCGTAGGAATATCTGTTCCAACGCTCACAATTATTCTAATCAATTCCACCGCTGCAAGTAGCCAACCCACCTAAGATCCCCTTATGTCGGTTGAATGCTCTCCTCTCTATAATTTTTAAGGTCGAGCCATCAGATTACTTATCTAATAACTACGCTATCCAGGAGCGGGTTAAGGTAATATTCCGACCAATTCAGATAACTCGTTTGGGTGGCACAAGAATAACTACGAGGAGGTGCTCCTTGGTCCAAACACTTTGACGTCGACATATCCTTCCTTATTTATGGTCCCCAACAGTTTTATAATCTCTTGCCACATAACCATATAACGTGACACATTCGTTTTGCATGCATCGCCCACCTAACTAATATCTGGCAGCAAAAAGGGGTACTTTGAACTTGTCTGAAGGTTCGTTCGTTCACAGTTTTGCGATCATAGCTTTGTGGTGATACGTTTGACAAAAATGGGATGTACATTGCTTGAAAGCCATCATTTGCACCAAAAAAGAGGAGTAGGTAAATTACCACCACGTCTGTAGCCTCCTGTAAAGTCGTGTGTGGAATTGTTCTAACGCAAAATTCTTCTTTACCACGCTTAGGAAATATTTAGTAGGGAAAGCCCCAGTGAACCAGTTTCTATGATTCAGTAACGAGGATTCCCACCAATGGAGGAATACCGACAACACCACCGTAGGAAACAACAACACAGAGGCCGAAAACAGTGAGGAAAAGCCCAATGGAGGAGTGGATGCCTTAGGACGAGCGGTTTCTCGAATTGCTATGGCGCAGATATGTGAATGTGTCGGGTTCCAATCCTTCGAGCAGTCCGCCCTCGAAGCTTTGGCGGATATCGTCGTCTACTACCTGTGGGGCCTCGGTAACGCCGTGCACTACTATGCTCACCTCACGGGGAGATCAGAATGCAACGTATTCGATGTGATACACACCATGGAGGACAGAGACGAAATGGAGCATGGGCAAGAGGGAGAGAGAGTGTACGTCCGCTTTTCTATCTAATTCAATAGAACGACTTTCTCGTAGCAATGATATAATGGTTATGCAGGGTTTAATATACTTATTAGTGGGAGAAACGACGTGGCGACAGTGGTTGGTTGTTGAAGAGGTGGCGAGAGGTTCTTGAAGAGGTCGTGATAGGTGCAAGAGGTTCGATGCACATAGCCATGTGGAAATGACATTGGAAGGACATTAGGTGTCAAGTCCAAAAAACTTTGGATAAGAAGAAAAACTTCCGTAGAAAATGGAAAAACTTTGGATATAAAGAAAAAATCTAGATATAAAATGCAGTGAATTAGAATAAACTTCAGATATAAAACAAATTGTCCAAAAATTCTTGTCACCATAAAATTTTATAACTTTGGTTAAATTAAGATGAGGAAAAAACAAATTTTGATGAGTCCTAATGATCACTATAGTCCCAAGGCAGGGACTAATCACTCATTGGTAACAAATCATTATGTAAAGTATCACAATGAAATATCAACATTAGCCCTATTCCGCTATTGAGGACTAGTATTGACCTTAAACATGTGTCTTACTCATTTTCGTCTTTTCGTTGGTGAAGCTTCCTTCTACTCAAAATGAAATTTCATCATGCTAAAGGCTACGTTTACCATGGAAATCCATAAATGCTCATTGCATTTTCTTTGTCAATTTCATTCCAGGACTCATTTGGACAAGAGTGGCCTGGATGGTCGTTCAATTGACTCATTTGGCGGTAAGGTACTCTTTTGTCACAACGTGGGCAATCTTTTAAATCCCGACTTTCAGTTTTTTATTCATGACCAGTCTTCTACAGTTGCCAAGTTGCAAAAGTCTCTTTCACTCCGCTGCGTATTCGCCTTTATCGTCATAGGCAATCCTAACACGCGTCATAATGTCAATAGTGTTACGTTACTCTCCTGTTACGTGTCACGAACGGATACATGCCCTCTGCCACCTAATCTAATATGTGTTGTTTATACTCTTCCCCTATTCCAGAAATGTACAACCACATTACAGCCGGGACATTTCGAATCGAATTTGATCAATCGTGAGGTCATTGTGAGCAGAGCCTTGAAAGAAATCGAAGGAAACAGAGGATTAGATTGATATTGAAGATGCCTCTTTGCATTCAGTGCGGAACCCCTGATAATCCATGCAGATGCAAAATAGTGGGTCCAACATTAGGGTTTCTTGCATTCCTGGTGACTGCTGTGGTGGAATGGCCAGTGGGTGCTATTATCTATTGCTTTCGCCATCATAAGGGCAGGAGCATAATGGGTCATCCAGCCACAGTTGTATATCCTTCTGTTTCCAACGCCATTCCTTTCTGATCATTACCAATATCATGCTCATCAGATTTGAAGTTTCTACTGTTTCAATAAAGCTCCAAGGGAAAAATCTGTTAAGAGGAGCAGATGACATGCTGCTGCAGTTTGGAAGTCGTTGTGGAATCATGGCAAAATGGTTTTGCCATAAGAGAAAAATAGAAGAGTGGAACTTGTTACAGCATGCCAATCTGAATTTTATTCCAATTTTATGTTTGTCTTAGTGACATGTTTATTGTAGCCGTGATTTAGGGTTGTATAGTAAATCATTGACCTGGGTTCCAGGGGCGAATGATATTTGCCCGCCGATATTTTTTTTCTTTCGATTTGACTTTTAGCCCATGTTGCTGTCACTTTGCTACAGTGCTAGACAGATGGGATTTCAGTCAAACTAGTCCGGTGTTTGTATGGATCTGATGGTTGAGCCACTTCAGTTTAAATGTTACCAATAATGAAACTCATGCGATCGTGTAGTGAACTAAATTTGTAGTATTGAATTTTGCAGTTTCATATATCTTTGTTTATGTTTCTGAATTTCTCTTTGGACTTTCTGGAATGAATATTTTTAATTTATAATTATTATTATATTATTATTATAATACTATTTACAAGACCATGGAACCTATTAGGAATTTCAATCAATCGACCTGCATTTGCATATTTCGTCCACAAATATATGCAGACATTGATGGTGTTCACAGATAACATTAACATTTATCCTGCAATGCTTTCGAGAGTTATAATTAAGATATATCCAGCAAACATATAATATATATCCTTTACGTTTACTGCCCCAATTATCATTCCTTTTGCAGCCTTAGTTGAACTCTAAAACTCTTTATATTTAACCTTTCATGAATAGGCTAAGCTCATCACCTAGTAAGAGGACTAATGCTTTCATAAATTTCACTGAGGAGGAAGACCAGGAAGAGCTCTAAAAAATGGCTATGTGTGGGATTAAGTGTGGGATTAATAGAATAAGAGAGGAAAACCAAGAAGAGCTCTAAAAAAAATGGCTAAGTGTGGGACCAATAGAATAAGAGAGGTAAATGCATTTGAACATGGATCACACACATGATTGTCATCAATACTCGATTACACACATGTTTGTCATTAATACAAGCCGAACATGACTCAAACATGGATCACACACATGATTGTAATCAATACAACAAGCCGGGATATGGATCACACAAGCCAGGATATGGATCACACATATGATTGTCATCAAGACAACAAGCTCGGATATGGCAGGATATGGACCACACACATGATTGTCATCAATACAACAAGCCGGGATATGGCGGGATATGGATCACACACATGATTGTCATCAATACAACAAGCCATGATATGGATCACACATAGATTGTGATCAATGCAAGCCGAGATAATACACTAGACTCATGAACAATAGTAGCACCTTGAAACGACAACAAACGACAACAAAGCAACACTTGTTTCTAAGTGCGATAGTTGAAAATCACACACATGATTGTCATCAATATAACAAGCCGGACTCATGAACAATACTAGCACCTTGAAACGACAACAAAGCAACACTTGTTTCTAAGTGCGAAAGTTGAAAATCACACACATGATTGTCATCAATACAACATGTCGTGATATGGATCACACACATGATTGTCATCAATACAAGCCGGGATAATACATAGGACTCATGAACAATAGTAGCACCTTGAAACGACAACAAAGAAACACTTGTTTCACTCATGAACAATAGTAGTTCCTTGAAACGACAACAAAGCAACACTTGTTTCTAAGTGCGACAGTTGAAAAGCAACACTTGTTTCTAAGTGTGACACACAACAAAGAAACACTTGTTTCTAAGTGCGAGAGTTGAAAAGCAACACTTGTTTCTAAGTGTGCGAGAGTTGAAAAGCAATACTTGTTTCTAAGTGCGACAGTTGAAATGACACATTACGACACTTAGAACACAACATGCGACAAAAGTGAGGATTGTGACCAAAATGTGTGTAAGTTGTATTTATGTGTCTAGCATGTATTCCAATGATGTGTAGAACCATGTAATGTAGATGGGTGATTTGGAACTAACTCTAGTGATGTGAAAAAGTGTGACACATACAAGAGTGAAAACAACAAAAGTGACACTTGCGACACGAAGAAAACATGAAAACGACACTTGCAAATGCGAATGACATTGAAATAGACACATTCCAAAGTGAATATAACATGGAAAAAACACTTATCAAAGTGAAAGCTAGAAAATAGATAGTCATAAACATGAAAGAGTCACTTGTGAAAGAAAAAAGAGTCACTTGTGAAAGCAAAAGTGCGCAGAAGCGACAGTTTGGGGAAACTCACCAAAATAGAAGTATGAATGCAACCAAAGTGAGGGATACTATCAAAGAATAGTGATGTGCATTGATTATCAACATGGGTAAATCATTGCACAAGCAATGTCTTGATGGATTGTGCTATGCTTGTTCAATATTGCATAAAAGAAATTGTGCTTATGAATTTATTATAGACTAAGCATGTGTGAGAAAGTGATTTTGATGGTTATAGAATTGGAAGAAGAATTAAACGCTTATAAAAACATCAATAGACAATGAAATGACCATTGATGAAAGATTCTAACATGCTCAGTAGGCTCCAAAATTCAAGTATACGATAAATTTTGTAGGGTGTTGATCACAACGTCAACATTTGACAACACACTGGTAGAACTCCAACTTCTCTATTTAGGTTTACCTTTAAGTGCAAGGCCTTATCCTTTCACGAACTATTAATTTTCCATTTAGGGTACCTAAGCTTTGCCACTTATCCTGGTTAAAGATATTCTCTTGTATTCCTTGCTCAGCTTAAAAAACATCAACAAGAATAGCCACACCTCAATTGTTTCGATAGGGGGAAAGGATAATAAGCATACTGAGATTTTGGTAGTCAGGGTTAAGCACATTTCCCGATATTTCTCCACTAGCAACAAGCCTATTCAGTACTCGAGTGGAGTCACCTCAAGGAAACATAAGCATCACTGTGATGCCATCAGGCCTGTTCAATACCTCAAAAAATTTTCTTGCTTCACCTCTCTACGCAGGAATCCTTTCTCTTCTTGTTCATCATCACAAGTCCCCTTTTCAATTTTTTCCACATTGTATTTTGAGAAAAAATAACGTGGTTTCAATGTAAATTCTTATGAAACAAACACAAAAGAAAACACCTAAAAAACCAGAAAATAAGATCAAAAGAACAGAACAAAAGTACAACTAAACTAAAAGGAAACATGTGAGACAAAGATGGGAAAACAAAACAAATGCAGAGACTAGATGGAGAAAAAATTCAGGATGGATGTACAAGGGAAACTAAAATGTAGTTAGACCTACTCCTAACCTTACTAGCTAGAAGGTCAGGGCTAAGTGTAATGGAATTTCTAGTGTATCCATCGTAATTTCTCCCGACTTGCAAAAACAAAGATATGAATAGTTAAAATCAATATAAATAATTATGAAAGAAAAAAGATAACAACTTGAAAGTATTGCATAATAATTTTAAGGTCTTTCTTATCAAGAAAACTATGTGCCATACCGACTAGTTTTAACCTTGCTTATTGAAATGTCGATCAAATTTAGGTTTTATCAATGAAAACATTGTTAATGCCACATATTTGATAAAATTTAAGATTAAACATATCATATTCTTGATGGATAGAGAATTCAAATGCATCGATTAGAAAAATCCCTTGATTGGATAGAGTTGGGACATCTTCCTCTTGAATTATGCAATATTTAATGTTGAACAGATCATGAATAATGGATTAAATATTTTCATCCTCTGATTGTAGGATCACACCATCTTGTACCTATTGCAACCATGACCAGCCGGGTAGGGGTGTAAAGAATTAGGAAAAGTTGTTGGTCTAACAGATTCATCAAACACATTCGGGTACAATGAATGATGTGTCAAAGGTGAGGGAAGATGGGAAGACTCAAGAGGAGAGATATATGTTGCAACTGGGTCAAGTTAAGGATTAATTGAATCAGAATAATCTTCATCAACATAATGATCAAATAAAGGCATATCACTATGAGCTTTAGATTGACCTAGCTTTACCAATGATTCAAAAACCTGACAACTTAACTTTTTGAATTTGGCATCCAAATATGTTTGAATTAAAGGAGATTCATGATAATTATGAATTGAAAGAGAATTCCAATTCACAAATATAGATTTTAAACTATATTAAACATATTTTGAATCAATAACTTGAAAATGAAAGTCCTTAGAAGAAGGAGAAATATCATATGATGTACTTGGACATGCATCACTATTTGTGTTAATGGAAATAAAGATGTCATGATGATGGTTATCCAAGGTATTGAATTGAATGACACATTTAGAATCATTTGATAGGTTATCAAGATTGCTTGATTCATGATCATCTAAGAGTATAGGACCAATGTTCTGAAAGGGGGAAGAATGATGGAACATATCTCCAACACTTTTCTCCTCTACATATGAAATATGACAAAAAAAAAATTTATTACTGCTTGGAAAAATAGGTTGCACATCATTAATATTTGAAGTAAGTTGACCAAGTGGAAACAAAGAATCATGGGAAATATATGGTAAAGGTTTCAAAGTATCCCCAAAAGAAACGAAATTTACATTTGGATTAGATTCAATATTGGGCTTATGTACATTAATATGATCCTGAAAACCTAAGAGATCAAATTTCACATTAGGCTCTATGAAATTACAATACAATTCCAAATTCTCTTCAACAAAGAATAGATCATGGGAAATGAATGAATGTTGAATGGACAAACCAAAAATTTGATTTCCATATTTCCAAACTTTAAAATCATCACTAGGAGGTACCCAAATTGGAACTGGAAAAGGAGGAAGACATGGAGCACAAGGAATAATAGGTTCCTCCTAGAAAGATTGAGGTGTCTCATGGTTTGCAAAAGTTGGGAAGGGAGAATCATCTAGGGTTTCAGATTCAAGAGATCTCAAGGTAAGTAGAATCAAACTCTAGAATTTTTCCATGATGAAATCCGAGTGAATCACTCCTTCAAGAAATTCATAGTAAAGATGAAGAAAATGATTAAGAAAATCCTCTACAGATTCACCAGGTTCCATTATAAGAAAGTCAATTCTATCACATACATCTTGATAATCATACATGTAAAAAGATTCACAAAGCTCCTTAAAAAGTTACTCAAATGAATGGATGGAAGAAAATGGTATTGTATGATACCATTTCTTAACTCGACCTTCAAATATGAGGGTGAATAGCCTACTTTGAAAATATTTACAATGAATTCCATTAGAGAGACAAAAATTAATAAATTGAAAGAAGTGTCCAAGAACAATTAGTTCACCCTGGCCATAAAACTTAAATTGAAACACGTTATGGATAATTTATGCGGGGATGGTAAGATCAGTTCCTTGGAAAAACATCCCCAGTTTGTGATTTAGGAAAGAGCCTTTTAAGGGTAGAGATTCAAAACAGACTCAATGGTAACAACTTGTCATCTGACCCTCCTTTTAATGCAAGAATGTTGATGGTGCTAGATATCACCAACATACAGGTGGTCTCCTCGATGTGAAGTCCCAATTAGACCTCACAATGTTTGGAGTAGGAGCCCCATTTGGATTATGGGCTCAACCACCATATCTATAGGGTTCGCCTTGGTTTCAATTGGTAACATAAGATATTATATGCATAAACCTTGAACAAGAAATTAAGTTGAAATTGTGAAACACCTATTGCAATGTGTAAAGGGAGACTTTCACAAGAGGGGAGACATGGGCTAGTATATGGAAGGATGTAATAGTACTAACCTAAGAGAGACACATGAGAGAAAGCATATATTCATTATTAATCTAGTGAAGTAGTTCACATAGACACAATGATCATTGAACACAATACAACAAACCTTCAACAAGATAAGTACTAGATTCAATGAAGTATTTCAATGTACTTAGTACATATGAACAAAACATATATCACAAACATGTAAACGCTAGTCCTATGACATTCAAGATACATGCATGAAAAGGTGTTGGATCATTGAGATTTAATTATAAGGTGAAATATACAAGTACATCAATTACAATGGTGATCCACTAGCTCCAGTAGAATAATATTGAGTCACTTCTTGCTTCTCCAAAGAATAGTTTTCTCTCCTATTCCAAGTAGAGAAGATAATAATAACTCTCCAAAGCCTAAGCCTCCAAAATCCCTTTGCTTGAGTTATGAGGTTGTTTTTATAAAAAGAGGAATGAACTTTCATATCCCCATGACTCTTGAGTTTCCCTCATGACTCTCAGAGTTATATTATGACCTTTGGACTTCTAAACAACTCTTCAACTTCTAAGTGACTTTTGGACTTCTCTATGTGACTTTTGTCCATATATGACTATGTGACTCTTCATATTTCACATATGACTGTTGGACTTCCACATGTTACATTTTTTATTTTTCTTTTTAATAATTACATCATTGCATTCACAAATGATGTGGAATGACACATGGACACACTTGACATTCTTATGACACTTGTACAAGTCACAACTTGGAAATGAAGACATGGAATTCATGATGAGGTGGCAATGCCAAGTTGTTCTCCTTGTTGATTTCTCTTCAATATTAACGAAATATTTGATCAGTAATTCATCTTTACCCTCCAAGGGTTCTTGGATCAACCTTGGAATCCTCTGAGTCATCATGCAATGTCTTCATTATGTCTTAATCTAGGTTCTTCTTCATGTATTCATGATTGTTCTCTTACGTGCTTCTTCTCTACAAGTGCTTCTTCTCATTCATCTCCTTGCTATCTTCATCAAGGATTCCCTTCTCATGATAGGAAGGTACTCTTTCCAATGAATATAATACATGACAAATAAAAATCAATATTAAAATCATCTATTCTATCAATAGTGGCTCATGGAATAAGTTGCTTAAGATAAGCCTGTGTGAGGGCTAAAAGAGGAAGGATTTATTAAGAAGGCAAAAGTGGTTGAGGGGAGCACCATTGTTCATTGTTACTATGCCATGCACTATGAAGAAGGGGATTCCCTTGCTTGAGCATAGTGAGGAGGTAAACGGGACATGTTTAATGAGATAGTTGCTTAAGATTGCGCCATCTGCCAAGAAAGAAAGAGGGGAATACTAGGAAAGCGTAGCTTGACTGGACAAGGACTAAGAGGAGGCCTAATTGAGCCTTTTTAATGCACCTTGCACTAATATAAATAGGGTTGAGAAAGTTTTCAACGCAGAGGGGAAGAACAGAAAACAAGGATGAAGGCTTGTTTCTTGATATTGCATTATGCACTGGAAGGAAGAGGAGTTCTTAAGGAAAACATAGTTTTTTTCAACAAGGGTTTAATTTCTTTTGAGACTGTGCCATGTGCTAAGGGATGCTTGATATGGCAAGGGTTGAGTGGAGAGAGGGATAACAATGATCAAGGGAAGCAAGACCGAGCCTTGTTACTGCACCATGAACTAAGCTTAAGGGGAGGCCTTTATGACAACACAGTTTTCTTTAACAATGGCTCATTGTTTATTCAGAATTCACTTTAACTTATATTCTAGTGCATTTTGGCCCAACAGTGGCTAAATGTTCATCTCAAATGCTCTTTTCACTGAGGGAAGCCATATGGAGCAAATCATTTTTCTTACGAGGGATTTCACTACACTACGAGGATAGGAGGGCCTTTTCATTGCATAGTTTTATTTTGCAAGGAGATGAAAGGGGTCGTTGCGGTTAGCTTGTAGTGCTCTACATGCCATGTAAGGGATAGGTGATAAAAAATCAGTGCAATGGGTCAGTATGAGCCATAAGGGTTAGGTGACCGTCCTTGGAAGGTTCTTATTGTGCATTGATTTGAGATGACCTTAAAAATAAATTGATGCAAAAGTCTTGGTGAGAACTTTTGCATCATTGAGGCTCATGAATAGGCTAGTCTCATCACCTAGTATGAGGGCTAATTACTTCACAAATTGAATTGAAAAGGAATAAGAAGATCTCCAAAATGGGTAAGTGTGGGAACAATAGAGTAAGAAAGGGAAATGCATTCGAACATGACTCAAACATGGATCAAACACATTAATGACATCAATACAAGGAGGGAGAAACATAGGACTCATGAACAAAATTTGCACCCTGAAAAAAAAAGTGACACTTGTTTCTAAGTGCGACAATTGAAACAACACATTACAAAAATTAGAACACACAATGCGATAAAAGTGATGACTATGAGCTATAGGAATGTGTCTAGTGCTTATTCTAATTATATGTAGGACCAAGTAATGTATATGGGTGCACTAGAACTAACTCTAGTGATGTGCAAAGGTGTGACACATACAAGAGTGAAAACAACAAAATAAACACATGTGATGGGTAGAAAACATGAAACTGACACTTGCAAATGCAAACGACATTGAAAGTGACACATGCTAGAGAAACGATAACATGAAAATGAAACTTATCAAAGTGAAAGAAAGAAAAATTGAAAATCATAAACATGAATGTGACACTTGTGAAAGAAAAGGTGCGGAAAAGCGATAGTTTGGGAAAACTCACCAAAATAGAAGTACCAATGTAGCCAATGTGAGGGAGACTGTGACCTAAATGTGAGAACTTCTTATTTCTAATATAGAGATGGAATGTAGGGGCATTTACAAGATATGTCACCTTTAAATAAAGGATGAGATCCTGAAGCTTTCTGGCCCTTTATAGACTCTGCCTAAAGAAATAATAGAAGTAATCACTAATGATCTGGAAATGAAACTACTTGTTGTTGGTGCAAGGTATTCATTATCCATAAACTTATGTATGCAAGCTTTTTAATGTGTTTTTCAATTGGAACAAAGTGACTTTGATGAGTTTATGAGTCTTTTTGTATGTAGGAGGCTTATTTATTTTTACTGTTTAACATATTTAACACTGAAAAAAAGCAGCAAATAAATCACATAATATAACTCATCATATGATAAGGCAGTTCACCCCTCCTGGGCTACATCTGCCAGGTCCAAGGCCCACAAATGGGCATGTCCTTGCTCTTATTATGCTTAGAAAAATGGTTATACAATGTGTAGAAAGCCTAAACAGGAGAAAATAGCTGCAGAAATGAGTTCAGAGTGCAGAAAACAGTAAGAAATTACTATATTTTCACCTCCAATGGATAACTATAATCCAATATAGCTCTCCAATCCCCAAGCCCTGGTGGCTCTTCAAGCTCTCTCGCTGATAAAACACCTGAAGAAATTCTCTAATGGCTCTGCAACCTGCTCCAGTGGCTCTGGAATGCTCCAATTACCCAAAATCAAAAAACAATTCGCTTCAAATGGACTCTCCTAGCCCAAGTTATGACCAAAATAGTATTTCCCCAATTAGGGCTAGAAAAAATCCACCAAATATGGTGGAACTGCAGTTAAATCCACCATTTTAGGAGGTGGCACCATTCTGGGTGGACTCCACCAAAACCTCCATGCGGTTAAGGGTTAGCAATAAATTTCATGGCTACATGTGATCGCACCTGTCGGCTTTGGAAGTTGGAATGACAGTTATCAATCGTTATATTAAACGTGGCATATAACTTCCATAATACATGTGAACGCCATATGTTTAACGGTTGACTAACTGTATTATCCGCCGAAGGTTTATACGAGGCCAAGGTTCTTTGACCTAGGTCCTATGGTGAGGGGGCTAGCTCCCTTTAATTCTCTGCCCTTACACAATTTGAAATTCAAATATGACCATTGCCCCATACTTGTTAATATCCAATGGTTGGGAGAGACGGTAAGACGTGTCGCTGTTTGCCAATAGGTAGGGGGTTTGAATCCGGTGGTTGCCAAAAATTTTAATGCGCATTTCGTTTGACTTCTTGGGGCCATGTGGCGGCCTCCGGGCTGGCCACGTGGCACTCGCTCATTGGTCTACCAAGAATTTTCTGTGGAATATTCTTGGAATATTTTGTGGAATATTCGTTTTTTAATATTTTTTTAATCCAAAGTCAAACTGAGTCAAATTGGGCTTTTTCCCTGAAATTGAGAAATTTCAAAATTGAATATCTTTCTCATACAACATCGGATTTGAGTGCCATTCACAGCTACAGGATCATATCGCCAAGGCCTATCTAGTCGCTCAGGTTCCAACCATTTTTGAGCAATTCCAATTTTGAGCATTTTTACAATTAGGACATGATCACTTGATCACACCTCCCAAATGGGAAGCTTTTGGACCCCAAAATCTCTCTGATTACTGAAACTAAAGATAAGGAGACTGATTCTCCACTCTTCCACCGTTGAATAGCTGAAATATTCCCGATTTCATCAAATTGAGCTTTTCGTAAAATGATAAATTGTCTCTTGAATTCACTCATCGACCGTTGCTAAAGCTGACCGAGTCATGATAAAAATTCTTAAAATTTGCAGAACAACAACTATATTTTGCAGAAAGAATACTATTTCTACAATGATCAAACTTCAAAGAAGACTGAAAATGAGATTCACCTTGCCAACTGTTCACGTGGAAAATTTTTACTGTGTGAGCCAAGCACTTGTGCCGAATCTCGACCAAGTTTTCTCACCATATAAATGTGCCATTCTGAAACCAACATTGACCCATGCTGAACTGTGTGCCCTCTTTGCTTGCATGCGTTTCCACCTCATCGACACTTTCACTGCTTTGCACCGATACTTCATTCTCTGCACCGATCGACACTAAAGGTACCTTGTGCAACATAATGTCATCTTCTTTCAAAGACAAATTGTTATCAGACTGAGACATATCATTAGCAATATCATGAAAAGGTAAATGTACAAAATCTTGTCGTTTAATCATTAACAAAGTCAGATTTTGACTTGCATTAACTAGCCTTTTCAATTGCCCTGCATGGACTAAAGAAGATTCTAGCTTCTTCTTATGTGCTCTCACAATAAACTCTTTACGATCCTTGAACAAATGGTACTTGTTCTCAAGGCGATGGAAGATCTCTTTTCTATCATATAAATACGGAATTCCCAACACAACACCTGTAATGTCAAGAGGTACCACATATAATTCAACCCAATCAACATAATGAACTGTTATGGCGAAGCACAACATTCACTTTCTTGAGACTTGTAAATTAGCATCCTTGCAAATCCATCCAAGTGGATATGGCTTTGGATGAGGTATGGTCTCAAGTTTCAGCTTCTTGACGAAGTCTTTTGAGATGAGATTCGCTTGAGACCCACTATCAAATAGTGTGTCTATCTCTGTGTGTTTGGCTATTATCCTCACATGAAATAGCTCTATACTCCTCTTTTCATTTTGATCTTCTATGTGATAGTTTAACATGCTAGAACTGGGATTTGTTTCCTTTAGAACCTCTTTCGCTTTGATGTTCTTTAATACCATGGCGATACTTTTTGTCTCATCACCTGATTCTGACCCTAAGTCCTGTTCAAAAATTGCTACAATTTTCCCCTTTTCTTTGGGTTTGTCTTTGTTTTTAAATTTCTCTAGTTTCAGCTCAGGATGAAGCTTCCAACAATGATCTTTATCGTGGCTTGTTTTTGAACAGTTCTTGCAAAGGAATTTTCCTTTTTCCTTTCTAGAATTTGCAACCCTTTTTCTTCCTTTTCTTTTAAAATTACTATCCTCATTTAATGCATCAAAAGTGTTTTTCCCTCTAGCCTCTAAATGCGTAGCTTGTACAAACTTCGTCTAGACTAGTAGGATTAAACATAAGAATATTTTGTTTAAGGTAACTGTGAAATCCACCTATATACTTCAACAAAGTGTCTTGGCTTTGTAAATCTAACCCAAGTAAGAGTGCTCTTCTCCTAAATTCCTGGGTATAGTCTTGCACATTCTGTCCCTTAAGCTCTCTAAAGTTTTTCTAGTTCATTATTGCCTTTTGAAGGTGAGCAAGAGGATAAAATTGTTTCTTGATTGCAGAAATAAATTCAACCCATGATAAATTAAGCTTACCATGTTTCTTGATTTCCTCCTTGGTCTTGGCTTCCCACCATACCAAAGCTGCTCCTTCCATCCCTAATGAGGCTAGCTAAATCTTAGTGTCCTCATCATGCAGATTTTGAATCCTTAAATAGACTTCCAGTTGTCTGATCCAATTATCTAATTTCTTTGCATTAACATCACCATTAAACATTGGCAATTCAAATTTGACATCAAGCTTTAACAAAGGATTTTTAACAGTTTTCTGTGTCTTATGTGATTGATTTACCGAAGATGAAGAGGATGAAGATGAGGAAGAGGACGACAATGGAGATGGTGGATCACCATTTCTTCCATTCCCTTTCTTTGACTTATCATTGTCCTTATTTCCTCCTGAAAAATCTCCTTCTTATCTTTGGTTTTTAGACCCTTCTCCAACAATCCTATCATTTCTTTCTTGATAGAGGATCCTTACCATTTCAGTCATGTCTAAGAAAGCTTTCCTAAAGATTCTTTCTTCTTCCTTGTGATCCATTTCTTCATGAACTTCTTCTTCTCTTGAAGTCATGCTTGTGGCTGCTTCTAAGGCTATAGAGGGTGAGATAGAAGGTGGAGATAATGGCACCATGGCCCTCCTTGGTTGAGTATTATCTTGTTCTCTAACCAATTTTCCTTCCCCTCTTTTAAGTTTAAGCCTAGAAAGCATCAAACTTTCAAAACAGTAAAATATTTCTTTGCACAAAACTCAAAATTTGAGCTCAAACCTATGCTCTGATACCAATCTGATCTTAATGTGAGAACTTCTTATTTCTAATACAGAGATGGACTGTAGGGGAATTTACAAGATATGTCACCTTTAAAGAAAGGATGATATCCCGAAGCTTTCTGGCTCTTTATAGACTCTACCTAAAGAAATAATAGAAGTAATCACTAATGATCTGGAAATAGAACTACTTGTTGCTGGTGCAAGGTATTCATTATCCATAAACTTATGTATGCAAGTTTTTTAATGTGTTTTGCAATTGGAACAAAGTGAATTTGATGAGTTTATGAGTCTTTTTGTATGTAGGAGGCTTATTTCCTTTTACTGTTTAACATATTTAACTCTGAAAATAAGCAACAAATAAATCACAGAATATAAGTCAGCATATGATAAGGCAGTTCACCCCTCCTGGGCTACATCTGCCAGGTCCAAGGCCCCCAAATGGGCATGTCCTTGCTCTTATTATGTTCAGAAAATGGTTATACAATGTGTAGAAAGCCTAAACAGGCGAAAACAGCTGTAGAAATGAGTTCAGAGTGCAAAAATCAGTAAGAAATGACTATAGTTTCACCTCCAATGGATAAATATAATCCAATACAGCTCTCCAATCCCCAAGCCCTCATGGATCTTCAAGCTCTATTGCTGATTAAACACCTGAATAAATGCTCTAATGGCTCTGAAATCTACTCCAGTGGCTCTGGAATGCTCCAATTACCCAAAATAAAAAAACAATTCACTCCAAATGGACTCTCCTAGCCTAAGTTATGACCAAAAAAGTATTTCCCCAGTTAGGGATAGAAAAATTCCACCAAATATGGTGGAACTACAGTTAACTCCACCATTTTAGGAGGTGCTGCAATTCTGGGCAGACTCCACCAAAACCTCTGCGTGGTTAAGGGTTAGCAATAAATTTCACGGCTGCATGTGACCGCACCCGTCGGCTTTGGAAGTTGGAACGACGGTTATCAACCATTATATTGAACGTGGCATATAACTTCCATAATACATGTGAACGCCATATGTTTAATGGTTGACTAACTGTATTATCCACTTGAGGTTTATACGAGGCCAAGGTTCTTTGACCTGGGTCCTATGGTGAGGGGGTTGGCCCCCTTTAATTCTCTGCCCTTACGCAATTTGAAATTCAAATATGACCATTGCCCCATACCTATGAAGAACCAATGGTTGGGAGAGATGGTAAGATGTGCCGCTGTTTTCCAATAGGTAGGGGGTTCGAATCCGGTGGTTGCCAAAAATTTTAACGCGCATTTCGTTTGACTTCTTGGGGCCACGTGGCAGCGTCCGGGCTGGCCACATGGTGCCCGCTCATTCGTCCGCCTAGAATATTTTGCAAAATATTATGTGGAATATTCCCAAGATATTTTGTGGAATATTGCTTTTTTAATTTTTTTTTTAATCCAAAGTCAAACTTAGTCAAATTGGGCTTTTTCCCCGAAATTGAGAAACTTCAAACTTGAATATCTTTCTCATACAACATCAGATTTGAGTGCCGTTCATGGCTACAGGATCGTATCACCGAGGCCTAACCGGTAGCTTAGATTCCAACCAATTTTGAGAAATTCCAATTTTAAGCATTTTTACAATTAGGACATGATCACCTGATCAGACTGTCAATAGAAAATGTGCATTGACCATCAACATGGATGACTCATTGCACATGCATTGTCTTGATGGATTGTGATATTCTCGTTCAATCTTGCATAAAAGAAAGCACACTTATGAATTTATTACGCACTCAACATGTGTGAGAAATTGATTTCGATAGTCAGAAACTAGGAAGAAGACTTAAACACTTAGCAAAACATCAATCGACAATGAAATGAATATAGAAGATAAATCGTAAGATCCTTAGTAGGCTCCAAAATTTAGGTGTAGGAAAATTTTTTGAGGGTGTTAATTGCAGCCTCAATAGAGACCAAGTGCTAAAAGGAGAAAAATAGTTATTAAAAATGGGCAGTCCTATAATTTATGAAATAAGGAGAATCCATGTAGCATAGAAGTTGTATTTCCAACAAGTGACCTCGAAGAATTCCTACTAGCACAACAATCTAAAGGATTACCAACGAATGGCGATTTTTGTAACTGTATTGTAATATATAAATAGAAAGACACTCAATTAAGAGAAGGAGGGAGAGGGGAGAAGATTCTAAGACTAAATTCCTTTATTGAAGTTCACCATTTTGTAATATTTGATATTGAAGGTTTTATTCTACTGAACAATACAATTGAATTTTCTAGGAGATATATTTTTCATTTATATATGGTAATTGTTAATGCTATACTGTACGAGGTCTTGCATATTAGTCCCTATATTACTAGTATAGTCCCTTATTGTTGTTAGTGTAACCCCCTTATTGTTATTATTGTACCCTTGTAACCCCCATTTTATTATTATTGTGCCCTTAAATTATTATTGCTAGGTCGGCTAGGATTACATTGTGGCCCACTAGGATTACATTATGGCCCCATGGACTCCTATATATAGAAAGGATGTTTTGTAAAGTGGATCATCCAAGAATTGTTCATTTATGTAATGTATTGGAGGTTTCCCCATCGCAGTGGCTTATTTATAAGGCATTGATATCTCTTTTCTTCTATTTTTGGAGCTGGTTACACAACATTTGGTATCAGAGCTTTGGATTCTAGGGTTTCGCTGCTCCAAACAGGGCATCGTGGAATTTTCGCTATAACTGTTTTTCTACGAAGTTTCAGAAGCTGAAATTTTTAGGGTACGAAGCCGAAATTCTGACGAAGATTGTATAAAAATATTAGAGCTTGGTTCACAATATTTTCAGAGATATGATCTGTGGAAGTTACGCCTTTTTTTTTCAGGCTCCTAAACAGGTCATCGTGGAATTTGCGCTATAACATTTTTTCTACGAAGGTTTAGAATCTGAAATTCATATGGTATGAAGCTAAAATCTTGAGGAAAGTTGTCAAAAAAATTCAAAGCTTGGTTCACAATATTTTTTGAGATATGATCTGTGGAAGGTAGTGCTTTTTCAGGCTCCTGAATTTCATCTCAAAGAGGTGATCGTGGGAAAAATTCAATAACTCTCTCTCTGGGCATCGGATTGGAGTGTCGTAAAAAGTGGTCGCAAGTACATGGACTATGGTTTCTTGGCTATCAATTTCAGAGACAAAGGATGAAACTGTGACATGTTGAAAGTCGTACAAGTTCGCTCTACTGAACCAATCCATAATTAGGCCATTGTGGGAGATTGGACACAACTCTGTCTTGGAGAATCCAAATTAGGTCAGACCTGTGGAATTCGAAAGATAATTCAGAGGGCTATGTCGGTACCAAAATTCAGATATTGAAGTGCTGCAATCAAATAGATAATCCAATTTCAATATAGAGCTCCTCAAAAGCAAGAAAAAGGTGTGTATTTTTTTTTCCGAATTGCATAAGTCTTGTTTGAAGAATCAATTTGAATTGATTCCAAGGGCATATTGTAGAATAGATATCAGTATTGGGTTCTAAAAGATGCCCCGTAAAAATAATTCAACACCCATTAAGCCTTCAGAAGGGTCTACTATGACTCATGAAGATGAAGAATTGCAACATGATCTATCAAAATTACAAGAGCAAGTGCAACAAATTTCACTCTCGTAAAGAGCAACAAAAAATGAAATGGAAGTTTTGAAGAAAGGCATGGAAGCTAAGATGGATGGCATGGAAGCTAGCATGGAAGCTAAGATGGATGACATGAAAGAAAACATTGAAAACAACATGAAAAACATGAAGAATGATCTAAAATCAGACATCGAAGATTTGACCAAGTTGATACAAGAAATGTTTCCTAATGGTGAAAAGATAGTAGAAGAACCTCATGATGAGCACAAAATAAATGTTAATCGCGATTTCATAAACTCTAATGTTGGCGGGAAGAACCACCATATTCCAAAAATGGATATGAGGAAGTTTGATGGGAAGGATCTGTAACATGGATACTACAGATGGAGCAATATTTTGATCTCCATAATGTGCAAAACACACAAAAGGTACGCATTGCAATTTTACATTTAGAACAAAATACATTTGTATGGTATCGATGGCTTTGCTCTCGTAAAAAAATTGTCACTTGGTCAATTTTTACGGAAGAAATGATAACACATTGGGGATACAAGAAACACCTTCTTTAGCCAATTGATAAATCTCAAACAAAAGGGTTTAGTGGGGGCGGCCACATTGAGGACTTTCAAAAATTGAATATAAGGGCAAGCGATATTCTAGAGGAACACAGGATTGATCTCTTCATAGGCACTTTAAATGATAACATCCAACATGAAGTTCGTGTTCTGGAACCTGATTCAATGGAGAAGGAATTCAGGTTGGCAAGAAAAGTTGAATGTAAAATTATGGCGACAAGGAAGCCTACCACTCAATTATATAAAGAAGGAAGTGTTGCTATGTCTAGATTTCCACAACCTACAAGGTTAACACCAAAAAAATTGGGAGAAAAAAGAGAAAAATGGCTTTGCTACAGTTGTGATAGAAAATACACTAAAGGTCATGAGTGTGCTGAGAAGAAACTATTTTACATAGATTGTGAAGAGGAAGAAGAAAATGAACAAGAAGAGGATATACACCAGGAACCAACCCTAGAAGAGGAAGAAATGAATCCGACCATATCGTGTAATGCACTGGCAGGAATTACCACTCCTCAATCTCTCAAGATAGAAGGACAAATAAAGAACAAAAAAGTAATAGTGTTGATTGATTCAGGAAGCACCCATAATTTTATTCATTGTAAGGTAGCCAAGGAATTAAATTGTTTCCTATACCCAGCACCAGAATGTCAAGTGATGGTTGCAAATGGAGGAACTATAAATTGCTCTGGAAAATGCCATAATATCAAGCTAACCATGTGGGAATATGTATTGACTAGTCCAATGCTTTCCATTCCTATGGGAGGTGCTGATGTTGTACTAGGAGTACAATGGTTGCAATCTTTGGGGACGGTAGCTTTTAATTTTCAAGAACTTTTCTTGAAATTTTTTTTAGAAGGAAAGGAGGTCGAATTACAGGGTATTGAAGGGAAGCCGGGAAGGATAATAAGCTCTAATGTCATGACAAAGCTTCTAAAGAAAGAACAACGAGGCATAATTGCACAATTATGCTCACTAGAAGTTCCGACATCAAAATCATCTATTTCTGCATATCTCCAACAAGTCTTGGACAATCATTCCAAGGTGTTTGAAACTCCCAAAGGACTCCCACCTATTCGTGATCATGATCATGCTATTCATTTGATTCCAGGAAGTGTTCCTCCAAACATCAGGCCTTATAGATATCCTTACTTTCAAAAGAGCGAAATTGAACGTATGATTGCAGAAATGTTAGAGGCGGGTATAATTCAACCTAGTCAAAGTTCTTTCTCTGCTCCTGTAGTATTGGTACACAAGAAGGATGGATCATGGCGAACGTGTCCGGATTATAGGGAGCTCAATAAGCTCACCATTAAAGACAAATTTCCCATTCCTGTGATTGATGAATTATTGGATGAATTACATGGAGCAATTTTTTTTACCAAGTTGGATCTTCGTTCAGGATATCATCAAATTAGAATGAAGACTGAAGATATTCCAAAAACAGCATTTCGAACTCATGAGGGTCATTATGAATTTTTGGTCATGCCTTTTGGCCTTACCAATGCACCTTCTACATTTCAAGGGTTGATGAATTCCATTTTCAAACCCTTCCTTAGAAAATTTGTGGTAGTATTTTTTGATGATATACTAATCTACAACAGGTCTTGGAAGAATCATGTTGAACATGTTGACAGGGTGCTCAAACTATTGCAGGAGAAACAATTATATGCAAAAAATCCAAATGTTTCTTTGGAGTACAAGAGGTGGAATATCTGGGTCATATTGTATCTCACGAGGGTGTTAAAGTAGACCCTAACAAAATTAAAGCCATTAAGGAATGGAAAGTCCCCACAACCATAAAGCATTTGCGAGGATTTCTTGGGTTAATGTTGAAAATGCAGCAAGATGATGGAGCTTAGTGAAATGAAGTCGCCTTCACTAAGTGGGCCCGCAGGCTATTTTTGGCGCAAAGTCTATTTTTAGACTATGTCTATTTTTAGACATATGGAGCATGGTCTAGGAGTTGCAATATGCTATTCTCGGATGATTGGTCGAGTTGGTAAAAATATATGGACCTCTATTTTTAGACATACAGGTCGAAGTCTATTTTTAGACTGCCTGTCTAAAAATAGGTCAGTCAAATATTATTAGCCCTTAATAATATTTGGACTCTAAACTTCAGTTTATTCTCTTACAGCACTTCAGTTGGAGCTACGGATGTGGCTCATGCATCTAACAGAAGGAATTACGCTATTCCTTGGGGTTTGGTGAGCTCATGCATGGTTGAATTCAGTTAGGACTTCAGTGGCAGAGTTTGGTGGAGTTGATGAGACAGTTGGTGGAGTTGTGTTCAGTTTAACTTAGTTGAACTAGTTGTGATTAGTTTAACTAGCTAATCAAATAGTAATGAGTGGAGTGAATTAAATATTATTTAATTCACTAATTATTAACTCATTATTCAACTCAAGAACACATCAGTTCACTACAGTGCATGGACAGTTCAGTGGAGACCAGTGGAAGAGGTAGATGAAAGGGTGAGTTTGCTATTAGTTGCGACAACAGTTGTGCATGAGATTTGCACAAGCATTGGAGGAGATTGCCAATGATGATTGCGCAGTTGGAGCCAGTGAGATTCGAACTTGGATCTCTCATTACACCATCCTTGATTGCGCAATAGAGGTAGGCAATTAGTGGATGAGTTTTGAACCTGTGACTTGTTCAAAACTGAGCTAGTTTGTGTGTAACTTTTGGAGAAAGTACTGAGTACTTGTGAGGAGTATTTTACTGAGATTGTTACATGTTCTCTTCTATTATAATATACAAATAGCTGGGGGTTTTCAGCTATAAGCTTTCCCCATTACATATTGTGTTTATGTGCGCATGCGACTGTTTCTATTTCCGCAAATTGATGATTGATTGTAGAAGAGATTATGTGTTGCATATGAATTCGAATTAGTATGTGATCGGGATAATCTCGGTGGATAAATATTCATTATTCAGCAAATTTCTACATGGTATCAGAGCGAGTCAATCATCGGGATCTATTGCAGTGATTACAATATTATTTCGGTAGACAGAGTCTGTAACGGGCCAGGTAGCCTCTGGATCCATCCTTTCTCTGAAAGGTGATATATCCAGTAAATGCCCTTACAGTCGATCTCTGTGCTAGAAATAATTTGTTCTCACAGATCCAGAAGCAATTGAGTTTTTGAGTTTGGAATTCGAATTTTGCAGCAGTTTGTTTTCTTGGTGCCGGAGTTGAAAATGTCTTTCAACGGTTTGCGACTCGAATATGCTCTTGAAGGCAGTTCGAATTATGTTGCATGGAAAGATTGCATGGAGGCAGTATTAGAAGATAATGGACTGAAGGAGTTCATAGATACAGATGTCCAAAAGCCCACTGATCCTGCTGAAGTCGAGGCTTGGCAAAAGAAGATGGCGAAATGTCGAAGGATTCTGTTGGAGGGCGTGAAGGATCACATTGTATCCAGCCTGCATGGAAAAGCTTCTCCATATTTGATGTGGAAAGCGTTGATAGATCTCTTCCAGAGTAAGAGCGACCAAAGGAAGCTAGCGCTCAAGGATAAGCTCAAAAACATTAAGATGGAGAAATGCGACAGTATCGCCAAGTACCTCACGAAGTTCACTCAATGCAGAGATGAGCTGGGAAGTGTGGGGGTGACTGTCGAAGAAGAGGATATGGTAGACCTGGCTCTCCTTGGTCTTCTGAAAAGTTGGCATGCATATCAAGATAGTGTCAATGGTCGGGAGAAGTTTCTGGGATGGGAGCGACTTTGGGCGGATCTCATGCAAGAGGAGATAAGGAGGACTACCAGGGACGTATCTTCATCAAAGGTATCTGATGAAGAAAATTGTGCTTTGGCTGCCAAAGCAAAGAAGGGGAAGATCAAGAAATCTTCTCAGTCTGGTGCGAAAGGAAAGAAGCTAGACATATCCAAGGTGAAGTGTTTTCACTGTCACCAGCACGGACACTATGCCACAAATTGTCCGCAGAAGAAGAAAAATAAGAAGGTTGCTGGATCTGCAGCGGGAGAGGCATTGGCTTCTCAATTCGAACTGGATTTTTCACTGATCGCATGCTTGGTTTCAAGTGTGATGGGATCAGTATGGTTCTTGGACAATGGTGCGTCATTTCACATGACCGGAGATCGAGATCTGTTTTCAGATCTGGAGGAAAAAGATCTTGGAGTGCACATCGAGATGGGCGATGATGGTAGATACAGTGCGACTGGTATCGGTACCATTTCCTTTGAGAGGGAGTCTAGTAAACCTTTCATATTGAAGGAAGTTTTGCATGTTCCAGGATTGATGAAGAATCTGATCTCTCTGGCGATGTTGGAAGACAAGGGGTATGATGTGGTCTTCAGCGAAGGAAAAGCTTTCCTGCGCAGTAAGACAACTGGAGAGACCCGGAAGATAGGGGTTCGAGTCAAGAACCTTTATCAGTTGCAAGTAGATGGCTGCGCATCAATGGCATGCAAGGCGGGAGAAGTGGTGAGCCGGGATGATGAGGGCGAACTGTGGCACAGGAGATTGGGCCACCTTCACCATGGAGCTTTGAAAATACTGCAGCAGATTTCTACTGGGCTTCCTAAGGGCACTCTTGCGCAGTCAGATCAGTGCAAGGGGTGTACCTTGGGGAAGTATGTGAAAGCCACCTTTCATGAGAATGATAGTCGCGCCACGATGATCCTTGAGAGAGTTCACACAGACGTGTGTGATCCTTTCTCTGTAGATTCGATAGCAAAGCATAAGTACTATGTGATCTTTGTTGATGATTTCTCTCGAAAGTGCTGGATCTTCTTCATGCAAAAGAAGAACGAGACATTTTCAAAGTTCTGTGAATTCAAGGCGCTGGTTGAGAAGGAATCGGGGAAGCATGTGAAGGCTCTTAGGAGCGACAATGGTGGTGAATTCATCTCTATTTAATTCAAAGACTTTTGCAGCGCAGAAGGGATTCGGAGAGAGCTCATCGCACCCCATAACCCACAGCAGAACGGGGTGGCTGAGTGGAACAACAGAACGATCGTGGGTGCTGCATGGGCGATGTTGCATGATCAGGGCCTACCCCTTCACTTGTGGGCTGAGGCATGCAATACTGCAGTGTATGTGCAGAATCGTTGTCCTCACAAGATACTTGGCATGAGTACACCGGAGGAGGCGTTTTCTGGCAAGAGGCCTGACATTTCTCATTTGAGGATTTTTGGCTCACCTGTCTACATGCATGTGACGAAGGATGCCAGAAAGAAGCTGGATCCGACCGCAGAGGTTGGAATATTTGTGGGTTACACTGATACACCTCACAACTATCTATTTACATGGGGCCGCAAGATCATAGGCGACGGGATATCAAATTTTAGGAGAGCCATGCAAAGGTTCGCTCGAGAGGGAGCCACACTCGTATGCAGATGAGGAGCTGTAGGTTCCTAAGGAGGAGCTTCCGGATGTGGAGCAGCCACAAGAGGAAGTTCGGGAGGTGGAAGAAACCACCCATGCAGCGCCAACCATCAGAGGGCGCATGCGCACTACAGAAGCTGAGCGACTGGCTCGAGATGCAGAGAAGGTTGTAGGACCACATACAACACATCGCAGACAGAGGCAGTCACCGGATCGGTACACCGGATACATGGCTCTTGTGAGTCAATGTGTCGTGATGGAGCCATCCTCTTTTGAGGAAGCTGTGGAGGAACCCGCATGGGTAGATGCCATGATCGAAGAATATGATTCGATCGTCAGAAACAGTGCATGGGAGATTGTCCCAAGATCGGAGGGGAAATAAGTGGTGGGTTTGCAATGGATCTACAAAGTGAAGCAGGCGGCTGACAGGAGTGTGGAGAAGTACAAGGCGAGATTTGTCGCCCATGGCTTCTCACCGAGGGGATCGGACAGAGGAGACCTTTGCACCTGTCGCAAGGTACTCTTCCATACAGACGATCCTAGCTCTCTCAGCGCAGATGGGATGGCACATCCATCAAATGGATGTGAAGATTGCATTCCTCAATGGAGTCATTGAGGAGGAGGTGTACATAGAGCAGCCTGAAGGTTTCGATATCTTCAGCAGTGAGTCGCATGTTTGCCGACTCAAGAGAGCATTGTACAGGCTGAAACAAGCACCTCGTGCTTGGTACACACGGATTGACAGTTATTTCACCGAGCTTGGATTTTCCAAGAGTGAGGTGGATCCTAACCTGTACAAGATTGTGGTGGAGGGGAAGCTGCTGATCATTGTACTGTATGTAGATGATCTGATTTTGACGGGTGATGAGCTTTTGATACTTTCATGCAAGGAGGACCTTGCTAGAGAGTTCGAGATGAAGGACTTGGGCCTCCTTCATTATTTCCGGGATTGGAAATTGGTAGCGTCAGCGGGAGGACTGTTTGTTTCTCAGGGCAAGTATGCCCGGGAGATTCTGGAGAGGTTCAACATGCATGGCCGCAAGCCTGTTGACACTCCTCTTCCTGGTGGTTGGAGGAAGGAGGATGCTACTTCAGCGGAGGTAGTGGATGCCACTGTCTATCGACAGTTGGTGGGGTCGCTTATGTATCTGGTCAATACACGAACCGATATATGCTATGCTGTTAACCAGCTTTCGAAAGCTATGGTTAAGCCTACCAAGCTCTTCTGGAAGGCAGGAAAGCATGTATTGTGTTATCTTAGTGGCACATCGGGATATGGTCTATGGTACAGACAGGAGGATGGAGCGAAGCTTTCCGGCTTCACTGATGCAGATTGGGCAGGGAGCCCAACGGACCGAAAGAGCACATCTGGAGGAGTTTTCAGCATTGGGTCGATAGCAGTTTCCTACTACAGCAGGAAGCAGAGATCCGTGTCACTCAGTTCAGCAGAGGCCGAGTACATGGCAGCAAGCTTGGCTGCATGCGAGGCTATTTGGATGAGGAAGATCCTCGTTGGATTGTTGGGGTTGCACTTGGAGCCTACTGTGATTTATTGTGATAACCAGAGTTGCATTAAACTCTCGGCTAATCCAGTATTTCATGATAGATCCAAACACATCGACATCAGGTACCATCATATCAGAGATTGTGTTCAGCGGAGAATCATGCTACTTTCATATGTTCCCACGGAGGATCAGGATGCTGACATCTTGACGAAGGCGCTCACCAGGAGCAAATTCGAATTCCATAGAGGCAGGATAGGGGTTGCAGATAATCCATATCTTGTTGAGAGGGAGTGTTGAAAATGCAACAAGATGATGGAGCTTAGTGAAATGAAGCCGCCTTCACTAAGTGGGCCCGCAGGCTATTTTTGGCGCAAAGTCTATTTTTAGACTATGTCTATTTTTAGACATATGGATCATGGTCTATGAGTTGCAGGATGCTATTTATGGATGATTGGTCGAGTTGGTAAAAATATATGGAGCTCTATTTTTAGACATTGGGCGGTTTCTATTTTTAGACTGTCGGGCTAAAAATAGAACAGTCAAATATTATTAACCCTTAATAATATTTAGACTATAAACTCGCTTATTCTTCACAAGACTTCCGCTGGAGCTACCAGATGTGGATCATGCATCCGATGTATGAATGGCGCTATTCCTTGGGGTTTGGTGAGCTCATGCATGGTTGACGCTAGACTTCAAAGGGCGTAGTTGGTGAGAGCTGATACGCTGGTGGAGTTGTGTTCGGTTTAACTTAGTTGAACTAGTTGTGATTAGTTTAACTAGCTAATCAACTAGTAATGAGTGGAGTTAATTAAATATTATTTAATTCACTAATTATTAACTCATCATTCAACTCAAGAACACATCAGTTCACTACAGTGCATGGACAGTTCAGTGGAGACCAGTGGAAGAGGTAGATGAAAGGGTGAGTTTGCTATTAGTTGCGACAGCAGTTGTGCATGAGATTTGCACAAGCATTGGAGGAGATTGCCAATGATGATTGCGTAGTTGGAGCCAGTGAGATTCGAACTTGGATCTCTCATTACACCAGCCTTGATTGCGCAATAGAGGCAGGCAATTAGTGGATGAGTTTTGAACCTGTGACTTGTTCAAAACCAAGCTAGTTTGTGTGTAACTTTTGGAGACAGTACTGAGTACTTGTGAGGAGTATTGTACCGAGATTGTTACATGTTTCTCTTCTATTATAATATACAAATAGCTGGGGGTTTTCAGCTATAAGCTTTCCCCATTACATATTGTGTTTATGTGCGCATGTGACTGTTTCTATTTCCGCAAATTGATGATTGATTGTAGAAGAGATTATGTGTTGCATATGAATTCGAATTAGTATGTGATCAGGATAATCTCGGTGGATAAATCTTCATTATTCAGCAAATTTCTACAGTTAACAGGGTATTATCGCAAGTTTGTTAAGAATTATGGGAGAATAGCAGCACCTCTAACAACATTATTGAAGAAAGATGAATTTTCATGGACTCCTAAAGCAACTAAGGCATTTGAACGTCTTAAAGAGGCAATGTGCCTAGCACCGATCCTAGCTACGCCAGACTTCACAAAAACCTTTATTATGGAATGTGATGGCTCAGGAAATGGAATTGGTGTGGTTTTAATGCAGGAAGGAAGACCCATTTCTTTTGAAAGTCGTCCAATCAAAGGAAACTATTTACAAAAACCTATTTATGAGAAGGAAATGTTAGCAATACTACATGCACTAAAGAAATGGCAAACTTACCTAATGGGAAGACACTTTAAGGTAAAAACTGATCATGGTAGTCTTAAACACTTTTTGGAACAAAGAATATCATCAGAAGAGCAGCAAAAATGGGTCACAAAGATCTTGGGTTATGACTTTGAAATAATCTACAAAAAAGGAAAGCTTAATGTTGTTGCAGATGCACTCTCAAGAAAGAATGAAGAGGTGGAAGCATTGCTTTGTGCCATTTCTATTATCCAACCAGATTGGATAACCGAAGCAAGAGATGAATGGAAGAAGGACAAAGACGCATGGACACTCATTCAAAAGTTGCAACAAGATCCTAGTACATCTAATACATTTAGTTGGAAAGATTATTCCTTATGGTAAAAAGATCGCTTATATTTTTGTAAGAATTCCCAACTAAAACAAAAGATTCTTCTAGAATTGCACACTTCTCCTTTAGGAGGACACTCAGGATTTTTAAAAACTTACCACAGGGTGAAGAAAGAATTTTTTTGGGATGGCCTTAAATTTGATATTCAAAATTTTGTGGCGGAATGCTTGGTTTGCCAGTAGAATAAAGTGGAAACAATTAAGACCCCGGGACTTCTACAACCTTTATCCATTCCAAGTCAACGTTGGGAGGATATTTCAATGGATTTTATCACAGGTTTACCTAAGTCCGAAGGAAAGAGTGTCATCATGGTGGTAGTTGATAGACTTACCAAGTATGCACACTTTTGGGCATTATCTCATCCATTTAAAGCAAGTACAGTTGCTACTACATTTATGGACACAATTCAAAAGCTACATGGAAACCCAAGGGTTATTGTGAGCGACAGAGATCCCATTTTTACTGGAAATTTTTGGACGGAGTTATTTTCTTGTTTGGGTACTCAATTAGCCCATAGCTCATCTTATCATCCTCAATCTGATGGTCAAACTGAGATAGTAAATAAATGTTTGGAAGGATATCTTCGTTGTTTTGTATCCGATAAACAAACACAATGGGTCAAGTGGTTACCTCTCGCTGAATGGTGGTATAACACTTCCTTCCATACCGCAGCAAAAATGACCCCATTTATGGCACTTTATGGATATCATCCACCATCCATCACATCATCTTTAAGGGAAAATTCGAAGGTTCAAGCAGTCAAAGATCACATCGAGCATCAGCAAGAAGTTCTCCAACTCTTAAAGGATAACCTGAATTTGGCACAAAATCGAATGAAACAACAGGCAGATCAACATCGTAGCGAGAGAAGTTTTGATGTAGGAGATTGGGTATTTTTACGGCTACAACCATACAAACAAATGTCCCTCTAGCAAGCAAAGAAGGATAATAAATTATCGCCAAAGTACTATGGTCCTTACAAGGTGTTGCAAAAGATTGGTACTATGGCATACAAATTGGAGCTTCCTGCTTCTTCGCGAGTACATCCAGTTTTCCATGTTTCATGCTTAAAGAAGGTTATGGGAGAAAATCTTCCAGTTCAAACAATATTGCCAGAACTCGATGAGGAAGGAAAAATCATATTGGAACCAGAAGCGGTCATGGAAACAAGAACTCGACAACTACGGAATCGATCAATTTCAGAGTATCTCATCAAGTGGAAGAACTTACCCACTGAAGATTCTGCATGGGAGGATGAGAATTTTATACAGAAGCACCCAGAGCTACTCAAGCATTGAGGACAACACTTTTTTGAAGGAGAGGGGCATGTTAGGTCCCTATATTACTAGTATAGTCCCTTATTGTTGTTAGTGTAACCCCCTTATCGTTATTATTGTACCCTTGTAACCCCCATTTTGTTATTATTGTGCCCTTAAATTATTATTGTTAGGTCGGCTAGGATTACATTGTGGCCCACTAGGATTACATTATGGCCCCATGGACTCCTATATATAGAAAGGTGTTTTTGTAAATTGGATCATCTAAGATTTGTTCATTTATGTAACGTATTGGAGGTTTCCCCCTCGAAGTGGCTTATTTCTAAGGCGTTGATATCTCTTTTCTTCTATATTTGGAGCTGGTTACACAACAATCATAAATGTATGAAAGTATCAGGTCTCACTTATAATTAATTAATAATTATTGATGTTGATTTTATTTTTCTGTGGTTGTAAATTAGATCAATATTTTAGCAAGTATGTAATCAAATCACGTTTTAGTTATATTTAAGCACAAATTTAATTTATTTCTTTTCCATTCAATTTTTCCTTATAATAATCTTCTTGACCCTAAATGAATCACTATTAAAATTAGATTTAAATAACTAAAACAACCCTAATAGTAGATACAATATACCACTCAAAAAATTATTCCTTATGCTCAAAGTGGAAACTAGGCCCACATACCAGTCAAAGGTTACTATCCCAAATGAAAGAAATTCTAATTGGGACTTGTGATTGGGTTTCCTCCCTTCATTGACGATGATTCCAATGAGAGTAAAATTTTATTCGTCAAGATGTGAATAGAGATCATGAAAAAAAAAGATATTAGTGGAGACAAATCCAAACTAGCCTGGTAAGAAGGGTAAAAAGAGTGTAACCAAATGATCCTTTTCTAGGGAGAAGTACCTTTATTGGTAAAAAAAATTGAAGGCCATTTCCTTGATGTAAAGAAATACGAAAATATACTAAATCTTTCTGATTGGATCAATTCCTTAACTAAAGAAGATCGAGAGACTAGAATATGAGAGTAAAGTCTATATCAACTTTTTGAGTATTCCCTATGTTTTCAACTAGTATTTTTAATTTTTAGTATGCGAATTTTAATTACAATTACGAGAAATAGAGAATCCTATTAAATGAATATAAATGATTTGATCTACATTGAATGAATATATTATTTGTGATCCATCTTTATACCTTTTGAGTGGAAAAAATGAAGGACTTGACTTGAAGGGCCATTCTATTTGGAAAATTGGGGTTTGATACCTTCATTAAATGACATTTATTAGGTCAAAAATTTCCTTGCTTGGTCCTCTTAATGCATATATACACCCATAAAGCTTTCCAATGGCATAATAATTGTGTTAATGGAGCTCATATGCAAAAGTTGTCTTCTGTAAGTTATCCTACTTTGTTGACCACCACTGTTTGAGAGGATGTCACTTTAGCAGCAATTTACTAACACATATGGGGCTAGCCAAATGTGGAATTTCAAGTAGATTATGGACAATCCAAAATCGTAAATTTAATTGAGGATTGAAGAGGTGAAAAACTTACCCCTAGCTGGCTATAAGGTAATGTTACATACTTGACCAGGGGTTCCATTCTATGTTATTATATTAGTTTCATAGCTGAGTAGAGCAGTTGGTAGTGGGAAGTTAGAGAGAATAATATATGAGGATAGTATTTTGTAGCAATCTTACATGTTATAAGTTTCATGCAACTCCATAGAGAGTACAATTTTTCTTTAGATTTGCATATTTCCATATGAAAAGAGAGTAGAGTGGCCTCACCATTATCACTGAACTTTTTGCTTTAAGGGTTTCCTAGAGTAGATTATTGCTTTTAGTTGTCGTTCAAGTGTGAATTTTTTTGTTCTCTACTTTTTCAAATTTCAAATATTTCATACATTTAAGTAGAATCTGAGATTTAAGGAAATCAACCTTCATAGTGAAGATTTTAGCAATTTCATAGATTTGTTCTTATAACCTATTCCACTATCTATAATAGTTTAAGTATTATTAATCACTTAAATTAAACCCATGATGCTAATTTAAGACAAATAAATAAAACAACCATTATGAAAAAAAATATTATTTCATAATCAAATATATTCTTAGAAAAGAATAAGTCGCAAGTCCCTGCCAAGTGGTAGAGGACTCTATTCTTTAATGTAAGAAAAATATTTATTGCAATATTTCACTGAAGGAGCTGAAAGGAGATCATAAATAGACTGTGTAACCTTTACTGATTTATGTAACCAATGAGTGAGCCATTATGGCCTGGTATTGTTAAATTCATATTCATTGGGGTTAGTTTACGTCAAATTGAGTCATACTAAAGTCAAAGTCTTTGAATACCACAATGTTTACAACTATGGTTCATGTAGAATTTATTTAGAAAAGTCATTTTCAATTTTGCATGTTCTCCATATTGACACTTTTAAAACATTTAGAGATTCTACTCTCCATAACAACTGGTGATTTGATTCTATTTTGCATCGATTTGACTGAAGAAACTCCAAATTGTCAGAGAGTGATTCATGCCAAAACCATAAAACCATAATGATGACAGATTGAAGTTAGATATCAAGCCAAAGAAAAAATTATATCGATGATGAAGACAACAAATTCAAAGCATAGTTTGATGAAAGGGATCTCATTCTGTTGGGCCAAAATTGGAACGCTTTAAACACATAAACACACTAAATGTTTTTTGAATGGGAATCCATCATGAATAACGATATATTCATCGAATCTCAAGGTGCATGCAGCTTAGCTTCTATTCAACTAAAGAAATATAGCGTAACGAGAATAGTTGAACCTGTGACTAAAATGGAGGCAAATTGTTTTAATGTTATTTTTGTTCCAGATTTAGTTTAAATTTAGAATGATCACAAAATATGAAATTCTGTAATCCACTTTGATATGCGATATATTTTTTTTGTAATCCACTTTGATATGCGATATATTTTTTATGAAGATTTACTGATAGTTTTCTGATTGTTTTGATAGGGTTCGTTCTGGATAATTACGACGTGGGATTTGTAGCATGAAAAGGATTGGAGAAATAAAACAACAAGGGCAATTTTTAACTTTGATGTCGATTCTTTATGATCTCAGTCGGTTAACAATTTATTGATTTCAAGGATGCATTTTAGGATAAAATCATACTTCCATAGAAAACCCCATTTCAAACCAAAGAGAGATCTTTGTTTGAGATGGTAATTCACTATATATCACATTGATTTCGTTAACTGATGAAATATTCATGTAATCTGGAAGATATTATGGGAATTGTTGGTGTAAAGAGGTATATTTATCTTATTATTATAAAGTTCCATGTTCAATGGAAAAAAATGGAAAGAAAAGGGGGGATCGTTGATGTTTTCATTAGGGTCAATCTGTAGTATTGTATTAGTAGGATATGGAAGCACACAACCTCTAGGCTGTAAGATGTAGCTTAGAAGGAAAAGGTTAACAACTATGGAACTATGGATACAATACCTGATGTAAGCATTTTGAATTTGCTTTGTTTCAATTGAACTTGTTTGAAAATTTATTTCTTTAATTTCCATTGTTGCAGGGGGTATGTCATTTTGAATTTCTTTAAAATTTATTGTTTAGAAATTTATCTCCTTAATTTCCATTGTTGTAGGGGGTTTATTGTTTTGAATTTATTTAAAATTTCTTGAAGTCCAATGTTCTGGTTTACATGATTTGAATCTATAAACATGCAATGTGTTTATGTCTTTTCCTTATTGTGTCATTCCTATCATATATAGTCATTTGATTGAGCTTATCCTTTCAGATTTGTATCTTGAGAGATAAACCTACCAAATTTAAAAATAATGTTTTAAGAAGCTGAGAAAAATAATGTTTTAACATGCTGAGTGTTGGAAATTAATCTCAACCACCACAGTAAATGAACTGGCAGCAACCATACCTCAGTTAGTGTTTTGTAGGTTGTGGATTGCATGTGCAGAGAAGGACAAGTTCTAAGCAAAGGAAAATTACCCATTCCGCAACAGATTAAATAATTAAAGTCAAATAGGAATTTAATGCATGGTTAGTAAATGTACATGGGAAAATATTTAATCCGCAAGTTTTGTTTAGTTCACGCAAGTTCTGTAATGTTCAAAAAATCATGTCTGCCTATACTATGTATTAAATTGTGTTTGTCACAAATTAAATATCTTATATATATATGTTTTTTGATTTACATGCTAGAGTGACTAGAGAGAGTGTTGTGTAATGTGGCAGATGTAAGTCTGGAAAGACAAGTGGAGAAAATTGTGGAGCGAATTTTGGTGGGTGAGTGAAAACAATTTTTACTGTGTCTTACTCTGCAACCTTGGTGAATGTAAATCCAGGTAAGAAGTCTTGTTTTACTTGTGAATTAGTCGCAGCCTCCATATGTTAATGTATCTCATGTGTTGAAGTCTTAATATGAAGTTTGGTTAGTTGCGATATAGTTCTGGAATTTTCACGTATGTGTTTTACCGCAACACTCTATTTAACTCTCTTTCACCGTGAGTAAAATTAGTTGATTATATTTTCTCCTCTCTATAGTTGCGATTTTGATCTCCGCCATTCTGTATTGAAATGAAGATTCATTTGAATTGATTATGCAACTATATGGTATGGATTAACTGAATTTCACAACTCTGTGTAAACTTCAGTAAATGTGATGTCTTAGTTAAAGTAATCTCCGCAACTTTGTGTGAACTCCGTGTGTTGAGGGTAAAGTATTATTCCCCTGTTGCCTTAAAATTTCTGACACAGTATCGGAGCTAGTCTAGGCTCTCAGCAGTTGCTAAAGAAGATGAAGGAGAAGAAGACTATTGAAGCATTCCACCAGTAGAATGAAGGTTTCAGCAAGTCAGGTAGTTACATAGTAGTGTTACTGTTCATTTAAAATATACAGAGATCTGAAAAGAAGTATTAAGAGTCAGAGTTTATCTCTCTAGCAGTGAGAAAGTTTTATTAAAAAAATATGCACAGTTAAGTTTTAACACAATTAGCAATGGAAGGAACTAGCACAAGCACGAGTATGTAAAATATTCAACTCTCATAGTTCAATGGGAAGAACTATGATTATTGGGCAATCACAATGAGAGCCCTGTTTGCATCTCAAGACTTATGGGTACTAGTTGAATATGGATTTGAAGAATCAGCTGATGCAAATGAGTATAATGCCCTAACATAGGAAGAAAAAGATTTATTGAAGATTAATAAGATGAAGGACTCAAAACCCATCTATTATCTCTTTCAAGCTATGCATGAAAGTATATTTCCAAGAATTGTAGCAGCAAAGAAGTCCAAGGAGGCATGGGATACCCTCCAGACAACCTATCAAGGCATGGAAAAAGTAAAGACAACAAAGCTTCAATTAATGAGAAGAGAGTTTGAAGTTATTTGCATGAACTAGTCTGGTAGCTTAGACTCATTATATACTCAGTTGATTGGGTTGGTAACCAAAACAAGATATCATGGAGAGACAGTTGAAGAAATAATAATAGTAGAGAAAATATTAAGAAGTTTACCCTCAAGATTTAATGTAATATTCACTACTATTGAAGAGACAAAGGATATCTCAAGGTTTACTGTTGATAAGCTTCATGCATCTTTGATAACACATGAAAAAAGGTTGAACATAACAACAAAATCACATTAAGAGCATGCTTTCAAGACCCAAATGTCCTTTGGAAGAGGAAGAGGTCAAGGCAGATCAAAACACTGAGGAAGAGGTAGAGGCAGAAGCCAGAAAAGAGGAGGTAGAAGCAGCCCTGCAAATACAAATGGAAGGGGCAGCAACCAAAACCAGAATCAGAGTCAAGGCAGTAGCCAACAAGGAGCATAAAATCAAGCACATGGATAAAGTTAATATAAATACCAAGTCCAATGTCATTACTATAAGAAGTATGGACACTATGCGAATGAATGTAGAAATAAACAGAGTGACATGGGTAATAGACCCAGTGATAACTTTACTAAAGAAACTCAGAGTCAATAAATTTTTTTTCTAGCATGTAATATGGCTAAAGAGAAGAATGAAGATATATGGTTTCTAGATTCAGGATGTAGCAACCATATGACTGCAAAAATGTCAATGTTTTTCACATTAGATGAAAATGTGAAGTCTAAAGTAACATTGGGAACAGACGGAAAAGTCTCTGTCATGGGTAAAGACAGAGTGAGTGTTTTAACAAGAAAAGGAGAAAGGAGATTGATATCTGATGTATACTATGTACCTGGTATGAAGTGTAACCATTTGAGCATTGGAAAACTCATTCAAAAAGGCTACAATGTATTCTTTGAAGATTATGTGTGTACCATCATGGATAAACCACCAAGCAATCAACGGATTGCACAAGTGAAGATGACAAGTAACAGAATGTTTCCTCTCAAAATGAGAGCAGATTTGAAGAAAGGAGTTGCAATGGTAGCTGTGATACAAGAGACATTCCAAAAGGAAGCCAAGGATGAAAATTGGCTATGGCACTTGAGATTTGGACATCTCAAATTTGAAGGCCTAAATTTATTACATAGAAAGGGAATGGTAAAGGGATTACCATTTATTGAAAAACTAGATAGCCTTTGTGAAGGCTGTATCTCGGGAAAACAACATAGAGAAATATTTCCATCAGGAAAGAGCATAAGGGAAAAAACACCCTTAGATATAGTCCATTCATATTTGTGTGGACCAATGCAAACACCATATTTAGGAGGAAACCACTATATGTTAAATTTTATTGATGACTACACAAGAAAAACATGGGTGTATTTCTTGAAGATGAAGAGTGAAGTATTTGAGAAGTTATGCCACTTTAAAGCTCTTGTTGAGAATCAAAGTGGGAAGCATATAAAATTTTGAGGAATGACATAGGAGGAGAATATATCTCCAAATATTTTCTGTTTTTTTGCAGAGAAAACACAAACAATTTACAGCAAGGTATACACCATAGCAAAATGGAGTTGCTGAAAGAAAAAATAGAACCATCATGGATATGGTAAGAAGCATGTTGAAGGCAAAACATTTTCCAAATGAATATTGGGCTGAAGCTGTACATTGTGCAACATATGTTTTGAATAGATGCCCAAAAAAGAGTGTCATGAATAGAGTTCCAGAAGAAGCAAAGAGTGGCATAAAACAAATTTTCACCCACATAAGAATATTTGGTTGTGTGGCTTATGCACACATTCCAGATCAATTGAGAAAGAAGTTGGACAGTAAGGGGGAGAAGTGCATATTTGTTGGATACAGTGAAAAATAAAAGGCATACAATTTTTATAACCCATCCACCAATAAGTTTATTGTAAGCAGAGATGTATAGTTCATTGAAGAAGAAGCTTGGGATGGAAGCATCGAGAAAACAGTGAATGCAAAAACATGTTTGTCTCAAGAAGATGATGAGGAAGAAATGGTAGAAAGAAATCCCTCATTAACAACACCTCCTCCACCAACACAAGCACAACAAGGGACACCACAAGATGGTATGAAGAAACCCTTGAGAAGTGATGAAAGTACTTCTCCGAGCACAACATAAGGAGCAGATTTGAGTGCTTCTACAAGCACAAGTTCAGAAAGTGAAGGAAGAACCAGATTTAGAAGCTTAAATGAAATCAATGAGAAAGAGGCAAATAATGAAGGTATAAACTCTTTATTTTCTTTGTATTGTAATGTAGAAGATCCTATTCATTTTGAAGAAGCTATAAAATATAAGAAATGGATATATGCCATGGAAGAAGAAATAGATGCAATAAAAAAGAAAACCACATGGGAATTATTTGATCTTCCTAAAGGCAAGGAAGTGATTAGAGTGAAATGGGTCTATAAGACCAAAAGCAATGCTGAAGGTAAGATTGAAAGGCACAAGGTCAGACTTCTTATCAAAGGCTACAAGCAACAACAAGGAAGAGATTATGAAGAAACCTTTGCACCAGTAGCAAGGATGGAAACAGTAAGAGCATTGTTGTCTATTGCAGCACAACATAAGTGGAAATTTTATGAAATGGATGTGAAATCAACATTCCTAAATGGAGTACTGATGGAAGAGGTTTATGTTGAACAACCTGTAGGATATGAGAAATAAGGCCAAGATCATAAGGTATGCAAATTTAAGAAAGCTCTTTATGGGCTGAAACAAGCACCAAGAGCATGATACAGTAGAATAGATGCTTATCTACTGGACAATGGGTTTGAGAAGTGTGAAGCAGAACCCACATTGTACATAAACAAAAGGATGGTAAGATTCTAATTGTTCTTTTATATGTTGATGATGTGATCATTATAGGTAATGATGCTAACCTTATTGCAAATTTTAAAATAGCCATGAAAGAAGAATTTGAAATGACTGGTATGGGATTATTGAGATACTTCTTAGGAATAGAAGTGGAGAAAAATGAAAATAAATTTTTATTTCTCAAGAAAAATATGTGAAGGAAGTTTTGGAAATATTTAACATGCAGGATTGCAAGGCAGCAATAACTCTTATAGTGAAGGGGTTGAAACTAAGAAAAGAAGACAACAACAAGGATGTAGATCCAAGTTTATATAAGAGCCTAGTTGGCAGCCTTATGTATTTGACTGCAACTAGGCCTGATATTATGCATGTTGTAAGTTTAATTTCCAGATTCATGGAAAGGCCAAAGGAGACATATTGACAAGCATCCAAAATAATTCTAAGGTATGTCAAAGGAATGAAGTGGTATGGTATTTTATACACCTCTTCAGGAAATTTTGAGTTAATTGGTTATACTGAAAGTGATTGGGCTGGAAGTATATATGATAGGAAAAGTACCTCTGGATATGTTTTTCATTTAGGATCAGGAGCCATCTCATGGGCTTCAAGGAAACAACCAATTGTGGCTTTATCAACAACATAGGTAGAGTATGTGGCAGCAACAGTAGCAGTGTGTCAAGAAGTTTGGATGAGAAGGATGCTACGGGATTTATGTCATGAACAAGATGGAGCAACCACTATTTTCTGTGATAACAGTTCAACAATTTCAATATCAAAGAATTTTGTCTTTCAAAAAAGGACAAAGCATATTGATACCAAATATCATTTCATAATAGAATTAGTTAACAATGGTGAAATTGTGTTGCAGCATTGCAGGTCAGAGGAACAATTTGCAGATATCTTCACAAAGCCATTGGCACGTGAAAATTTTGTTTATCTCATATATTGTATGGGAATGGTTAATGACGACAGTTGCGATTAAGGGGGAGTGTTGGAAATTAATCTCAACCACCACGGTAAATGAACTAGTAGCAACCATACCTTAGTTAGTGTTTTGTAGGTTGCGGATTGCGTGTGCAGAGAAGGACAATTTCTGAGAAAAGGGCAATTACCCATTCCGCAACAGATTAAATAATTAAATTCAAATAAGAATTTAATGCATGGTTAGTAAATGTGCATGGACAAATATTTAGTCCGCAAGTTTTTTTTAGTTCATACAAGTTCAGTAATGTTCAGAAAATGATGTCTGCCCATACTATGTATTAAATTGTGTCTGTCACGAATTAAATGTATTAGATATATATTTTGTTTTGATTTACATGTTAGAGTGATTAGAGATAGTGTTGTGTAATGTGGTGGATTTAAGTCTGGAAAGACAAGTGGAGAAAATCGTGGAGCGAATTTTGGTGGGTGCGTGAAAACAGTTTTTACTGTGTGTTACTCCGCAACCCTGGTGAATGTAGATCCAAGTAAGAAGTCTTTTTTTACTTGTGAAGGAGTCCAAACCTCCATATGTTAATTTATCTCATGCGTTGAATTTTTAATATAAAGTTTGGTTAGTTGCGATATAGTTCTGGAATTTTCACATATGTGTTTTATCGCAACACTTTGTTTTACTCTGTTTCACCGTGAGTAAAATTAGTTGACTATATTTGCTCCTCTTTATAGTTGCAACTTTGATCTCCGCCACTATGTATTGAAATGAAGATTCATTTGAATTGATTTCCACAACTGTATGGTATGGACTAAGTGATTTCCACAACTCTGTGTAAACTGCAGTAAATGTGATGTCTTGGTTAAATTAATTTCTGTAACTTTGTGTGAAATCCGTGTGTTGAGGGAAAAGCATTATTCCCTTGTTGCTTCAAAATTTCCGACATTGCGAAAAAGAAAGGTGTTTATAATATATACCATACAAGATACAACTATATATATTCCTTAAGTCTTTGAAAATGAAACGACTACATATCAACCATGTCATGTGATGTATGTAGTGTGTCTCTAATTTCTCAGTGGAAACCAAAAATATTATATGGTAATGTCCTTTGAACTAAAAACTCCCCATGTGCTTGTCTGATTGGATTTTTCTTGTTCTTTACAATAATTCAGTTCATAAATTAGTCAACCAAATGAAATTTTAGTGGAGAGAATACCAAACATCATCCATAATAAAAAAAAATTGTGTATGTGACATCGCTAGCTATAAGAGATTGTATAATGTATATAAGATCAGAAAATATATTACATTGAAAATATTAGATGTATATTGGACTAAGATGAAGCATTAAGAGAGCTTCACTGAGTTACCCTAATAAGGACATGCAGATCGTGCGATCAAGCCAACAGCCATTGGGCTATAGCCAAGTTCTGAAGCAAGCCCAAAGTAAGTAGTCAGGTTCCTACATGCAATGCAAGTGTCTATGCCACCTTTATAGATATCGATCTCTAGGCTTGCCCACTAGTGTTGGATAGAAGAACTATCAAATGGCAGTCCTAGAGATTGAATGCAATATGCTATAGAACATGGTGATAATTGAATTAGCTTATGATTTTTTTTGTACAGAAATGAAAATAAGGCATACAAATTTCACACTGTCCAAACCCACCAGATGCAAGAGAGTTTACTGCAACATGCACCCATGTTTAGCGCTTAGCACAAACCGATCTCTATCAAACCAATATGAATATGGATTCTTGGGATTATAATTCACGACCTCATCATATAATATATGACCCATTGAGGCACAAGCCATAGTTAACCCAGGGTGACCAAAATTGGCCTTCTCGATAGCATTGATGGCCAGAAAAAAGATAGCATTGATCGATTTCTCCACCAGTTGAGTGTTGGTGGCCTCCACGGTCTCAACAACAGCAGCCTGGATGACTTTGGGAGCTAAAAATCGCAGGTGCCTATGGGACAAGCTTCTCGAAGAGCAAATAGCCATATCATGTGACCAAAGCTTCAATCCTACAAATTTATTGAAGCCGAAGCCTGCTGGCGAGGCAGAGGAGCTTAAACGCTTAGAATGTATAGCATTATTAAATGCGGTACCAATGAAAAAATTATTCCTACAGACTTTTATGAGATAGTGAAGGAAGACGCCATGGATGAGGAATCCAAGAATAACCCAGTTCAGATGAGCGACAACTTAAGCTACCCAAATGCCCAAAATTCAAGCTTTTCTTCTGCCATCTGCCGGACCAGTTCCTACGGACTTCAAGGCACTCATGGATGAATTCCTCAGCATGCTATGCAGAGACGAATTCCTCAGCACGCTATGCGGTCCGTCCAGAAATAGGTGAAGTTAAACTTTTTTCTTATTTAAGTGCTCTTTTTCTATTTGATTTTTTTTTTAATTACTGTATATTGTATTTATGTGTGCTCATTTATATTCTTGTTTTAGATTTGCAGGAATTGTGTGTGCCATTTACCAGAAGCTAAGCCCACCAAGCCCCTTTTCGCCAAGGAAACAATCATTTCCAATCAGTGTTAGGGTATACAGAGCTATAAAAACACAGAGGAAATGTATAGAAAACTTCAATGCATTCATAAATGATGTAATCATATTTAAAATAGATATGAATTTATCACAGTAAGAAACGCCTTTTGAACAATACTACTTTCTTCGCCTTTTCAAGAACAATATTGTTTTCTACCTTTTTAACATGTTTTGAATAGGTTTGATACCTTAAAATTTCGTGATACCAATGTCACTATGATAGTTGTAGACTCTAAAATGGAGATAAATAAAGTTGAATTTTGCATTGCTATTGCTGGGGAATTGCTGTGTTGGGGAATTTCTATGATTACCAAATTTGCAGCTGGGAAGGTATTTGCTGCTAGAAAGGTATGCAGAGCTATAAAAGCACAGAGGAAATTTATATAAGACTTCATTGCATCCAGAAATGATGCAATCATATTTAAAATATATATGAATTTATCACAGTAAGAAATAGATTTACTGCTTTCTACTTTTGAACTGTACTGATTTATTCCTGTCTTTCTGCCCTGTCTTTCTCTTTCTGCCTTCTTTCTACCTTTTGAGCAAGTTTAATACCTTCTGAAAACCTTCCCTTGCTGTATAATACTTTTCAAATTTCCTCATATCAATGTCACCACTATGATGGTTGCAGACTCTAAAAATGGAGATAAAGTGACTCTTACATTTCGGGCGGGCAGCTATTGCTGGGAATTGCTCGGATTGTTGTTTTTGCCAAATTTTCCCCTGGGAAGCTATTGTTGGAGAATTGTTGTCTTTGCCGGAATTGTGATGAAATTTGTAGAAGGAGAAAAAAAATGAGAGCAACAAAGGTGTAGAATCAAACTTGCAGGAGAGATTGAAAGGCGATTCTAAATATCTCATGGAACAAATTGCATGAAAACAACAGGTAGTGGGCAAACTTTATTGACACCTATTAATTCCGAATTGGTGTTGGTTGCAAAGTGGCAGCACACGAATTGCCCAATTGGTGTTGGTGTTGGCTATGGCAGCACACAAACTGCATGTGTGTGCAGCGAGCAGTGAGGATTACAGGTAGTTGGAATTACTTAGTGCCAAAGCCAGGTAAATAACACAGCATAAGGCATAAGGGCTACTAAAATAGTATAACATTTAATACTAAAGATTAATGTTAGTATTAATCTACACAGTGAGCATGTATGATAAAAAATTAGAAAAAATAAACAACATATTATATGGTCTGCCTCGGGAAGAGGCCAATAAGATGGAAAAATCGTTTGCTCGTAAAAACTTTGCTCAATGTAATGAAAAAGAATAAAAAAATTGCTTAAATTTATTGAAAGCCTGATATGAAGGAATAATTGGCCGATTAACTAATATTAATATCGCCAAAGTGATTACAATAGTCCCATGCCTGCGGCAGGGACTAAAAATAGATATTAGAATAGGACTCATGTAATCACATTTCAAATTAGTTATTGGGAACAAATCATTATGTAAAGTATCACAATGAAATATTAACATTAGCCCCTGTTCCGCTACTCAAGAGGACTAGTATTGACATTAACCACTACTCTTGTGTCTTTAGCTTGTATCTCTCTTTGCTCGCTGGTAATTACGTTGATCAAGGTAGCCACTTTGCTCAACACATTTGTCTTAATTTATGCACCTACTTCCTTGTAATCAAAATTTTTCCTCTCCTCCATAAATATACTTATCATTCTATTGTGCTATCTCAAAAGTCATTTAATCTATTCCTTATAGATATAGCCCCACCTTGTTACTCCTTTTCGTTGGTGAAGCTTCCTTCTACTCAAAATGAAAGGCTTAGAAACTTCCACATATCCATGTGAGCTTTACATCTATTACATCATGCTAAAAGCTACCTTTACCATTGAAATCCATAAATGCTCATTGCATTTTCTTTGTGAAATTCAATTATAGGACTCATTTGGACTAGATTGGCCTAGATAGTTGTTCAATCGCTGTAAAGATACTCTTTTGTCACAAAGATGCCAATATTTTAAATCCCTACTTTCAGTTTTTTATTCATGACCAATCTTCTACACTTGCCAAGTTCCAAAAGTCTTTTTCACTCCGTTGCATATTCAACTTTTATCATCATGGGAAATCCTAACACACGCCATAATGTCAATAAGTGTTACGTTACTCACTTGTTACGTGTCACAAATAGATACATGCCCTGTGCCACCTAATCTAATATGTGTTGTTTATACTCTTCCCCTATTCTAGAAATGTACAACTACAATACAAGCGGGAGCTTTCGAACCGAATTTGATCAATTGTGAAGTCATTGTGAGTAGAGCCTTGAAAGAAAGTGAAGAAAACAAAGGATTAGATTGATATTGAAGATGAAAATAGGGGTAGGAGTGCCATTTTGCATTCAGTGCGGAACAATAGTCCAATATCGACCCACATATGAATCTGCAATAAAAGCCCCAATGAATGGGGGCATGGCGGCAACACCTGACCAGACATTCACATTCTTTGTAGCACTAGCAGTGCTCTCATGCATAACATTTGTGAGGTAAACCACCAAGTTTCCAAGAATTCCTGCATAGACTAACCTTTCCACTACCTCCACAACAGTAATGTAGACTGATGCTTTCCATCATCCTGTATGAGTTCTCCTAACAGGGCGTCCATGGAGATCCATTGATCCATCTCCAATAAAACCACTGGAGAAAGATTCATGATCCTCTTCGATTTTAATTTTTCTCAGATGGTTTCCCTAGCTGTAAAATTTCTGGCTATAATAGTGGAATTTCCATTATTGAATAGTTTTCGCAGTTTTAACAAGTTCCTCTGCATATGATCCAGTCTTGATCAGAAAGGAGACCCTTTGTGCTTTGGGCTACTTGTGGGAATCAATATTTTTTGTAAGCAACTACCTAGTCAATTGGGAACTCCCCAATTTCACACCGGCCTTGAGAACAAAGCCTACCATGGTTGTGAGAGATCAAGTTGTTTCCAGATTAGGGAAATTTTGCAATAATTTCCCCATCCGAAGGTCGTTTGATGCAATTCAAGTGCTGGTGGATTCCTCTTGTCGAGCTCTTCGCAATGGTGCCATTATTTGTCGATTTTGAATCGAAAAAAGTTTTAATTTTTTCCGTCAAAAGAGGGATACATGTCCCCATAAAACTTGAAAATTTTCAAATAAGCATAAATAAACATTGCAGAAACATCACAAGTTGTTTACCAAACCAGCACCAAGAACTTTCTTCTTGTAATATTGATTTTTGAATGGTGGATGGAGCCTCCTTCTTCATGAGCTCTTTCACCATATGTATTCTTGACTTGTGGAAAATTTCGAGTTGCAACTTCCAACACTTCTTCTCCCAATGTCCATTGATTTTGTAGAAACTGCAGAAATTATGTCATTTCCCATTCAACTGTGTGTTCATGATAGGAGGATTAAGAAGGTTCTTATTCTTCTTGGTCTCACTTCTTGTGGGCACATCTATCTTCTTAACCCAAACTTTCTTTGTATGATCCTCAACTACATCATGGCTAGAATATCTATGGAAGAAATCATTTCTCTTATATGCAAAAAAAGAATTTAAATGAATATTATACCTTCCTGACTTGTCCTTGAATTGATGAGGACTAGGTGGCTTGAATCCCTTGTTGGAATCGAGTGATGACCAAGAGGCGGCTTTCGCTTTAGCTACCTTAAAGCATTATCCTTTCTCTTCCTGTCCATAACTCAAGCCTGCAAATGGTTGTCTTGGTACAGCCTCCAATGGCTGGGTGACTCCTTGGCCATTTATGCCAAGTCCACCTCCTCTATACCCCATCTTCGCGAGGATCTTCATGCCAATGTTAGTTTCATATTGAGCGAGAAAAAAAACATGAAGTAACATTATATACCTCAGTTTGAGATACAACCTCTGTCATCTCAACCTTCTGGAACTTAGAAAATAACTCCTCTTTGGCTTGTAGCATCTCTTGAAGCTCCTGCTTATCCTTTTCAGCTACCTGCAACAGTCTTCACTATTCTACATTGTCGGCTTGAATGATGTCATTTATCTCTTGCAACTCTTACATTCTTTCAGCGTGCTCCATTCCTCTGCCCATCCTGCAAAGAAGTCACCTGCCAACTTGATCCTATCTCGAGTCGAGTACTACTCTAACCATCGTTTACAGTATGAAGATCTTTTAGTTGACTGAGGCTTATACTAGTTTAATTGAGCATATTAGTTCATCTATTATATGCATAAACACATAAACATCAGTAAATGAACTTAAAACAACAAGAAGAACATGCAAGTAAATAAGAGAGAGACAACTGATGTTGGTAACGAAGTTCACCCCTCCATCTCTTTGGGGCTACATCTCCAGATCTGCTTCAATTGGAATGCAAATATTCTACATTCCTTCTTTAAAGTAAGCTCTCAAAGCTCTCTTACATTTAAGCACTATGGCCGATCATTGGCTAAGCACTATGGCTCTGAATAACTAAGCATTCTCTCCTTTCTTCCCCCTTCTCATGGCTCACATAAGGAATATATATAGTTTTCCTTCACGCACTCTCCAACAAAGGGCATTAATTACAAGACCTAGAATTGTAGGACCTAATTACAAGGAAGGAAAACAAGATCCATGAAAGTAGGATCTCCAACTATCTCAAGCTCATAATTGGGAAAAGTCTCAAAACCATCTAAAGACTCTTCAACCATGCCCTTGATTCTCTCAACCTACAATTTGAGAAAAATATAAAATTGGTGTGAGGTGGCTTCTCACATAAAAACCAATTTCCATAATTACATTAAATGAATAATATGTGAGACCAATTTTCTCCCACAAATATTAATCGTTTATATCAAAAGTGAATAATAATACATGAGTTTAATAAAAGCTCATAAAATGCATAATTAAATGCATGAGCATCTCATGAAAAGCATTAATCACAATTTCACCCACTTAAGCACTCTGTCATCAAATTCAAATCAACATGGCACAAAGCTCTTTCACGTGCAAAGATCCTTTTTGTTTTGGTTGTTTTGTAATTTTGTGCAGCTAATAACCAAGAGCATCGGATGCCTTGGCTTTGGCAAACACCCAAATCTTTCTAGGCACTGCATGCCTTCTAGATTGCGTAAATGTAATACAACTATGCTCACTTCTACTGTAAATTTTGATTTTGATATAATAATATAAACTCGACTTTGACGGACAAAAAAATATCATTTCATTAATAATATATAAAATCAAATATATTCTTAGGAAATAACTACTAGAAAGATAATCACATTTCGAATAACTCATTGGAAACCAATCATTATTTAAAGTATCACAATGAAATATTAATTAGCCGTACTAAATAAGACTCATGTAATCACATTTCTAATAACTCATTTGGAACGAATCATTATGTAAAGCACAATGAAATATTAACATTAGCCCCTATTACGCTATTGAGGACTAGTATTGACATCCACTACACTTTGTGTCTCTAGCTTGTACCATTACGCTATTGAGTACTGACCACTACACTCGTGTCTTTAGCTTGTATCTCTTTTTGCTAACTGGTAATTACGTTGATCAAGGTAGCCACTTTGCTCAACACATTTGTCTTAATTTATGCACCTACTTCCTTGTCATCGATATTTTTCCTCTCCTCCATAAATCTACTTTTCATTCTATTGTGCTATCTCAAAAGTCATTTCATCTATTCCTTGTAGATATAGCCCCACCTTGTTACGCCTTTTCCTTGGTGAAGCTTTCTTCTACTCAAAATGAAAGTCTTAGAAAATTCCAAATATCCATCTGAGCTTTACATCATGCTAAAAACTACCTTTACCATTGAAATCCATAAATGCTCATTGCATTTTCTTTGTCAATTTCAATTCCAGGACTCATTTGGACAAGAGTGGTCTGGATGGTGGTTCAATCGCTGTAAAGGTACTATTTGGTCACAACGTGGCCAATCTTTTAAATCCCTACTTTCAGTTATTTTATTCATGACCAGTCTTCTACACTTGCCAAGTTGCAAAAGTCTTTTTCAGTCCCCTGCGTATTCGCCTTTATCGTCATAGGCAATCCTAACACGCGTCATAATGTCAATAAGTGTTACGTTACTCTCATGTTACGTGTCACGAACGGATACATGCCCTCTGCCACCTAATCTAATATGTGTTGTTTATACTCCTCCCCAATTCGAGAAATGTACAACCACATTACAACCGAACCGAATTTGATCAATCGTGAAGTCATTGCGAGCAAAGCATTGAAAGAAATCGAAGAAAACAGAGGATTAGATTGATATTGAAGATGACAATAGGGGTAGGGGTGCCGCTTTGCATTCAGTGCGGAACCACTGATAATCCATGCAGATGCAAAATAGTGGGTCCAACATTAGGGTTTCTTGCATTCCTGGTGACTGCTGTGGTGGAATGGCCAGTGGGTGCTGTTATCTATTGCTTTCGCCATCATAAGGGCAGGAGCATAATGGGCCATCCAGCCACAGTTGTATATCCTTCTGTTTCCAGCGCCATTCCTTTCTGATTATTACCAATATCATGCTCATCAGATTTGAAGTTTCTACTGTTTCAATGAAGCTCCAAGGGAAAAATCTTTTAAGCATGCTGCTGCAGTTTGGAACTCGTGGAATCATGGTAATATGGTTTTGCCAGTAGAGAAAAATAGAAGAGTGGAACTTGTTACGACATGCCAATCTGAATTTTATTCCAATTTTATGTTTGTCTTAGTGACATGTTTATTTTAGCCGTGATTTAGGGTTGTATGGTAAATCATTGATCTGGGATCCAGGGGCGAATGTTTTCGTGTGGGATTGATATTTGCCCGGCCGATATTTTTTTTCTTTCGATTTCACTTGTAGCCCATGTTGTTGTCACTTTGCTACAGTGCTAGATTGATGGGATTTCAGTCAAACTAGTCCGGTGTTTGTATGGATCTGATGGTTGAGCCACTTCAGTTTAAATGTTACCAATAATGAAACTCATGCGATCTTGTAGTGAACTAAATTTGTAGTATTCATGTATTGAACTAAATTTGTACAATTGAATTTTGCAGTTTCATATTTCTCTGTTTATGTCTCTGAATTTCTCTTTGGACTTTTTCGAATGAATGTTTTTAATTTCTAAATATTGTTATATTATTATTATAATAGCATTTACAGGACCATGGAACCTATTAAGAACTTCAATCGATCGATCTTAGAATTTGCATATCCCGTCCATATTTCAATCAGTCTATCTGCATTTGCTTATTGTGTCCACAAATATATGCAGACACATCGATGGTGTTCACAGATATCATTAACATTTATCCTGCAATGATTTTCACAGTTATCATTAAGATATATCCAGCAAACATATAATATATATCCAGCCTTAGTTGAACTCTGAAAACTCTTTATATTTAATCTTCCATGAACTCTAAAAACTATTTATATTTAAACTTTCATGGATTCGTAGTATCTTTTTTCAAACCTTCATTGGAAAATGTGGGTACATTGTTTTCTTGTCTAAATTTAAACTTTCATGGATGGATTCATAGTATCAGCTTTCAAGCTTCTATTGGAAAACAAGTGTATATTTTTCAAAGTAGTTCATTTCGGGAAAAATAAGTGTATATTTTTATAAGTAGTTCAACAAGCATACATTGTTCAAAGTACGCTTTAATCCATAAGCAAACTAAATGATAAAGCGGGCCTTGTTTCAAGGATTCCAGAAGCAAAATAAATGAGCTGCAAATTATACATGAGTTGCAAATTAAGATTCCAGAAGCAAAATAAATGAGTTGCAAATTTAAACCGCTTTAATTCATAAGCAAAGTAAATGATAAAGCGTGCCTGCTTTTCAAGGATTCCAAAAGCAAAATAAATGAGTTGCAAATTTTCATGGATTCATAGTATCATTTTTTCAATTTTCCTTTTAAGTGTGTACATTTTTAGAAGTAGTTAACCAAGTGTACATTTAAGGATTCCAGAAGCAAAATAAATGAGTGCAAATGGGTATCATGATGGAATTCAACTACATAAATTCGCTCTGAGGGTATAAATGACTTTCACTCTGAGGGTATAAATGACTTTCCGTATGCACGAAATCAATTTTCTTTGAGATTCTAAAACAAATAGATCGATTTCAAAATGCTGAAAACTCTGCAATTTTTTTTTCTTAAAATAAATTCTTCAACATGTCAAAAACTTCAGAATTTCATGACGACTGGGAAAGTCCTCCCTTAAGTGTAACTTCTTCAAGCATGCCAAAATCGAAAGTCCTCCCTTAAATGCGAGTTCTTCAAACAAGTCAAAATCTTCGAGTTACATAAACATCTAGGAAAGTCCTCCCTTAATCTAACTTATTGTTTGGGTTTTCTTTTACTTTACACATTGAGTTCACCATGATTATAACTCTGCAAATTTGTTTTTTTTTAAAACATGTTCTTCAAAGATGTCAACGAGTCCAGAGTAACATAACATAGAGTTTGACCATGATTATGGTGATAGAGTTTGACCATGATCATGGTGAAAACTATGTAAATTAGTTTTTCTTAAAATAAGTTTCAAAGATGTCAACAATTCCACAGTAACATAGAGTTGAGTTTTCAAAGATGTCAACAATTCCACAGTAACATAGAGTTTTCAAAGATGTCAACAATTCCATAGTAACATAGAGTTTGACCTTGACCAACAATGCCACAGTAACATAGAGTTTTCAAGGATGTCAATAATCAATTGTCAACAATTCCATTAACATAGAGTAATCAACAATTCCATAGTAACATAGAGTTTGACCTTGACCAACAATGCCACAGTAACATAGAGTTTTCAAGGATAGTAACATAGAGTTTGACCTTGACCAACAATGCCACAGTAACATAGAGTTTTCAAGGATGTCAATAATCAATTGTCAACAATTCCATTAACATAGAGTAATTCCACTAACATAGAGTTTTCAAAGATGTCAACAATTCCACAGTAACATAGAGTTTGACCATGATCATGGTGAAAACTATGCAAATTAGTTTTTCTTAAAATAAGTTTCAAAGATGTCAACCATTCCACACTAACATAATGAGTTGGACCATGATCATAGTAAAAACTTTGCACTTCAATGACCATTCCACACTAACATAATGAGTTGGACCATGATCATAGTAAAAACTTTGCACTTCAATGACCTCACAAGTGAAAAAGTCCTCCTTTAATCTAAGTCCTTGTTTGGGTTCTTCTTTGTCTTACACATTGAATTTGAGCATGTTTGGGTTCTTCTTTGTCTTACACATTGAATTTGAGCATGTTCATGATGAAACTGCCTTTTTACTTCCTTTTTACACTTTGAGTTTTATAGTGAAACTTCCTTTTTACATTTTAACACTTTGAGTTTTATGGTGAAACTTCTTTTTACTATCACTAGATTGTAACCATATTGGTATTGAATTAGATCGGATTGTAACCATCACTAGATTGTAACTTAATCATATAGATTGTAACCTAACCATATTGATATTGAATTAATAACCATATTGGTATTGAATTAGATTGGATTGTAACCATCACTAGATTGTAACCTAACCATATAGATTGTAAACTAGATTGTAACCTAACCATATAGATTGTAACCTAACCATATTGATATTGAATTAGATTGGATATTGATATTGAATTATTTAGATTGTAACTATATTAATATTGATAATTTAGACTGTAACCATATTAATATTGAATTATTGATATTGAATTTTACTATAATCATATACATCACTAACCATCACTAGATTGTAACCATAACCATATTGATATTGAATTTGACTATAACCATATATATTACTAAATTTGACCTTGAATTTGACTATAACCATATACATCACTAACCGTCACTAGATTGTAACCATAACCATGTTGATATTGAATTTGACTTAACGATATACATCACTAAATTTGACCATCATTCGATTGTAACCATATTGATATTGAATTTAAATATAACCATATTGGTATCATCACTAGATTGTAACCATAACCATATTGATATTGAATTTGACTATAGCCATATACATCACTGAATTTAACCATCACTAGATTGTAACCATATTGATATTGAATTTGAATGTAACCATATTGGTATCATCACTAGATTGTAACTATATTTATTTTTCACTAGATTGTAACCATATTGGTATTGAATTTGAATGTAACCATATTGGTATTGAATTATTGAATTATTGAATTTGACCCTTTGACCATCACTAGATTGTAACCATATTGATATTGAATTATACATGTTAATATTGAGTTTGACCCTATTGATATTGACTATCACTAGATTGTAACCATATTACATATTGATATAGTTTGTAACCATATTGATATTGACCATATTGATGAATTACACATTGATATTGAATTTGATCTTCACTATATTGATACTAAATTTGAACTTCACTAGATTGTAACAATATTGATATTGATTGTAATTATGTTGATTCATATTGATTGTAACTATACTAATTGATGGGGTTTCACCCTAACAGATCATGAAAACTTAAGTGGGTTCAACGATTAAGGGTATATCTTTTTTCCTAAGAGGTCACAAGTTCAAAGCCAAAGGGGTAGAGTATGTATGCCTTAGTAGACTTAGTGCCTCGGCCAGAGGGGTAGAGTATGTATGCCTTCCTTAGTAGACTTAGTGCCCCAGTGCCCCAGTTTCAAAACTAAAGTGGGGTAGAATATATTATTATAAATGGAAGACAAAACTAGAACACTGAAACTAGCAGCTCACAGGTGAGCAAGATGTACCTGGAGACTTCTTGGGTAGTACTGCACGCCTTCATTAATCATCGAATCAAAATATATATGTTTACATAAAAATAGGGAGATAAAAAAAATCTCATAGAAAATAGAAACTAATCCTAATCTAGGACACACACATAACTGTGAAACAAACTCTCTCCAATATTAGATAATTTCTCCATTATTTTCAACTCCACCCTTAATGGAGAAAGGGTTCACTTGCACAACTAACGTCGAGTCTGTAAAAAATTCAAACTTAATCAGACTTCTAACTAATTTTCAGTACAGTGTAGCATCCACCTCTTTAGAACTATCATCATTCTGAAGTTTAACATTTTGTTGTATCGGTGTTACGGGATAATACACCCTAGGGTTTGAGTTAGAAACCCCAACAGAGTGAAGGGAATTCAATAACAAAAAGCATGAAAACAAGAAATCCTAATGCTTAAAATACTAAAATGGGATGAAGGAATAATACCCGTAGGTCCTACATTTGAAGGTGATCCCGTAGAGTTCAAACCCTCTTCTTCTTCCAATGCCTCAAAACCTGCAACTCATTCAAGAAAATCATATATAATAGCATCAGTTCAAAGTATGTTCAAGATATTAACATTAGATCATATAAGCATATAGGCATAAAACATGAAATAATTCATTATAGGATCATAAAATGAGTTAAATAAATAAGATCATAACTATCAAGAACAGGGCAGAGCTTCTTTATTGATGTTTGCAAAGAAATGTGGAGGAATACCACCTGATTTAGCCATGGCTCCAAGCGAAACCGTCCTCCAGATCCATCCAGCCCAAGCCTCAACAATCATCTTCCAAATGCATACACATAGATGTCATATAAAGGGGATGATCATCTCTATGAGGAAACTAGGATTTCCACAATCCGGGAGTGCAGGAGGCACAATGATAAATCAGACTTGATCAGGGACTAATTGTCTATAATATCAATATCCTATCTTTCTCTCCCTTTAGGCCTTTCCATGAGGTGTATTTATATCACCCAAAAATAGTTATTTCAGTTGGGATATAGTTAGGCCACATGCTTCTGTAGGTGGGCTTCTAGTGTAACCCATAAACCCCGCCCAAAAAATAGGGATTTTTATATTTTTTCATATTTGAAATTATATACGCGGGTTGGATATAGATGGACCCATGTGTGCATGCACTTTTGAGAGGGAAAAGTCACATATGGAATTTAAAATAATATTTTTTAGATAAAGGACCAAGTATGAAGAGAAAGGGATTCCTAAGGTCATAACTCAGAGCATAAAATATGAAAAGGTGGAAAATGATGCTATAGCATATACCCCCTAATATATGAGGTTAGAAGGGGTACATAATGGCAGAAATGTATTAAATGTATATGAAGAATCATGCGAGGACTTGGGAGGAGATCACCAGATTTCAGCCTGCCAAAAACCAATGGAAGATATCAGAAAGAAAGCTCATGTCTAAGGCATGCATACCATGCTCAGATATAGTAAAGCATGTCCACATATCAAGTATAAAGTGGATCCAATATGTATACAAGTACAAAAGAAACTGAGAAATACATAGTGGATCACCTGATCATAGCGTCAAAAGTATATATCAAGGTCATGTCATAATATCACATTTAGAAAGAGATATTTGATCATTGATGTCACATAACTGATCCTCAAAGTACCAAGTAATAAAAATGGAATAATGGTACTACACGCAATTCGAGTGCAAAAATATAAGATGCTTCTGTGATGAACTAGAACATACAAGGTGGATGGTGTCACTAACAGAAAACTGAAGGAGTTGACAAGTGAACGAAAACATGTTGATGCAAACCCTAGGTATTCACTGACAATCATGGTACATTTATACACTATGGGAATAAATGAGTTGAATTTGACCATGTGAGAAATCATTTGACTAATGGTAATTGATGTATATCGTTAATTAACGCGAGACAAATCACTAATAATGATGATGAGAGTCAAGGTACCCCGGTACAATATAACAAGTGTGAATAAGTGAGTTGAAGTCGAACACTTGAGAGAATATACCAATCAGGAGACAGTTATGTATTCTCACTATCAATAGTGAAGGAGTCTGTCACTGATGACTGCAAACCCTAAGGTACTGAAAAAGGACTCTAGACCTTATTCCCAGAGGAATGAGTTGGAGTCGATGGAAAAATATATGATGGAAGGAAGGAATTAAGGCATCCCACATCAATCCACCATAAGCGTAACATGCAGGCCAATAATTTATAAGGAATCAGACGAAGAAAGATGAATTAACCAAACCAAAGCACGTTTCTAGCATACACAAGATGTGTCTAGTGCATGACAGAAACCATTTGAACTAACCAATAATGAAAGTTGACACAGAGGTGAGGAATCCACCAATAGGGTGAAATGGAATCCAAGGTATTGCACGAATCCAAATGTGTGATAACGTAATCTAATGTCAAACATAAGGGAAACCACTCAGTCAAATACCCATGATGTTGATCGATGCTGAGCACAAGGTCACCTATCAATAATGGAAATAGGGCCAAAGTGCAGATCTAGGCTTACTCTCAAACCAATTTGTCGAAGTCAATAAAAGAAAACCTGCCAGCAAGAAGTCAATAGAGCCCTTCTTAACCAGCATGAGAAAAGGACCAAATAGATGATGTGATAGAACATAACACTCATAGACTGGGTATGGCTGAATGAAAATAAGTCAAGAGACACCGGAAAAAGGCCGACTCAAGTTTACTTCCCTTGAACAAAATCACGACTCAAATATTACTATATGGCAGCATATAATAGCTTTGTATAAGTTTGTCATGTAGGAGGCATAAAAAAACTCTCCATATGATTGGAAGAGATAACCAACCCAGGGAGTACTAACTCAATAACAAGGTTATGGTTATCCTAAGTCAAACTAAAGGCCATCCCAATGGAGAAAACACTTGCTTTTTACTGCTTTGATCAAGGGTGACACAATTGAATCTTGCTGCCATCAAATATGGAAGTAATGTCCCGTTCCTGATCATTTTGAAATATATAATTTTTTTGTCTTTTTCATATTAAAATTTTGAAAAGGAATAAAATAATGCATATAGTATAGTGTAAAGAATGAGTGTCTGAATACAGTTGTGCTAGTTCCTGGGATTGGAACATTCCTATGCTCAATGCAAGGTGATGAAACTCGTCAATGAAACTTAAAGGGATATTCTCTCCATGGGAATAAGGTGTCAAATTGCAAAGGCTAAGTGATTGCAGGGTTGATTTTGTAGAAAGACATGGTCAGAAAGTGGCTTATACATGATTCCAAGTGAAGTCGGCTTAAGGAAAACAGGTACTGTTGTGTAGGTAAATCCCCTCTGTGGACAAAGGCGATCCCTCTAGCCCTAGGGTGGGTCTAGCGGCAAGAGGACATGCTAATGCATCGATTCCTAGTTAATGAACGAAACTGAGTCGGGATAGATGTCCTACCTTGGTTCCAATGCAGTTGTTGTAGCTGTGGTAGTAGTCTCTTGATCTTTGTCCCAACACATCGCGGTCCTTCAGCAATGGTACTTAGGTGCCTCCACAAGGATAAGAGAACGATAGCAGCATACTAAACAATGTTTGCATTCATAACTATCTAATTGATCAAGGAGAATTAAACGTATTGCACAAGATTAATCACATCAACACAAGACGGGAACCAAAACATCAGTCATGTATTAATTAAGAGAAAGAAAGAGATTACAACCAAATGAGCCTTGACGTTGCAACCTCCTTCAGTGGGTCCAGTCAAAACGCGTCTCAAGCATTCGTCAGGGAATTGGACTTGGTGAGTGATCCAAGTGGATATTGGTGGCCACTCGCCTATTCCACTTGGGCCCCCACCATTGTCTCTTTCAGTTTTTCAGTTTTGGCATAACTTACTATTTTTAGCAGTTTTTTGGGTCTTGAACTTCCGGAGCTGTTTTGAGGCCCTAAACGATGTTTTTTGGGCATCGTGCCTCCGACATGATATTTTTGGCGAAAGTTGTAGTCCTCGGATAGAGCTTTATAATGATGTATCATGAGCGTCAAACGGAGATAGTATGCCAAAGTTACGTCCCTGGGAAGTTGAAACACCAATTTACCCAAACGGGGCCCATAGTTTTGGTGCTTCATCTCCTAGGGTTAGGTTTTTGGATGTTTAGGGTTCTCCATTGTTTCTCAATAATAAATAGGCCCTCGAGCCTCATTGTAACTCATTTCAGAGGCCTGTAGCCACTACATCTCTCCTCAGAGATAGCTACCAGTGCCCTAGCTAGTTTTATTTCCATTCTGTCTATAAGCAAATTTTAGTTCCTTGATATTAATGAAATGAAGTGTTATTTCCACTGCATATCTGTATTTATGGTTATATGTTTATTATGTTGCGTTCCTGCATAAATATGGATCAGTGGTATCAGAGCGGTGTGCTTTTTCTCGATCCTTCTTTGCATGTCCCCAACGAGGTCGGGGTATAAGGAGCTAGGGCTTGATCTGGTGGAACCTTTGCAAGATCAGCCTCGGAAACCTCGACGGACGCCCATGGGGGACGAAAAGAAAGATGAGGGAGCAGGATATCCTATCAAAATATTGCTCGAGGAGGCCCTCGAAAAACAAAGGAACGCGATGATGGATATCTTTGCTCAGATCCTTCAACGGTTGCCCACCGGCGGCACATCTGCATCCAGCAGCCACTCTGGAGTTGCAACTCCTTTTAAGGTACAAGTAAATTTTGACATTCCCATATTTGAGGGTCAAATAGACACAAATGTCGTAGATAGATGGTTGAATCTATTAGAAGGATATTTCTCCGTTCATGACTTTTCAGACCAGGAGAAGATTATTTTTGCACTCCTCAAAGCTACCCCCCATGTTAAGGACTGGTGGGAAACCTAATGTGAGAACAAGGACCAGACAAAACCCTCTCTGTTCTCAGCTGTACCAAATTGGAATTCTTTCTGAGACGCCATCAAGAAACAGTACTATCCCGTGGGGAGCTATGAGGACAAGTACATACAATGGACCACGCTACGACAACAAAGGGATCAAGATGTGCATGAGCTGACGAATCTCTCCACCCCCCGCACAAAGTTGGGTATCAAAGATTCAGAGAAACATCTGGTGCTAAAGTATCGCAGCTGTCTGCACAGATACATTCAGGAGGAAATGGAGTTCCTCGACATCTCCTCGCTTGGTACGACATACCGGTATGCCGCCAAGATTGAGCAGAAATTCAAGAAAAAGAAGCGAGACTTTGGATCTGCGAATCAAAAGTAAGGGAAAGGTGCTTTCAAACCATAAAACAAAGGATAGAGCCAAGGCATGGCGGCTAAAGACAACTCATCGAAGCCACAAGAAAAGAACAACACCGCAAAGCCAAAGAAGGACACAGGAAAGTGGTGTGAGTTCCATAAGAGCTCCACTCACAACACAAGTGAGTGTTAGGCCAAGTAGTCGCTAGTGGCCGAGATGAGGGCTTCTGAGTCAGATGCATGCTCCGACTCCGAATCAGAACCTGAAAAGGGGAATGAAAAAGGGAAACAGATTATTGATGCGGAGCCCAAAGCCACTGTTGCCACTACAAAGGTCCAGAAGGAGGAACCGGAAGATCCAGAGGAGGAGGAACGTCTCTTCCACTCCCAGATGTGGGTAAAGGGCTCCCCTGTACAGCTCATTGTCGACAATGGGAGCCAAAAGAACCTCATTTCAGCAGACGCCGTGAAGCGGTTGGGCTTGCCGACCACAGCTCACCCACATCCATACACCATCGGGTGGCTTCACCAAGGACGAGATCTCCGCGTCAGCCAGCAGTGTCGCCTTCCCTATAGCATCAAGCCCTTCACGGATGAGGCATTATGTGATGTTGCTCCTATTGATGTTTCTGATGTATTATTAGGACAACCATACTTGTGGAAGCGTCATGCTGTGTATGAGTCTCGACCTCGTGCTGTTATTGTTACTTTGGGAAATAAGTTGTGCAGGATACCAGAGGTACCACCTCCTGCCACTATCTCTTTGGTTACCGTAAAACAATGTAGTAAGCTCATTTCCCAAACCAGGAAATTTATTTTCCTGATGATCCGCCCCCAGGGCAAGAAGAAGACTGTGGCCACGACCTCCAGACAGGGCTCCTCTGCACAACAACAACAAATGGATAAGGTTGTGGAGGAGTACGGAGACATATTCACCTCACCCACAGGGGTTCCTCTGCACTGTCAGGTCAAGCACCCGATTGATCTGACCCCAGGTGCACCGCTACCCAATGGACCGATCTATCGGCGCTCTGTTCTGGAGAATGATGAAATCAAGAGACAGATTCAGGAGCTGTTGCATAAAGGTCACATCAGACCAAGTTCATCGCCCTGTGGGAGCCCGATCGTGTTGGTACAGAAGAAGGATGGGACGTGGAGACTCTGTATTGACTATCGGGCGCTGAACAAGATCACTGTCCGGAATAGGTACCCAATCCCACGGATTGATGGCCTTCTGGACCAACTCAAAGGTGCAAAATATTTCAGGAATATTGACCTGAAGTCTGGGTATCACCAGGTACCAATTGAACCCTCTAATGTGTGGAAGACTGCCTTCAAAGCCAAGGAAGGGCTTTTTGAATGGCTAGTCATGCCTTTCGGGTTGATGAATGCTCCCGCAACCTTCATGAGGATGATGGACGATATATTGCAGCCATTCACCAACTCCTTTGTAGTGGTGTACTTGGATGACATTCTGATCTTCAACAAGACTTGGGAAGAGCACCTTCAGCACATCCGACAAGTCCTCCAAACACTGCGGCAACACAAGTTGTGTGCCAATTTGGAGAAGTGCACGTTTGGCATGACCCAGGTTCAATATCTGGGATACATTATTGATGAAAGGGGGGTGCATGTGGATCCAGCCAAGATCCAATTCATTCAGGATTGGCCAGCCCCAATCACTATAACAGAGCTTCGCAGCTTTCTGGGTCTTGCTAATTTCTACTGTAGATTCGTGTTGGGATTCTCTCATATCACTTGGCCCTTGAGTCAAGTCACCAAAGGAGGAGCAAGAGCAAAATTCTTTTGGTCGGAACCTCAACAGAAGGCATTCAAAGAATTGAAAAATCGCCTCTGTTCTGCCCCAGTGCTCACCTTACCAGACTTGCAGCAGCCATTTGAGATCGAGACAGATGCCTCCGACTATGCTATTGGGGCAGTTCTTACTCAACAGGGACATCCAGTGGCATATCACAGTGAGACATTGTCTGAGACAGTTCACAAATATCCCACCTATGACAAAGAAATGTATTCCATTGTGCAAGCTTGTCGACAATGGAAGCATTACATTTTGGGGAAGGAAACAATCATCCACACAGACCACCGGCCCTTGCAATTCATACAGACACAAGGGAAGTTGCAGAATGATCGCCATCAGAAGTGGTCCACATATCTGCAACAGTTTCATTTGAACATCAAGTACAAGAAGGGCAGCACCAATAATGTTGCAGACTGCCTCAGCCGACCACCGATCGTGGCGCTCACCACCGTGGTCAACTCTTGTGGGCACGAGACTTCTGATTGGCCGCTTCTCTATGAGAGTGACCCAGAATTCGGCCACACTTACAAGGCACTCTTGGGGGGCACGCAAGTTCCAAATTTTCACCTCCAAGATGCACTTTTATGTCACCCGGGACACCTTTGTGTTCCTTCAAGCGAGCGTGCCAAGATGATATGGGAAGCACACTACAGTCGAGTCGCTGGGCATTTCGGGGTCGAGAAAACAGTAGCAATACTACAGAAGTATTTCTATTGGCCGAACTTTCGAAAGGATGTCGAGAAGCACATCAGATCCTGCACTGCTTGTGCCATTGCCAAACCGACCATCAAGAAGCAAGGCCTATATACTCCACTACCTACCCCTAGTCGACCGTGGGAATCCATCTCCATGGATTACATGTCGGGCCTACCTTCTACTAAGAATGGAAATGACTGTGTTTTCATGGTCGTTGACAGATTCTCGAAGATGGCCATTATGGCAGCCTGTAAGAAGAATATCACAGCAGAAGCCACTGCTAAACTCTTCTTTGAACGAGTGTGGGTGCACTTTGGGATCCCATAGTCTATCATATCAAATCGAGATAGCAAGTTCCTCAGCACATTTTGGTCCAGCCTTTGGTCAATGTTGGACACAAAGCTCACCAAGTCCACAGCTTTCCATCCCCAAACAGATGGCCAGACAAAGGTCATCAACAGAATGATTGTACACATTCTGTGCATGTATAATTCAAAGCATCCACGCACATGGGACTAGAGCCTCCCCTATGTACAACATAGTTATAACAGGGCTCTCCATAGTTCAATTGGCCATAGCCCCTTTCAGGTGGGCTTGGGATTCCAGCCACTATGTCCCATTGACGTAGCCATGCCATTTGCAGCTGCTCAGGCCGATTCAGCTCATGTCCAGTCTCAAGTTGACAAAGCAAGTAGCTTCATCGAGCGCATTCAACACATCCGCCAATAGGTTCATGATATATTGGACAGATCCAATGCGAAGTACAAGCAGCGCCATGATCAACACCGGGTGCCACACAACTTCCAGGTGGGCGACAAAGTATGGATACATTTGCAGAAGGAGTGCCTCACTGGACCCCACCGCAAGCTTCGCCCGCTCCGATACGGGCCATACACCATCACCAAGGCTGTAGGGAACAATGCCTTCGAGCTTAGTATTCCTCCATTCCTTGGTCTTCACCTAGTCTTCAATGTGGATCGCCTTCGTCCTTACTTCCCACCTCTACTGGACATCTCGGACATTGCAGAACAACTCACACCAACAGAGTTAAACCCATACTGCATGGAATAGGCCACCACAGATTGTATCATGGACATGCAAATCAAGAACACTCGCCAATAGAAGATCCAACTGTATCGGGTTGTCAAAGCTGGCCAACTCCTTTCAAGAAGGTAGTTTCACCCGAGGACCGAGATTCGGCCAGAGAATTTCCTCATCTCATGGAGGAACTTAACGCAATGGGGACCATTGCTTCCTAAGGGAGGAGGAATGATACAGGTGGATATTGGTGGCCACCCACCTATTCCACTTGGGCCCCCACCATTCTCTTTCAGTTTTTCAGTTTCAGCATAACTACTATTTTTAGCAGTTTTTCGGGTTTTGTTCGGGGCCGTTTGAGGCTGTGATCTTTTGCTACGCCAGCGCATAGAAATGATATTTGTGGCGAAAGTTGTAGTCCTAGGATAGAGCTTTCTAATGATGTATCATGTGCGTGAAACGGAGATAGTATGCTAAAGTTACGTCCCTGGGAAGTTGAAACACCAATTTACCCAAACAGGGCCCATAGTTTTGGCGCTTCATCTCCTAGGGTTAGGTTTTTGGGATGTTTAGGGTTCTCCATTGTTTCTCAATAATAAATAGGCCCTCGAGCCTCATTGTAACTCGGTTGAGAGGCACCTTAGCCACCACATCTCTCCTCGGAGATATCTGCCGGCGCCAGCTAGTTTTTATTTCCATTAAATACGTAAGCAAATTTCAGTTCTTTGATATTAATGAAATGAAGTGTTATTTCTGCTGCATATCTGTATTTATGGTTATATGTTTATTCTGTTGTGTTCCTACATAAATCTGGATTAGCGAGGCAATAAGACTAGACTATCTCTCAACAAGGGTCTCTCTCTGCTCTATCTCACACCATCTATATCAAAATGTTTCAGTTATTCTCCAAACATGTTCAGATAGCAACATCCATGTGAGAGAGATGTATTTATAGGAGAGGAGGAGGAGGTTAGGATCCCTAAAATGGTGGAAGGGAGGCCTTATCCTTTGAGATGTTGCTAAAAAGTAGGGAACAAGAAGAAAAAGGAAAATTTTCGACGTTATTTAGTCGAACAATGCATGTTGACTCCACTCACGAAGTGGTTGTTAATGGAAAATTCACTTATATATTTAAAAAAATTTCCAAAAACAGCTCGGCGCGGGCAGTCCACTGAGACAGAGCACCAATGGGCACAGGGCCCAGTGCTAATTTCCATTATTGGTGCGAGGCCATAGCTGCTGCTAACGCCGACCCAAAGTCATGTGTTTTTGAGTAGTGCAGTAGAATAATTATTAGAGGAAATGTTCTTCTCATGGCAAGGGATGCAATGGAACTTTTTGCAAGGCATGACACTACGTATAAGGCATAGAAATGGTCCTCCAATGAGCGGGATGGGGATTTCAGGGACGGTGACAAAATGATGTGTAACAGATGCCCCCTAAAGCTTGAGGTCCGAGAGAGAGGGAGGAGTGAAATGCTTTACGAGAACACGTTCAAACCAAATACTGCCGTTGGAAGACCTGCAAGTACAAATATAAATGATATCTCTGATACATGAACATGTGGCATGGGCACAGCCATCCATAATAGAGTACATATAAACTAAGATCCAAGGTATGGATGCAGCCATCTAGCAGTAAGGATCAAAAAATAAGCTCAGGCATGGTCACATCCATCCAATCAAAGGAGTCATTAATATAGTCATGATAAACCAAAATATCCCGCAGCCTGGATCTTATCAGACAAAACCCAGGGTCTTGCGCTCCATATCGACCCGAACAAGTACAAATTCAAGCATGAGAATATGTGAGCTAAAGTCGAACATGCAAGAAAGCCACCTGTTTACCAGCAAATGATGTAAGCTGTTAAGAAGGACGAGAGAAACCACCAATAATGACAATGGCTCTCAAGGTACAACTAGTACAATACACGGAATGTGAACAGTGATCTGGCATCAAACACCCGCAGAATCAGTCGATCGAAGGCCAATGATGTGGACCTATTGGCAAATGCAAAGAACTTGCCATCGAGGCATGCAAGCTCCAAGTTACCAGAAGGGAGTCTCTAGATAAACTTCCTGGATAATGAGCTGAAGTCGACAGGAAGTAACCTGGTTGAAGGTGGGCCATGACATTTCCCATATCATCGACATGAGATAGGAATATGATGATAGTGAATCAGAACCAAAAGAGGATCAGAGGGAGGTTGAAAAATTCAAACGGAAACTTCTCTTGAACATATCAGTGACACTGTTGTGAAACCAGCTCCAAACAAAGAAGAAAAGAGAGATAAACGCCTTAGAAATCAACCACTTCAAGGGGGAAACCTCCAATATATTACATAAATGAAAAATTCTTGGATGATACAAATGAAAAAACCTCCTTTCTATATATAGGATTCCATGGGGCCACAATGTAATCCTAGTGGGCCACAACGTAATCATATCCGACATAACAATAATAATGTAAGGGCACAATAATAACAATATGGGGGTTACAGGGGTACAAAAATAACAATAAGGGGGATTAGACTAACATAATAAGGGACTACACTATTAATATAGGGGCTTAACATGCCCCTCTCCTTCAAACAAGTGTTGTCCTCAACGCTTGATTATTTCTTGATGCTTCTGTATAAAATTCTCATCCTCCCATGTGGAATATTCTACAGGAAAGTTCTTCCACTTGGTGAGATACTCTGAAATTGATCGTACTTGTCGAGCTCTTGTCTCTGTGATTTCTTCAAAACTTGTTTCGATGTGATGTTGATCTTCTTGTTGTTTCATTAGCTTTTGCACCAAAGTTAGGTTATCCTTTGAGAGTTGGAGAACTTGTTGTTGATGCTCGATGTGACCTTCCAGTAATTTATCATCCATATTAGCTATTATTTGATCCTTCAAACCATCCAACTTAGCCTCCTTTTTTTATTTTAAACCATCTATGTCATCTTCGATTTCTCTTCGTAAGATCGAAATTTGTTGCACTTGCTACCATAATTTTGATATTTCATACTGCAATTATTCCTCTTCATGCATCATAGTATAGTTTTTTGAGGGCTTAATGGGTATGGAATTATTTTTTTGAGGCATTATAGAACCCAATAATGATATCTATTCTACAATATGACCTTGTAGTAAATTCAACTTGATTCTTCAAATAAGAATTATGCAATTCGGAAAAAAAATACACACCTTTTACTTTCTTTTGAGGAGCTCGATATTGAAATTGACTTATCTCTATACTTGCAGATCCTCAATATCTGAAATTCGGTCTTGTAGTAGTCCTCTGAAGCTTCTTTCAAATTCCATAGGTCTGAATTGATTTGGATTCTTCAAGAAAAAATTATTTCCAATCTCCCACAATGACCTATTTATGGATTGGTTCAGTAGAGAGAACTTGTACAACCTGCCACGTAGCATTGTTTGCTCCTTTGGCCCTAAAATTTATAGACAGAAATTCGGGAGCCTAAAAAATACCTAACTTCCACAGATCATATCTCCGAAACTATTGCGAACCAAGATCTGAAATTTTGTGATGATGTTCCTCAGGCTTTCGGCTTCGCGCTCTAGAAATTTCAGCTTTTTAATCTTCATAGAAAAATTCTATAGTGAAAATTACGCGATGACCTTTCTAAGTGAAATTCAGGAGCCTAAAAAAATCCCTAACTTCCATAGATCGTATCTCCAAAAATATTGTGAACCAAGCTCTGAGATTTTGCGATGATGTTCCTCCGAACTTCAGCTTCATAATCTAAAAATTTCATCTTTTGAACCTTCATAGAAAAAACGTTATAGATAAAATTTCACAATGACTTGTTTGGAGCAGCGAAACCCTAGAATCCAAAGCTCTGATACCAAATGTTGTGAAACCAACTCCAAAAATAGAAGAAAAGAGAGATAAACACCTTATAAATCAGCCACTTCGAGGGGGAAACCTCCAATACATTGCATAAATGAACAATTATTGGATGATACAAATGACAAAACCTCCTTTCTATATATAGGAGTCCATGGGGCCACAATGTAATCCTAGTGGGCCACAATGTAATCCTAGCCGACCTAACAATAATAATGTAAGGGAAAAATAATAACAATATGGGGGTTACAGGGGTACAATAATAAAAATAAGGGGGTTTAGACTAACATAATAAGGGACTACATTATTAATATAAGGGCTTAACATGGAAAATGACAGTATTTGACATCAAGGGATCTGAGCTCATGGTGACATGGAAAAGGGCAGATGAGCATTCAAAACAGAATACCTAAACTCATGGAGGAAAAAATGACAAAATGAGATGTCCCCAACCCGACACGAATGCAGATGAAAGTCATGTTCAAGAGCAACATACTGCCTACACAACTGAGAACTGGTTCCATTTTCCCCCACCATTACTGGCGAGTACCCCAATAATTTTTTGAAACAAGCTTGAAGGGGATAAAATATGCTTGTCATGTAAGTTTGTCCTTCAGACAAATCCATCCTAGTACATTTTATGAGCCCTAGGAAGGAGGAACTCGGTTACGTCATGGTGATGGTTTCTGATGTCATTTAAGTTTTAACGAGTCTGACAAAGGAAGGAATTGACATCTTTTCATGTTTAGAGAGTTTGAAAAGAAGAGGAAAATAAAACTTCAGTAGGTCCCTTTTCGTAGGTAGTCTCACAGAGCCGAAAAGGTAGAAAACTATGTTTGAGAGAACCTCTTAGTAGCGAAAGGCTAAGGTATTCCTTTTTCATAAATAATCTATCCCAGCTCGAAAAGGGGTAAACATATATTGGGTCGATATCGTTTAATAGCCATTTAACGAGTTCAAAATGACAATAGTCTCGGAAATCTTTTCAATTTTCAAGAGTCAGAAAAGAGCTGAAAGATGACTCCAATAGTGGCTTCTTTGCATTTTTACCGAGCCTAAAAAAGTATAAAATACAAATTATTACTTCATCGTCATCATGTCGAGGACCTATCGCTTCACAAGAGACGCACGTAAAACCCATTTTTCTAAATAAAACAACAATGCAATCGAAAAATATGCCTCAAAACCTAATTAAGGTTCTGAAAATTTATAAAATGGCGAATATGGTAAAAAATAAATTATTTTTACCTCTTGTGAGAAATTTGTTACCCCTTTTCACTGTGATTTTGCGGTGCTGACAACGGGAAATCCGGAAGGCCCATCATGAATCCGTCTATTCCAGATAAGAACTCTCATCTTTCCCTACATTTTGATTGCTTTTTCATTACCTTCAACCCCATTTTTGTAGATCTATGGGGGGATTTTGTAAAATCTAGGGCACGACAGTCACCACGGGTATCAGGCACGAATTCATGCCAATCGACCTAAAAATTGAACGGGGGCACGCCAACCACGCCAACCATGTTTAGCATGTAAATTCAAACAAGCAAGCCCACTTTAACCATTCAAAGGCATTATATTTAACTAATGACAACCATATGGATATTTTTGCAGGTGTGAAAGGATAAAATGGTGATTGAATGGAAAGAACAAGAACACAATGAAGGAGATGAGGAAGCCATGGGAAATGTGATATTGCGGGCTCAAGAAATTCTTTATGGCACCATGTCTCAGAGCTCAACCAATGTTGTTGCAGTATTTGATCAGTATCTAGGACATTGATTAGGAAAAATTCATTATTCATGACCAGGAACTTGAGATTGAGGTCTCAAATATCTATTTCATAATCAAACTGTGGTGGAGGGGGGAAGTACCAATCCTGACCAATACGTAGCCCACAATGGAAAACATGGCTATGGTTATTGACATAATGTTCCGAGGAGAACAAAAAGGATCCAAAATTTGGAAGGTGGATATCCAAACCATTCCGGATCTGGCACTCAGACTAGTGATACACACCATCATGCGGGCTACAAGAGTTCAGGCTCCACATGAGGCCATAAAAAAATAATTACTTCTTGTAGTGGATTGCATGGAACCAATACTCTAGAACTGAGCAAAGGTAGTAACAATCAACATCAAACGCCAGTTGAAAAAATGCAAGAATGGTAAACTAAAGTAATTTGGCTACGGGTCCATATTGGTACCTTTCATCTTGGAACAGTTACCAATATTCCAACGTTAGGAGGTAATAGTTCTGACACCACTAGTCTAGGAGCCACGAATGGTCTGTTGGGTAGCTTTGATGCCAAGGTTAAGGGGCGGACAACAGATGTCCTTGAGACCAGAGTTATTTGAGTGGCTCCATTGACAGCTTATTGTCATCGAGGACTAGCCCTACTCTGGCACAGATTTCACTGGTGATGTAGATCTCCCACTCCCATAGGGAAAGGACTGGGATGAAGTACTGGGTAAGACTCATTTTTTTATTTTGATGAGTATTATGATATTTTTTTTATGCATGCTATGACATTAATCCATGTAATTGTAGATGTTGGCCTAGAGAGACTTGAAGGTATGTCCCCGATAGCATGGAGGATTCCTCATGAGTTTGATGTGGCCCCTCATGGTGAGGGAGGCGAGGAGGAGGAAATCATACGCAACTTGGAGGGAATATCCCGTGAGATCCTATACTATGCGCGATTTGACGATGTTCCTCGCACGTACCAGAGACACACTGCAGGGGTGTAAAACCGTGTTCACCACTTGTTAAGGCGGCTTGTATGGGTAGTGACGTGCTATCATTAGCGTCACGCCGACTAGACACCTGGGTTTTATTTCCGCATATTTTGAGAGACATGATGTCTCAGGATGTAACCTAAACACACCTATTTTTTGAACGTATGATGCACATGGATGCAAACACTCGATATATATATATATATATATATATATATATATAGTTTCTGATATGGATCTTGTCTATTATGATGATGATTTTACAAATTACACAAATGTCTATCTAATACAATATTAGCTACTTGTATCAATTAACACATTCATTCATTTGAATGTATGTTGATATGTAATGTAATCAAAATGTCTTTCTAGTAAATGCAAATACAAACAAGATGAGGGTTACTATCAGAGAGTATTTCCCATTAAGTTGAAGAACAACAAGCTGTGAGTCTAGGTTAACAATCAATGCACGAATGTCAAGAGAAATGGCATCAGTTAATAGTTCAATAACAACACTATATTCAGTGAAATTGTTTGTGGTTCATCTTAGACAAATACCTTGAAGGTCTATCAACTCACCAGCATGATCATAAATCACCTATGCTGTTGAAGACAAGTTCTGGGTACTATGAGAAGCACCATATGCGAAACCGACATAAGGGGTAATGGACATCTGCACAATAAGTAACGATCCATTGAGTAGGAAAATGCTCACAAAGCACACCAAGCCAAAAAATGTACAAAAATGAAAAGAACATCTATGTACAAAAAACATGCATGAATGACTCATGTATAGTACTTTTTAAGATACAACCCATTTATGGGATGATCAAGAGGATGTCCTTCATAATAAATAAGCTCATAAGCTCCATTCCACAAAACACGCTTAAAAATGTAGGGCCCATGCCACATGGGTTGAAATTTTCTTGCCCCTAGCTTATCGTGAGCTTGGTCGTATAGGAGGACAAGGTTTCCTTCTATAAAGGAATGAGGGGAAACCGACTGGTCAAAATGAGCTTTGACTCTCTCTTTCTATGCTTCTATGACCAGAGCAGCAAAGCGATGAGTTTCATCAAGCCTCTCTAGATATAGAATACACTCTTCTTCTGGGAAAGTATTCGGCAGCAATTCAACATCTAGTTTGAGAGAAGGAATTTCACATTCAATCGGAAGGGTAGCTTCCAGACCATAGATAAGCTAGAATGGAGTGAATCCGGTCGCATCCTTCACCAAGGTTCGGTAAGCCCAAAGAGCCGAAAACAACATGAGATTCTAGTTGGATTTGTGCATCCCAATCGTACATTGAAGCATAGTGACAAGAACTTTGTTCACGGCTTCAACTTGGCCATTTGCCTAAGGGTAGTACGACGTTGAGTTTTCGTGACATAGACCCAACTTGGAAGTCAACTCTGCCACCATGTAATGCCAAAAATGGGAACCATGATCGGTAAAAATGGCTTGAGGAACACCAAACCTAGAAATGACATGATTGAATAGAAATTGTGCTATTGTCGTACTGTCAGCCATAAGTGTAGGCATTGCTTCAACCCTTTTGGTGAAGTAGTCCACGGCTAGGATGATATAAGCATGCCCCTCAGCCAAGTGAGGGTTACACGTCATAAAATTGATGCCCCACTTCACAAAGTGACCAATGGTAATGACATGGTGAAGATGGGAAGGCGACGTGTGTGTCTTGCACTGATAGATCTTGCAATCATTGCACTTACGGACATCAACGATGCTATATTTAAAGATGGTGGGCCAGAAATACCCAGCATGAAGAATATTCTATGCAGTATCATAACCAGACATGTGACCGTCACAGGTGCCACTGTGACAATAATTCAGGGCCTTTTCAGCCTCCTCGAGGGTCAAACACCGGAGGAGAATGGAATGAACTCTAATGCGGTAGAGTGTATCTCTGACTATGCAATAGGGTTGCGATTGATGATGGATGTGTCAGTGAGCATCCTTCATCAACTCAGATTGGAAAGTGGAAGTCTAAAGATATACGATGATATCACCATATCAAGGATAAAGGTTGCTAATTAGAAAAAGTGTGTCATCTGGAATGCATTCCTTAGAACCAGACGGAGCAAAATAGTAAGGGAGAGAGAAGATGAAATCGGAAAATACTAATGAATTCTTCGACTTGGCGGTAGTGAACTCCAAATCAAACTCTTGGAGGTTGACAATCCACTTTGAGTATTTTCCCCAACAATTGATGAGTCAATATGCAAGTCATAGGGTTGCAATCAGAAATCACAGTCACTGTGCGCAAAACAATATAGTGACGAAAACGTTGAACAACTTGAATAGTAGCCAATGCCACCTTCTCAACATGTGCATATCATGTCTCAGTATCGAAAAGGTTACGAGACAGGTAGTAAATGACATGCTCATCACCATCATCATCTTGTACCAAAACCATGGCAATCATGCTAAACACGGTAGCCAAATAGAGGGAGTAATTGCGATGATAATTTTGAGGATGCAATAGAGGAGCATTGACCAACAATGTCTTCAGTGCATCAAAATATTTTTGGGTGATCTCATCCTAGAGGAACGGGATGCCTTGCTTCAGTAATCATGTGAATCCTTTGGCCACTTCATCATAGTTAGGTATAAAACGACGGTAGAAGTTAGATTTTCCCTACAAACTCTATAGCTGATGTAAATAGGAAGGAGAGGGGAGATTAACGATAGCTTGAAATTTGAGAGGATAGAGGCGAATCCCATCTTTGGAAATGATAAAACCTAAGAGTCTATCGGAGTCAACAAAGAAGACACACTTATGTAGATTGATCCGGATGTTATAGCATCGATAGCGAAGAAAAATCCAATGGAGATGATCAGGATGGTCTTTACGCTTAGCTAAATGAGAAGGAAGGTCATCCAGATAAGGATGGAAAATGTTCTTGATATCATGGAAAGAATATGAAATTTCTTGTTGAAACATAGCCCCAACATTTTTTAGACTGAAAGGCAGCTTTTTATAAGTGAAAGTACCCCAAGGAAAGATAAAGGCGGTCTTATGTTAATCGACTGGAAGAATATTAATCTGGTTATACCCAGAAAAACCCATCCATAAGGGAAAAAAATCTCACTCCCAGCACAATCATCAATTATTTGATCAATAAAAGGTGTGGGATAATTATCCTTAGGGCAAGCATGGTTAATGTCATGGTAATCAATATAGACATGAATGGTACCCTGTTTCTTATCTACAAGAACAATATTAGAAACCCATTCCGTCAAGGGAATCAAGTAGATTAAACCATCTTTAAGAAGTTTTTCAACTTCTCCCTTAATACCGGTAGCCTTTCTAGGGTGCACAGGATGAAGGTGCTGAAGAAAAGGCTTCACACCAGGATAGGTAGGAATAGCATGCACCACTATACTTCGATCGATGTTGGGCATCTCTTCATAATACCATGAAAAAACATCGCGAAACTCATGGAAGAGACGATTATAGACTTGGATCTCATCGAAAGAATAGGTCACCCTAATATGGATGTTCTCGACAACCCTCGGTTTAACGAAGATGTCGATAGGCATCGTCTGTGTAATGTTACTCAAGTTACCATTTGCAAAGACTTCGTGTGTCAATATAGGAATTTGAAGTGGACGAGAAGGAACCTAAGAAGCAAACCTCTTGAGACACGTAGACATGGCCCCAAGGCCGGGGATGAACTAGGAACAATGATGACTATCATCCCAAGGAGGATCCTCAAGAGACATAGTTTCCATGATGGCCTCATCGGAGGGAAATATCTCTCTCAAGGGATCGGGTGAATCTGAATCACCAAGCCAAGGGGATTGAGAATAGGTATCAAGAGACATGCCTAAAGGAGCATGATTAGGAGGCAGAGGATCTGAAGCTGAAATAAGTTCACAATAATCAATCTCGATAAAACTTAACAACATCAAATCTCCAAATGAATCAATCTACTCGGGTGAAGTGATGACCCATGGATCAGAAGACCTGGGGATCATATTAACCTGAATAGTGTTGGGTGGAGGAAGAGGAAAAATACCCATGAGGGCAGCGTCCTTGAAGAGACCCGGCCCTACGCTCTCGTAAGGGCTAGGAATTTGATTACGTATGGAACATTGCTCTCGGAAGATGAAGAAGTGAAGAAAGACAACTGATCGAGAGTAAAAATATTTCCTTCGTGTAGAAATTTCAAAACACTAAAGAGAGTGGACATAACGCATAGCATGGCATGAGTCCAATTGTGACCAAGGATAAGATTGTAATTGAGCTTGGCATCAACTACTTCGACCTCGATGTTGAATGTTTCCCCTTCTAGAGTGATCGATAAACTATCAAGAACACTAAGAAGTTTAGATTCCCTTCCATAAAACGCTTCTAGATCATTTGGAGATGAATTCAGAGTTAGAGAATCGATGGCTTTCTAACAGGAAGATGACATGACGCACGTAGATGCACCCTCATCCAAAAATGCTCGATGGATATTCAGTCCATTAATCCCAACTTCGATAATGAGCGCAAGAAAGTGAGGGAGACGTGGGATGAAATTCTCCAAGTAGAAAGTAATAAGGCTTGAATCGGCAGGATCAACCCCACCGATGGCAGATAGCAAATATTTCCGTTGAGATAGACAACTCTTAAGTACTTCTAATGCAGACATAGCAAACGACGCCTAAGACAAATCCTAAAAAATACTATAATGTTGAGCAGCATGGGCGTTAGGATTGTAAGAAGACTTATGGAGTACATCTTTGGAAGGTGGCCAGAAAACGGGCTTAGTACTGGGCCTTTCAATTTGAAGAGTGCTAGAAGTAGGCAGAGGAGGAGGACCATCGGCAATCTATTTCCCTGCTGCTTGACGCAGATCACTATAGTCTTTCGATAGAGTAGCAATAGAAACAGGTGTAGAACCATTCATCATGAAAAATTGAGAGCCAAATGGGGTAGAGGACTGAGGTTGCTCTACCAACTGAGTCTGCTATGACGGAAACAGTTCTTTGAGACCTACCGGAGACCCTTGGGTGCCTTTGAGCAATTGTCTCACTTTGGCTCGTCAAGGACAGTCCTTGGTGTAGTGATCTTCATCACAAATCAAGCAAGGATACTTCAGTTTACGTTGTGAACCATCATTGGCACGAGATTTCTCAGAATCCTATTTCGGGGTATCGGATTTGGCCTTACCTTTACCCTTCTTTTTACTCTTGCAAGTTTTATCTACCAAATTGGCGTGAACAACATTCACTTCCGCGGTTTTACCAGAATTTGGTGTTGGCTGAGAAGTAGTATCATTGGAAGGAGTAGAATTTTGCTTCCTAGGATTTGGAGGAGAAGACTTTCGAGAAGTCTGAGACACAGAACTGATGATGCCGTCGATGGATGGCATCACCAGTACTTTGGAAGTTTTAGGTCTAGGAGCATCAGACAAGAGATCATACAACGTGCCGAACTGAGAGTACACAATATCAAGGTACTGGGCACGAGCAATGGCTTGTTCCTTAGTAACTCATGCCCCCATAGCAATGTCTTTAGAAATCATAGCAACAAAGGAGGTTCTAAACCAATTAGTTAGAAGCTAATCAGGAATATCGAACTTGATCAAGCCACGACAATGCTTTCATTCATGAATATGATCCTAGATATGGGTAGCTCGATCTTATTTCAAGGATGTGAGGAGGTGTGTCCTGGTTTCACACCGAACCGGTAACTGAAAGTGCATGAGAAACACCCTGGCTAAAGAGTTGAAAACTTGGAAGATACCACGAGATAATTTGATGTACCACTTGGCAGCGGCACCAGTAAGAGTCCATTGAAGAATATGGAGTTATATAGAATCGTCAACCCAAGAGTTAGAGGAACACCAAAGATGGTATGTCATAACATGCACTTAGGGGTCTTCTCCAGACTTACCCTCAAACTTGGGACAATCACCATGAATTTTGGTTTGAATTGGAGGCTAATACAGGTTATGAAGGATTGGATCATTCATCAACTTTGACACATCAGGAAGTTCCAACGTAGAGAGAAAAGGAAATTGAGGATTAAAAGGCATTGCAGGTCATTGATAAAGACCAGTATTAGCATTCCACCTAGGTTGAGAGAAATCCCCCCCCATATGTTTTATCCAAGAGGGTTCTGTCCATAGGGGTTATAAGTCTGATAGTTCTGCCCATACATGGGTTGAGGACCAGGATATTGATTTTGAGCATACCAGTGAGGTCCTTGCTGAGCAACATATGGATTTTTTTACGGAATGTAAGCATTTCCTTGAGGTGGATTATACACCATCTAGGATTGACCTTGAGGATAATAAGTGTAACCTTGGGGCGCACTATATACTGCTTGAAATTGAACTTGAGGAGGGTAAGTAGCGCCTTGAGGCTCAGATGTTGTCCTTGCGGAGCATGATGAACTAGCTGCTAAGATTCGACAGGCTGTCCTTGCGAGGCAGGTGGGCCTGGATACTGAGGTTGGGCAGGTTGGCCTGGATACTGAGGGCCACCGGGTTTCCCTTGTGAAAGAGGTTGGCCCGATGGTTGGGATGGGCCAGGTTGCCCCTGAAAACCAGGTTGACCCAGCGCAAGACCGTAGGGTTGTCCTTGTTGTACAAAATTTTGGTCTTGCTGAACGTAAGGTTTTATTTTGTTACAAAAAAGGTTGTCCCTGTGGTGGATAGATTTTCCACCAGGGAACATAAGATGCTCTTGGTTGAAACTAGGGTTGGCCAGCAGGACCATAGGTTTGTCCTTTTGGGGCCGAAGGTTGTCCTTGTAAGGGTTGTCCTTGCGGACCGTAAGGTTGTCCCTGTGGACCAAAGGGTTGTCCCTATTGGACTGAAGGCTTTCCCTGAAAGGGTTGTCCTTGTAGGCCCGAGGGTTGTCACGACTGGTAAATAGGTTGATTGGGATCAATCAGAGGCAAATAGACGGGATTATTGTATACATCATAATGATGTGGAGTATTTCCAAACACTCGAGGCTGATGAGAACCCTGAGGTGTGGAAATTTGTTGCTTAGGACTTAGAGAGGGAGCATACCATCACTGAATATCTAACAGATACTCATCGAATGTATAACTTCTAGGAATAGAAGTAGAAACCATAGGTGCAGTGAATGTAGAATTGATTTCCACAACGCGAGGGTGTGATCCACTCACGGAAAGCCTAATGGGCATTTTAGGATTGATAAATATAGACTTGTGAACAACATCAGACCCTAAGGACAGAGTCATACTAACAACCGATGGAGATGAAGCCACACAAACGGTGGGTCGGATTGGGATAGATGTAACAATGGCCAACGAGATGGGTGTCGAAAGTGATATTTTGGATACAGGAATAGAAAAGTTCCCTGTGGGAGTCGATGTACTGGACACTGTCATGGATGCAACACCAGAAAGGATTTGACCCAAAGTACGATAACCGGGTGGAAGAGACACTGATTGAGGGGAAGGTTGACTGGAGACATACGGGAAATCATCTGGGAAGAGTTGATACTCCCCGGTAGAAACATGAAGCTCTTCATTGCCAATAGGACTTGAATAATCCATGTCTCACAAGGTTGTAGTATCGTTGAAAACATGACAAGGACTGGCAGGTAAGGCAACAACCAATAACGGTGATCCCAAAGTAAGAGGAGGGAATTCTTCCTCACTCCCAAAACCAGACCAAGCACCCTGAGGCTGCTAATTGATATCAACTGACCCTTCAGGAGGATACCGGGTGGCAAGAGGTAAGATACTCGTAAGGACAGACTACCAAAACTTGACAGATATAGTGGACTGACATGTTTCCGAAGAAATGTCAGGAAAAGGATCACCACTAGGAGGCAATGAAGAGGATGAAGGAACTGGTGGCTCCGCCACTGTGACAATGTTTTAAAACATGAAGAAAATGAGATAGCCTATTTAAGGCTTCAAGATCAAACACTAAGGAACTACTAAAAACAAGCCAACTAAAAAACTTTGACGAGCATGTGATCGTAGGTAGTTAATTTTATGACATTGAAACGAAACTTTGTTGTTTCATGTTTTAAGAGTCAATAAACAGGAAAAGGATGACTCTAGTCACTTTCAAATTGAGCAAGCATGAAAGGACAAGTGCTCGATGATATTTTCACTTTTAGAGGGTCATGAAAATATCAAAATGACTATTCAAGTAATATAAGCAAGATGGTGTACCAAGTTTTTGTGAACTTCCATATACACCTTGGATTTCAAATGAAAGAGAAATGACCAAGGACTTGACGTACATGAAGGTAGTCTCCCCGAATGTTGTGTTCGGTGTATCACAGTTACAGGGTGGGAGACTCAGCTTCCTATGGATAAAGGATTGAAACCTATGAGGGTCTCCCTTTATATACGTGATGGTATGGGGAGCACAAGTCTGTACTAGTGCTGTCTAATTCCAGATGGTGAACAAAAACTAGTAGGTTTAACAACGTCAGAACATGTCACTAGCCTAGACCTCTAAAATATGTGCGTTAGGTTTCAATGCTTCCTTAGGTTGATTGAATTCATTTTAAGGTTGATCTTAAATTAATGTTGTGATTTTAAGGCCTTACTGAATGTGATTTTGAATTCCTAAAAGCACACTAAATGGAAAAGAACATCATTTCCATTCAATGAATGCTAGCTAAGAGAAGGATAATAATCTATGACAAAGTAGCAATTAATTGAAACATAAGAAGAATTCCACTAATGCATCTAATAAAACCAAATGAGAAAACAAAAACTCTTTCCTAGTTTTCTAAGAGCTAGTAATGCAAAAGAACATTTTCATTTTCAATTTAAACGAAAGAATACAATTTTTTTTGTCTTTTAGATCAATGAAGCACACAATGCACTATTACACTAAAAGCAAAGAAAATACTAGTTTTGAGAACTACGAATGTAAATATATAAAACGAACAATTCAAATGCAATACAAACAAAAAACACACTCAAAACAAGGATGCACTCTTCCAAGAAAATGAAGGGCTTTCGAAATGATCCAACGAGCAATGTAATCTATGTTCGAAGTGACGAAATGGTGAGTGAAAGGAAAAAAAAAGTGATCATCCAAGAAACCAAATACACGAATAATCGAGAACACAATCAGTCAGTGAATTGAAATGACAAAGATAAAAATGACTTGAACTTAACTCAGAAGGCTTAGTGAGGAGTGGGCCAAAAAAACAGCACAAGGCACCTACAAACTCTAGGGCTACAAACTCCATTGATAAGATGATGGACAAACAGCTGAGAAGACCAAGACTACAGAGTCAAAATAAACACAGTAGACCAATTGCAAGGAAAAAACTAAAACCAGAGCCAAGAAACACTGACAAAAACTCAGAAAAGAGGTTAAATAAAATCCTACAATATTTGACATGACTGTTTAGCCGTAATCCATGCTAAACGGGGGTTGGTGCACCCTTGACAAAAGAAACATGCACCAATCAGCGCGACTGTTCAAGGAAAAATCGCACCGAGCTAGAAAACCATGGGAAAAAAATAAAACCATTGAGGAGAGGTCAAAATTGACACTCTGGAATTGAACAGGATGGTGGAAAATAGTCAGGAAAGTCAAGCAAAGCATAAAAACGATTAAACGACCAAAGTCGACTCGATAAGCCAAACAATCGATGAACAACGAGATGACAAACACACACTGATCCATAGTGGAGTCGCCAACTTTTTTTGTAGGTAAATTCTCTTTGTGGATAGAGGCGATCCCTCTAGCTGTAGGGTGGGTCCAGCAGTAAGAGGACATGCTTTAAATGTGTCGATTCCTATTTAATGAATGAAACTGAGTCGGGATATATGTCCTACCTTATTTCCAACGCAATTATCATAGCTATGGCAATAGTCTCTTGATATTTGTCCCAGCACGTCGTGGTCCTTCAACAATGGTACTAAGGTGCCTACACAAGGATTAGATAACAATAACATCATACGAAATAATATTTTCATTCATAAATATATAATTGCTAAAGGAGAATTAAATATATTGTGCAAGATTAATCACATCAACACAAGATGGGAACCAAAACATCATTCATGTATTAATTAACAGAAATAAAGAGATTACAACCAAATGAGCCTTGACGTCGTAGCCTCCTTCAGCGGGTCCAGTCGAAATGCATCTCGAGCGTCCATCGAGAAATTGGACTTGGTGAGGCAAAAAACCTAAACTCTCTCTCGACAAGGGTCTCTCTCTGCTCTATATCACACCAGCTATATCAGACTGTTTCAGCTATTCTCCAAACATGTTCAGCTAGAAGCATCCATGTGAGAGAGATGTATTTACAGGAGAGGAGGAGGAGGTTAGAATCCCTCAAATGGTGGAAGTGAGGCCTTATCCTTTGGGAGGTTGCTCAAAAGTAGGGAGCAAGCAACCAAAGGAAGATGTTCGATGTTATTCGGTCGAAAAAACCATGCTGACTTCGCTCACGAAGTGGTTGGAAATGGAAACTTCGCTTCTATATTTAAAAAAAATTCCAAAAACATCTCGGCAGGGGAAGTCCATTGAGACAGAGCACTAATGGGCACGGGGCCCAGTGCTAATTTCCCTTATTGGTGCGAGGCCATAACTGCTTGCTAGTTCCAACCCAAAATCATGTTTTTTTGATGGTTTGTTCCAGGAATAGTCAAGAGAGGAAATGTTCTTCTCATGGCAATGGATGTAATGAAACTTTTCTCAAGGCATGATACTACATATAAGTCACAGAAATGGTCCTCCAATGTGTGGGATGGGGATTGCAGGGATGGTGACAAAATGTTGTGTAAGAGGTACAAATAGTCAACATACAATGCAGTAGTACAACTCAGCATGTGAGATCCTAAAGGGTATAAAGCCAGAAAGATAGGGAAGAAGAAGGAGAATGAAGCTTCATCGCAAAACGCCATGGTGGGACTAAAGAGGGCTCCCGAGCCTACTCAATATTTGCAGCATGGGAAACATATGCCAACAAGGATTTAACTAGGAAGCCCATGTAAAGGATGGCTCTACCATCATGTCATGATTTTATAAGATGGAAAGTGAAAATGGTTTTAAAAATCATAACACAATGGGATCTACCATATGGCAACATATCACAGTATGGAGGTCAGAATGCATAATGTAATGAAGAAATTGATATTCCCTAACCTATTTTCCAGTGACTAAAATTATATCTTCCATGATGGGTCAACGACCATGGAAAAGAAATGGTAAAAATGTCTCAAAGTCTTCATTTTGTCCTGAAAAATAACCTATCCCAACACTCGAAGCCAAAAATGTCACAAATTTTATAAAGTTGAAAATTGAAATAAACTTTATAAAAGTGTGTCTTAGAATTTTTTTGAAATTTTATTATAAATAGACCTTTTGGCCTAGAAATTGTCATTTGTGTTTTATACATTTGAGTGAAAGAGCCCTGGAGCACAAAAAAACTAGCAACCACAATTCGTCCAATTTCTTAGCTAGATCAGCCAACAATCTTCCAGGTAATCCCCTAGATAAGTTCCTTCATGAAATTTTGTTCATTTCAAGTAATTTTCACGAATTTTGACCATAAGGATTTATTTTTTGGGTTTAAAATCCACGCATACGTAGGTTGGGCATATTACAGTCACGTATTTCGAATCCATATATGCGACTGTGTATGAAAGAATCTCGCGTATGTGTAGTCAAAGTTTTTAAAACAAGGTTGTAATGAATGATAATACTTGAATTTGGAGGATGTCAGTTAATTGGAGGGAAAGAGGGAACAATGCAGTGACTAATGAAGTTATGAATCATCCATTGGCACTAGATTCACTGAGAGGATGCAAATTGTTAATTTTTTTCAAAATTCCAAATATGAAAACCAATATAAGGTTGCTGGAAATTCTTGTCAACTACGGGGATCTAGAAGAAGATTATTTCATGATTGATCAGATTCCCCTACGGATTGAAGTAGAAGATATATAATTTATTACTGAAATTTCCATGAGAGGAGAGCCAGTCATTTTTCAAGGGAGGGCCTGAGGAGGTGTTAACGTGGATGATTATATTCACAATTACTGCCTAGAAAATACCCAAAAGGTAGGCACACGAATCCAAATAAAAGATGTGGAGGGACTGTATATGAGGATTATACTTTTTACAATTGTGAGGGTAGATGGATTAGCTACATTGTACCAAGCATCATGTGGTACAATGATTTTGGAAGTAGATTTCCTTACCATAGTTTATGACTGGTGTACATCCCTTCTTACCAATATAAAAAAATGTTTGACTTCTACTAAGAAGAAAAAGAAAAAACATTTTGGGTTTGGTACAATTATTTTTACTTTCTTCTTTGAGATATTACTAGGCTTTTGACCTAAGGTGATTTCCACCATCAAAAACACAAGAGATCCACGGATAGCGAGATGGGCTGACTTAGTGAAAATTGTAGGGGGTGATCAGGTCCCTATAACTAAATTCGATGATGAGTTATTTCTTTTTTGGGGAGAAAAAATCACAGCGGAATGGATTTCAGAGCATATCCAGATCTGGTACTTCCACCCAACGCTACATGGGGAGCCATTGGTAATATTGTTTTTAAGATTTCAATATTATTTGATTTTTTTGGATTTCAATGATATGAATTGAAATTATTTTTTATGAGACCAAAATTCTTACAAAATCATTTGATCACGACACAGATGTGGCACTGGTAAGACCTGAGGGATTTCCTAGGCATAGGCACCGTGGAAGAGACGCGAAAGGTGCAGTTTCTAAGACCAAAAGAATTATTCGCGATATATAGAGGGACTTGGAGAGTTTAACTCACCAATTTCCTATGGAAGTAGTGGAGGATCTACCAGAGGCCATATAGAGATGAGTGGTAGGTGTACCATGAGACTGGGTGCGTCTTTTCTGATGGGTGGAAAATTCCATAGTCTTTTTTGAGATGAACATTTAGGGAAGGGCCCTCAGACATAAATTAGATATGACCTAATCTTTTTTATAGACATGATTAGGCTTAATACCTAATTTTGTAGGACATTTTTGTCCTGATTTTGTATAATATTTTGAGAATGTGACTTTTATCTATATAGAGACAATTTCTTGATGTGATGACCATATATAGAAATGATGTTTGATTATTTTTTATTTTTAATATGATGAATTATTTATATGCCAATCTAATGCTTGATTAGCTATGGACTCAAAATATTAGTTTTCTGATTGTGGAATATGAATAAATGTGATAAAATTAAATGATCTCTGTAATAAACGTACTTGTAGAAATTGGCGATATAAATAAGGATCTATAACATGATATATGTTATTTAACTGAGACACCACCATTTTCGAATCCAAGTACGCTACTTACAAATCAACACCAAGAGATATTGCTTCAAATAGTACGTTAACAACAATATTATATTTGGAAAGATTATTTGAAGCATGACTGATATAGATTCCCCTTGAAACCAACAACTAACCGGATGGATAGTAAATTACCCAAGCTGCGAAATCCATATTATGGGTATGTCGACAAGAACCATCGACGAATCCTAGATAGACCAAATCATCCGTCAATACCTACCAAGGCAGATCAAAAATATTGATGTCACTATGAAAAATATATACAGATATGCATAAATATACACAATATCTACAAAACCAAGAAATGCTAGGTAGAAGCCTAGGCATAATACTTTTTAATATAGAGCCTTGTTCAAGGCTTCACTAGCTTGTTTTCATCAAAATCAACCATTACATAAGCTCCCTTTTTCAAGACATTTTTAACGATAACAGGATCGTACCACATGGATTTAAACTTTTGTTCCCCGAAGGTGTCCCCGTCTTGGCCATGGACTAGGAAAAAGTCGCCTTCAGAGAAAACCCTAGGACGTACTACCTTATCGTATTGGATGTTCACGCTTTTATTATGAGCTTCGTTGACCGTGGTTGTGTCTCAACGCTAATCATCAAGATGTTCCAAATAAATTAGGAGCTCTTCAAGACTGGTAGTGTTTGGAAGAAGGTAAATAACTAGTTTAAGAGAAGGAATTTCACATTCCACACGGAATGATTATTCCAACCCATAATCTAGTTGAAAAGGAGTGAAACCAGTTTCACTCTTAACTGACATCCAGTATGCCCTAAGTGTAGGATACAACATAATGTGCCAATTCGATCAAGCTTTATTAATTTTCCTTTGCAGGATAACCTTCAAGGATTTATTCATGGCTTCCACTTTCCCATTGGCTTGAGGATATTAAGGAGAGGAATGCTCCTATCAGAAACCTAACTTGAGATCCAACTCAGCCATCATCTTCTTCTAGAAATTACTTCCATGGTCAGTGACAATCTCTTTAGGGATACCTAAACAAGAAATGACTTGGTTGAATAGAAACCGGGTTTTTGTTTCACCATCGTTCGCAAAATTGGGCATAACCTTGACCCACTTAGTAAAGTAGTCCACTGCTACAACGATATACTTATGACCATTTTTTCAAAGGCGGGTTAGAAGTTGTAAAATCAATTCCCCACTTTGTGAACAGACTGAAGGTAATAACATGAAAGAGTAGAGCTGGATGAGTGTGCATCTTCCAAGTATATAATTGACAAGGGTGACATTTCTTGGCCACTTCAACATAATATTTTAAGATCGAAGGCCATAAATAGCTGACACGCAAAATTTTTTGGGCTATAGCAAGCCCAGATAAATGGCCACCACAAGCTCCACTGTGGCAATCATTCAAAACTTACTCAACTTCTTATAGGGTTATGTATTGTCTAAGGATTGAATCAACCCCATGAAGGTATAAATTGTTACTGATGATAACATAACTTTTAGCTAAGTGACGCAATTTTCACTGCTCATCTTCGAAAAAGTGAGGGGAAAATTTGAAGTCAGAAGATATATAATAATATCCCTATACCAAGGATCTTGTGAAGAAATAAGGAAAATATTTTCATTAGGGAATGATTCCTCATAAACTATTTATTCTTTATAAGGAAATTTCCAAAGCTAATTTATCTACCAAAGAGTATCGTAATTCAGGACCTACTAAGGGTCAACATAGATAATAAATCACATGCTCACAGAGAGCATCATATTCCTCAACGAGAACCATACCAATGGTTGATTCTGTCACAATGAGATACAATAGGAAATCCCTGATATAATCGAGTGGAATTAGTAAAGGAGAAACAATCGGTGCTTTTTTCAAATCATCAAACAAGCGTTGAGTGAAGTCATCCCATAGAAATGGAACTCCTTTTGCTAACAATCTCATAAATCCATTTGTAATATAAGCATAATTGACGATAAATATCCTCAAGAAATTGGCTTTTTCTTGGATACATTGAAGTTGACGAATGGTCGTCGGGGTAGGCAACTGAATTATAGCCTCAACTTTGAAAGGATCTATGCGAATCCCTTATGTAGACACTATGAACCCCAATATTCGACCGTATGCTACCGTGAAACGCACTTATTCAGATTCAACAAGATTTATAATAATGACATCTCTCAAAAATCAATCGAAGATGATAAGGATGATCAATTCTCTTTCAAGAACAAGAAGCTAAGTCATCCAAATAGGCTTCGATGATGTGTTTGATATTGTGGAAAGAATAAGGTATGGCCCACTGAAAATTTGCTCCAACATTTTAAAGGTCAAAAGGAATCTTTTTGTATGCAAAGGTACCTCAGGGGTAGATAAAAGCTCTCTTATGTTGATCTTTAGGATGGATAGTAATTTTATTATAACCCAAGAAACCATCCATTAATGAGAAAATATCATTTCCCACACACTCATCGAAAAATTGATAAATAAATGGTGTGGGGAAATTATCCTTTGGACAAGCCTTATTTAAATCCTTAAATTCTATACACACTTGGATCGTTCCTTGTTTTTTATCAACTGAGACTAGATTTGAAACCTACTTAGTCAAAGGAATAGGGTATATGAAACTTGCCTTAAGCAACTTCTCAACCTCGGCTTTGATAGTTGTCGCTTTCCTCCGATTTACCGGCCGAAGCTTTTGTCTTATAGGCTTAGCATTCTCATAAGTCTTGATCTCATGTTGGACAATTGATGGATCAATTATAGGCATTTCCTCATAAGACCAGGCTAACACATCACATAATTCTTTGAAAATATTGGTATAAATTTGAATTTTTTGAAGGGAGCACTCAAATACGATGAAAAAAAGTTCTATTATATTGAGATCCTTGGAGATGTTTGCCGGAATTATTTCTGAAATGATAGACTTATTACCTTCTGTTAGTGCAAGGAGTCACTCCTTAATTGCATAAGGAGTAAGCCTTACACATCATAGTTCATTTCAAAGTTTAAAGGGGTTGTTTGAGCGGTGAGATAGTTTCTCAACGATTTTGAAATGATTTTATGTTCTTTAAGACTCTCATGCATTTGGCAAGCCGTGGAAAATATAAATTTTGCGGATAAAGGTAGTATAGGGAGCAAATTTTAACTAATGGAAGAAGATGGATAACTGGTACCTATTCCAGGAAATATTCATATCCTAAATCAATCACACAGCTATGATGATGGATCTTTACACAAAATGTGTTTATTCAATGCAAACAACATTCGGAAAATAGATTGCATGTATAAATTATTCCACAAATCCTCTATGAAATCTTCACTGACATGTTCTATAACACATATATAACTTGCAGAAAACTGAAAGCAGATAATTTACTGTTAAATCCTTTAACAAATTATCACTCACACCATACTAGTTGTTGCATTTCATATTTTATAAGAAATTAATAAAGAAAAGAGACACACCATACATTAGATGTTCCTTGAGTCATAAAATCCTCCAACATGAAGCAAAAAAGTTTTTTATTATATTCAGTCTTCAGGTAGATCAACATCCAACCTAGAAATAGTATTTACAAGTGGTATATATAGCAAGAGAGGCACCAGATTCATATCTTCTAAAAATAAGGAAACATTAATTCTAACATTACATAGGTTTCGAAAGACATTACAGCCTTATCCCATCGAAATCTAATAGAAAGGCCCGATGGAGAAGAAAGAAGAGAAGAAATATGGGTTGGAATGCTGAGTGCGCTGTCATGCTACCCCTTTTTTGACTGATTTATCTCCTTGTGTCTTGGGTATTTAATAACCATGTAGCTCCATTTAATAAGACACTACAAGGAAAAGACCCTCTAGCGGAGGTTATAAAGGAGGTTTTTAGTGTTATAAAATTGGCCAAAATTGTAAAAAAACATATGCTACCACATCTGTTTATGGTTACAGAGGTTTTGGTGGAGCTTTTAATGGAAATTCAACACAACTAAAAAAAAAAAGGGTGGCCGGAGGTTATTACTGATGTTTTCCTTGATGCGCTAATCAGGCTTTAACACATCGGTGTGTACCTGTGGACGACGCCTCGGTGCGGTCGAAGAAGAATGCACCGGGCCGTTAAGGTATAAAATAGCACCAGGCATAGTGTTGGTGATACAATGCACAGGGTCGTTATAATTGTTCTTGGGATTTGAGCGGTGCCCATAGGTCGTATCAACGCACCAATGCGTATACCTTTATGATGCACTGGTGTGCCATATCACAGAAAGGCACCGAGATTTATAATTGATATCGGTATTCGTGCGGTGCACATGGATCGTACAAATGCACTGGTGCTTATAGATACATAAATGCCTCGGTATGCAGTAACGCACAAACACACCGAGATTTGTAACTGGTATTAGTATTTGTGCGGTGCCATAGATCATAAATGCACCAGTGTGTTTAGACACCATTGCGTATAGGCACTGGTGCGTATAGACACATAAACGCACCAGTTGATAGTTATTGACACACACCAGTTTTCATTTTCTTTTTTTTTAGAAACATCGACCTGTGACAGTCCAATTATTGTGATTGTTTTAAATTTCTTATTCATGAAAAGTTGACACATCTAATAAAAATATTCATATTAATTACATTTTTATGAATGCATTTGAATGTGCTTTTTGGATTAATTTGTTATATCATATTAGAATTATTGTGGTTTTTTAAATTTCATTATTCATCAAAAGTCGACACATGTATATCTTACAACAATATTCATATGAATTAAATTTTTATTAGTGCATTTGAGAACGACAATGGAGAATGCAATAGAATAAATTATAACATATTTTATGATTATATATATAATATATATGAATAAGACAGTCTTTATCACACAAAATGGGACAGTTAATATTCATATCCCTTTGTCTTTCAATTGGGACACTATGTCCATTACATTAAAAAAAATGTCTGATTTCACAGACATATTTCAAAAAATAAAATGCCTTGCTTTGATATCCAAACATAGTGATCATCATTCTTCACTTGAACTGTTGTCACTGCTACAACTACTTCCATGACTTGGGTTATTTTCATGAATGTTGTGTTCACAGCATTGATTGTTTTCTTCTTCATCACCTTCCATCTACAAACATAAAAATAAACTGAAATGAGTGTATATACATTGGTCAGAATAATTAAAATTGCAATATTAAATAATATACATCAATGTAAATCGAAAAGAAAAATGACATACCATAGCAAAAATTGACTCATAAACTATACACATTCTTTCAAAACCATGTACCATGCCATCTTTCAAAATTTCATCTGTTGGCGTAGTTCCATACTTTGTTTCCTGAAAGTTTTATACCCCATAACAAATCATATATTTAATATAAAAAATGTTTTTATTCTATTAATTATAGATGGAGCTAAGTAAAACAAAATCGATAGATGCTTATAAATTCCACAATTAAATTCTGATATGGAAACATATACTCACAACCCATATTTAACCCAGTTTCAATCAATTCTTCTGATGGTTCTTCTTTGTATGTTAGCACCTATTTGAAGACATTCAATGATGATTTTTGTAAAACAACTTAAAAAATACAAAAATGAAATCTAGTTAAGTTGTTATAAGGAAGTAACAATTACTCACAAACTTAGAGATCAACCATTTTCTTCCTTGTCATCCTGTTTTATGTGTTGAATGGGTTCCATTTTCTTTTCTTTTTTGCAAGAAAATTATTGAAAATTAATATTTAATGCTAAATTGTTTATTTATTGTACCTAATGATTGAAAATTTCAATGATTACATATTACATTTGAAGCACGTTGTTTTTGTTGGAAAGAACGTCTATACATTCGTTCCACTAGATCCCTCAAACTTTTGTCAAATTTTTTCCCCCTTTCGTTAACTTCCCACACCACTCCAGATGAGCTAAGGAGTAATTGATTTTCATTTGCATGTTCTATTTTATTTTCTTTTATTAGAACAACATTCCTTTTCTGAGTTGTTGGTCCTTGTAGAACATTAAACAAATGTGAATTAGTAGATTGTTTGACACATGCTATCTAATAATTTTAAGTATATTATTAATGATAATTAAAAAAATAAACTCATATTGGATCGATAGTATTTTTTCATTCACCTGATTCATCCTTTTGCAATTTTTCCATTAAAATTTTACGCTCTTCTGGTCCTAGATCATAAATAATCATATCGAGCTTTGTCATTTTGTGGCTTTGCATGATACACAGTAAACAATACATATTAGTTAAATTTACATATAGTTCAAAAATAATATTTTTTATAAAGAATTTACAAAGAACTTGCCTTTTTTTCTTTTCTTGATGTGTTAACAATATTTTTGTTACTTGATCTCTTGTCAGACATTTCTTTATCAATCTGAAACCTATACCATATCATTCAATAATATATTTATAAATAAATTCTCAACTTTTCAGGTAGAAAATAAATCTCAAGACACCAGTTCACTTTTCATGAGGTCCACACCGCAGCCGGTGCGTGGGGATATTAACAACACACCGCAAAATAGTATAATACACTGTATGATGCATTGAGTATTATAAACGCAACGCAAAAACTTTTTTAATAGACCTAACAGTACATGGGGTATTATAAACACACCGCAAAAACGGTGTAATACACCATACGGTGCTTGCCTAGTTAAATGGAGCACCGGTGACCTATTTCAGATTTGGCGCACGGATTTAGGAAAAATGTTTTCATTTTTTTTACTACAGTACTTTCGTGGTGCATTGTATAATACAACGCACCGATGCGGTAGCGTATGCAAGGCACACCAATAATGAAAACTCCATTTTTTCAAAAATTCACGCAATGGCCGAATGGATTGGGATCCGACTATGAAAGGTGTCTCGTGGGTTGGAAGTCAATCTAAAATGAAAAACCTGAATTCTGAAATCACAGAAGCAGGGAGAAGAAAGGGCGAAAACAAAAAAATGAAGGGTTTAGGCTAAAAATCGATAAAACTGTAGAAAAAATTTTAAAAAAAATAATCAAATTTAATCACGAGATGGTTTCAAATTCTATGATACAGGGTTTGAATCACCAACGGTTTGGTTTTTTATTGTCTGAATACTTCTGTTCGAACGTATTTCGCTGCTTCACAGTGCCCTCCTGCTCTCTTGCTCCAGGTCTGTCTCCTGTAAATATCTGGCTGAAAATTTTATCAAAAATAGTGAAATAACAAAAAGTGTTTAGTATTTGAAGAATTATTTTATGAAATTAGATTTTCGAAAATATTTTGCTGCCAATTTTTCGAATTGCCGCTTTTTTTCCACTTAAAGAAAATAGAGTTGTGTTTTTTTTATTTGCGTTTATTCGTTACCAGTGCGGAAGAGTTGTGACGCACCGGTGCGTGTTAGGATGATAAGTGCACCAGACTGTATAAAGTTTTTTTTTTTGTATGTAAGATCATAATAAAATAATGATAGTTATGAAGTACATGAATTTATTTTCATTATTTTCTAAACTTTATTATGTTACAATAATTCGTATTATTCTAGATTTGTTATTTTACAATTATTTGCAAATTTACAAATTATTTTAATAAAATCATTTCACATTAATACAATTAAAATTTTCACATTAATAGAATTAAAATTTTACAAATATTTTACATACAATTACAATTAAAAGTACAATTACAATTAGAATTAAAATTAAAATTACAATTTTATATTAATTTCACATACATGAATTACGATTAGAATTACAATTACAAATTTAATTTTACATACAATTACATTTACAGTTTTACATAGAATTGCATTTACAATTACAATTACAATTTTACAAATATTTTACATACAATTCAATTAAAATTACAATTACAAATACAATTACAATTTTAGAATTTTACATACAATTACATTTACAATTTTACATAGAATTACATTTACAATTACAATTACAATTTTACAAATATTTTACATACAATTCAATTAAAATTACAATTACAAATACAATTTTACAAATATTTTACATACAATTCAATTACAATTACAATTACAATTTTAGAATTTTACATACAATTACATTTACAATTTTACATAGAATTACATTTACAATTACAATTACAATTTTATAAATATTTTACATACAATTCAATTAAAATTACAATTACAAACACAATTACAATTTTATAATTTTACATACAATTAGAATTACAATTACAATTTTACAAATTTTCATATATAGAATTACAATCGTTTAGAATAAATTAAATATTACAATTTTACAATTTTTCATATATACAATTACGATCATTTCAGAATAAATTAAATATTACAATTACAATTAAAATTTTACATTAATAAATATTTTATATACAATTACAGTTTAAATTACAATAAGTACAAATACAAATACAATTTTACAATTTTACATAAAATTAAAATTTAAATTACAATTACAATCAGCACATAATATTTAATAAATATCATGGTCATTTAATATTAAATTAATTAATAAACATCATCACGATCATGATAACCATCGTACAAATATCATATTCGATTAATAAACACATTCAAACATCAAATTAACATTATGTATTAAGATCATCACAACACAAACATCAAATATACATCTCAATATGTCAAATAACTCATGTTATCACATATGCACATCTATCTGCAAGCTAAACATTAAATGAACATATCTAACATGACCTCACAATATGCGCCACATCATGATGATCAACAACATGAAAATTAAGTACAACTGCAACATGAACATAAAATACATGGACCATATATATATATATATATATATATATATATAATTGAATAATGTTAAAAATATACAATTGTAATATAAATGTCATGGATCAAGTGCTGGTGGTAGTATAAGTACAAGTGGATGCCTGCTCAGTAAAGCCGGGTGCAGCCTCGACAACCGGTTGTCGAGCTTGCTCATGATCATGATCAGTAGTACTGATGGATGCATCCGCTGGTGATAGTACAACATTAATATGAGCAGTAGTAGTGGAGGCTTGCTCAGTCAATAGTGCAGCCTCAACGGTCGATGGTCCAGCCTGCTCATGATCATGACTAGTACTGATGGATGCAGCTGCAGGCTACTGACTTGACATGGCTGATGGTCCAGCCTCATCTCCATGATGACTGTCAGATGCTGCCAGTGGAGCCTCATGGTCATCAGGCGCACCACGAGGTGGACGATTCGTGAGATGCATGTGATTTGCTGCTCGCAGACTGTCCATCACGTGCCACGGCTCGAATATGCCTATAGCTATGGACAGTCCTCCTCAGTCGCGTAACAATTGTTGTAGCTCCTATGACATGCTGCATCAGGACGTACATGTCACGCGGCATGCCTCTCCACATCTGTAATAGCCTATCATCGGCCTATATGTCTCTGTAATGAGCGAGATTGATGCCTGCATCAACAATCAATGCATAGAGTTGGTTGGCCAATTCCATCCTATATCTAGTCTCAGGTCGACCACGGCTAGCAAAAGGTGGCACTAGTGCACCATGAGCAGGAGCATGTCTCTCTGCTGCATCGGCCTCATCCTCATCATGATCATCCTCGGCATCAGCCATGTCCTCATCGTCATCGTCAGGATCCACATCTGGATCATGTGGTGGACCCAGCATCTCCTCGCCATCAAAAGAGACAATGTATGAAAAATATATACAAGTACACAACAATAATTAGATAATTCATTACACAATTTAATAAAAAAAAGTTAAAGAACATGTTACAATAAATATGAATAAAACAGTAATATTACCTCTATCGTCTGGCAGCTCATAAGCTGTGAAGAGGATGTTGGGACACCCTTGCCAATCTAATCCAACATAAGGACATGGGACCATAATGAAGGGATGGAGTCCATCAACACTGGCTAGTAAGTCCAGTGAATCATGTGATATCCTAGCTGGAAACAAAGTGTCTCCCCTCTTAGGCATCATCTGCCCCCACATGTGCATCTGGGCCTCAAACATCGGCCTACGAGGCTGTCGAATAAAACTAGGTCTCATCTCTGGAAACCTCTCAAAAAATAAAAAAAATAGCTCTGAAGAAAAAGGGAAGTTGACCCTCCCTTGTGCATGAGCACGACATTTATCTAAGGTCGTACAAAAATTCCGCAAAAAAATGGCAAACCACCTAACAAGTCATGGTTGTTGTACTAAAGAATCAACATAATATAAAAGAGAGAAAATAATGCATTTCCCATCACTGGTGTTGTGCGAAATGGTAAAAATGATAAGGGAGAGGCACTGCACGTCTTGTCTACCAAAAGCACCTATACGTAACTGACCTCCAGGTACCTGAAACTCTGAAGGAGACAGTACATGTGCTCCAATGTATCTCTGGGAGTAAACTAACTGATTGCCTACTACACAACCATCCGGCACCTCTGAGAATAAGGGAAAATCCACCCCTCTCCTCGATAGTACTGTAATAAAATAAATATCCTCCTTAGTGGGTGTGTGCCATTGATTAGGACCGACCTGGAAAGCCTGTCGGTGGGCATTCCACCTATGGATAAGATATCTCAAAACACACTATGGGCCTTTAGGGGAGTAGCCTCCTCATAGAACTTGAGGAAGCCTACCTGCCTAAGGATACCTTGGGTATCTGCAGTAATAAGGCAAGGGTATGCATCTCTCTCCCTCTCTTGGGCCTCCCATTAGCGAATCATGTCATACTGTTCAACTTGTTGTTGCTGTTGTTCCTCCTCTTCTGTCTGAATCATTGCCATAATAAATAATTTGTTTTTATTAAAATAGAAATGTATTTAGGAATATACATATTTATTTTTTTTGAAAAAAAAACAAACAGACAAGTCAGTGCACCATAGAAACAGTCACGCACCGGTCGCGGTGCATCTTAAGAATGTAGTGCATCGGTCTCGGTGCCCCTAATGAAATACAATGCACCGGCCTAGGTGTAGCTGACTATTTTTCAGGCACCGTTAACTTTATCAAAATTCTGAATAGCGGTGCGTTGACTGAAATATATGCCCCGACACATATATTCGTGTCAGCGCACCGACTTCATGACAATTACATAGTCAAAAGTGCGGTATTTTACCAGGCCACACCGTTGACCCTCTCGAAATCTAGAATGCGATGCGCTGATATATACCAGGGTGGATAATTCCATCAACACACCGCACTGTGATTGTCATGGGCAATGGTGCACCGGATAAATGAGCGCACCGCCTTTTATTTTATTTTTTTATTTTAAAATTATTCGGAGCGCCTTTCGGTACCGCCCCGAAAACGGTGTGGATACCATTAGCACTGGTGATGGTGCGATGTGTAAATTTTACAGGCAGCACTGCTATTCGGTGCGAGCTGAACAACTCTGGTGCACTGCGCAACAATTTTTTTTTCTTTTCTTTTTTAATGGTTTATTTTAAGGTTATTTCAATTTCTAATCTGCTAAAAGGCTTAATTATGGAAAAAATAGAAAAATACCTATACATTTCACCATCGAGGAGGCATATTGTCTGTAAAATTTGCAAAAGAAAATATGCCCACCGTTTTTCAAAATGCAAGCTGGAGACTGGTGGCCAATGCAGAGCAGTAGTGCGTGCAATGGGTGCAATGAGAGCACCGATTTTAGGGTGGCTTGGACAAGGGGAAATGGCACCGGTGCTTGAGAGCTATAGAGCCTGAGGAAAGTGAAAAATGAGGTTTTTTGGGAGTAATTTTTTTTTTTTTTATTTAACCCTGTTCCAGTGCGCGGGGTTTTATAGGTGCACTGGTACGCTTACCTACAACTGCACCGGGCTGTGTCAAATTTGGCACATTGTTTATAATGCATTGGGGTGGTTCCATAACATTGCACCGGGATGTTTCAGTTTTGGCGCGAAATTTTGATGATGCACTGGGGCGGAATATCCGTAAAGCACTGGTGAGGAATAGTCGTAAAGCACTAGTTTTTTGGCCTTAATTTTTTTATTTATTTTTTATGTAATGCTATTTCGGTGCGTGCGGTTTATAGGTGCACTGGTGCTCTTGGATAAGAACACACCGGTGCATTTCTGTTTTGGCGTAGTGTTTTATGATGCACCAGCGCGGAAGAGTGGTGAAGCACTAGTGCATTACAGTAATAGGATGCCCCAAACGTGTGTGTATGTCGCGCAAGTTGTCCGGTGTGCCAATGTTTTGTGTGCACTAGTGCATTCCATGGTAGGGCGCACACCGGTAATTGAGAGCTCAGGGGCACTAGAAAACTGAAAAATCTGGGTTTTTTTGCTGTAATTTTTTTTCATCAGTTCTGTTCCTTACAAATGCACCATCGGTTTGTGTTTTGGCGCCATGTATTATGATGCACCGGTGTGGTTTCTTTCTACCGCATAGAGTGGTTTTGGTTTTGGTGCGGTGTTTTATAATGCACCGACGCGGAAGAGCTGTGATGCACCTATGCTATAGAATAATAAGACGCACATGGTGGGTGTGTACGGAGTGCACGGTGTCCAGTGTGCCAATTTTTTGGTTCACACTGGTGCTTTCTCGGTTCCAGAGCATTGAGGCAATGTGTAATGATAAGCGCACTGAGAGGAAAACATCTGCAAAACCCTTCGCCCGCCAACCTCCTCTAGTAACCTCTGCTAGAAACAGATGTATGGGGTATTTTTCTATGGGGTTCCTCAAAAACATCTACTAGAGGGTCTTTTCCTTGTAGTGAGACCTCCAGCAACCTCATAACCACATTTCACCATCACTTGTATCATCCATTTGGTTATGGGTTCTTATCCATCCTTAATTGGCTTGGAAAAATTTGTTGGCAGGTATCAAAATTCAGTTAAAATAGGTGCTACCAAAAATTCCAGTGAAAATCTATAACTGCGCAAAATATGGAATGATACTGGAAATTCTGATAACAGCCTATTTATTTTTCAAAAATACACAGAAAATGCTGAAAATTAAATGTAGACTTATATTCCATGACAGTTAAGTTGTTGTTCAAAATTGTAATTGATAAGAAAACAGGTACTGGTATCAAAAGCATTTTTACCTTCCCTATATATGTGTTGCAACTTCAACAAGCTTATCCAAGTCTAATTTGCTGCCTGCACCTGATCTGGATATGGTTTCTCTTGTCGTTGCTTCTTTAACAAGGGATTTCTCCTCCTTAGAATTATTTTATTCTTTTATTCTCTTTGAGGGCTTTGAATGTTGTTCTGAAGGATTTGTGTTCTTGTTTTCGTTCATGGTTTTCTCTGTTTTTGAACCTTCAGGTTTTCCTTCAATATCAATGATCTATGTCATTAGGCTTAGATTATGTAGAGCCTTGGACTTAAGCCTAAACTTTTTGTTGTCTTTGGTATGCCTCTTTCTGGTATCCAACAACATGTTTAGCTTCTTCCTTCTTCTTCTTACTACTGATGTCATATCCAACATCCTTTAGGATTTCTTCATATGATTGTGTAGGTTGATACTCTTTCTATAACTTTTGCTGAATATGTGCTTTCGAAATTTCCGGTAGCACCTCTGCTTTTGATTTATCTATAGTTGTAGAAATTCCTCTTCTGGCTCTAGTGTAGACATTAGGAAAGGGAGGAACACGGGGCACTATTTTCATAGATTTTGGTTTTCTTCCTGAGGAAATCTCTCCTTTTTCCAACCTTCTTTCAGCCTTGACTGCAGAGACCTTCTCTTTTTTATCCTTGGCCTTCTTATGAATTTTTTCTTTTTTGTCCTTTCTATTTTTTCTTCTTTTTACAGGTTGAGGGTGTGGCTGTGAAACTGGAGGTGTAGGTGCATGTTGACCTGCCTCGTAGAATAAAATGTGGTCCCAAGTTTGATTTCTCTTCCCCAACTCTTCTTCAACTAGAACTTTGATCAAAGCTTGAAGGTACAAGTTATACTCTGAAACATCACTATGAGTCTGAACCCTTGCTAACATATTTGTCATGCTTTTCAAAAAGAAATATGGCAGATTTAATGTCTTCATCCTTGCAATATGAAAAAGAAACCTCATGTGATAGACGAACACAACTATATACCTCCTTTCACAAGTGAGGTATATCTTGATAAGCTTGATAGATTTCTCCCAGTCATTCTTAAGATAGCTACTTAGAATGCCTTTATCCCAATTTGGATATTTGTGAGCATATTTGAGGAAGCTATTGAGATCTCCTCATGTAATAACTTGTCCTTTGAACGACCTTTATCCTTCTTGGGCAAGGTTAAAGCTTTCAGCAATGGAGTCTTCAGAAACCTGCAAGGTGATGCCATAAACTGTAGCTTCCCGTCCATTAAAAGAGCTAGCAAAGTATTGAGATACTCCTAAGTGAGAGCTCCCCAATGTGGTACAAAGAGAATACCACCCTATCTGAATAAATAAAATTCTTACCCTCGAATTGGCATTAACCAGATCTGCACCTTATGGCTCTATTCGATTTATTTTAGCACATGTTTTAGTCATCTTCAGAAAATAAATGACTTTGTATATTGCAACTGATAGATGGTAGAGTAGGAAGAGTTTCACCTTAAAATTGTGTCCTGTATTCACCTTTGGAAATCTTGTCTGAAATCTAGACTCCTTCTCAAACTATGACTCTCAGCAATTCGATCTCCAACAACTGAAACTTTGAATGACAGTTCCCTTCTTTTTAGGTGGTTTTAAAACCAAACTTTGGTTCATCAACCCATGCAAACAAACCTTCATCATTGAAAATATTCCTCACGATGATGTGCACAATCTGATAATCCATCATCACCTTCATTTGGCTTCCTTTTTCCGTATGGAGTGCTCCAAATGTCTCGAGACAAGTGGATTTGTGACCAGTAGTCACCTTCGCTATCTTTGCTTTTAATTGGTTGAAATTTCTGACAACACTGCTGTGCAATGAACCAAATGGTTATGGCATTGAGTGTAATAACCACAATCTCATTCGTTCAGAAAAGCACATATCGAAACATACGTATAACTGACTTGGGCTTGATCGGCAAGACAGGGTAACAGTTCAATTCGTAACTGTGGGTGACACATGGATTCAATGTATATTACAACTTGAATTAAACTAATTGGCTACAATACGACACCTATCATGAGATATAAAAATATTTTTAAAATATTTGAGCCTTATTTACACTATAACACGTGTCTTAACTAAAGCAGATGCTCTTTTTCGTTTATTTTTTTTAAAACAGTGTATGCTTCTAGAAATTCCAACTGTTGGGCATGGAGCTTGATTATCTTATTTATTTTGTATCACAGCGTTGGACCCCTATAACTTAATGGGGGTGGAAATGCCGCCTGTAATTAAACACTACCTGGGGGGTCCAGGGGGGGGGGGTGCGACTGTGACTTTATGGAGCCCCCCCCTGGAGGGGGGTTTCGGGGGTAGTGCCCCCGAAGCTAAAAACATATGTAAAATTTCCTTGTAAAATTATATTAATTTCTAGTGAATCTGGGCCATTCATTAGGTGGATGATCTGACGGTAGAAGTTATGTTTAGTTTAGGGTTTTTTTTCCCTAGAAGGAAACCCCTTGCTTTGTATGAGGGTATTGTATTGGAGCTGTGGATTGTATGTATTCTAAGAGCGAGAAACATAGAGGTAGACTGTGAGAGAGAACAGAGGATGTTACAGCGGATATTTTGTAGGTTGTGTCTCTTCATTTTGCTGGATAATAGAAAGGAAGGATTGGATGTTCATGGTGGACATAGGCCAAACTGGGTGAACCACATATATCTATGTCTCTCTGGTTTTATGTGTTTTGTGTGCTTGTATTTTCTGCACATTTTATGTGTTGCATTTCTCTGTAATATATAATTTTATAACAACTGGTATTAGAGCCAAAGGTCTATTTGGCTGATAAAATCGCAGGAAAGAAGTGTTCCTGGTTTGAGTGGGAGCAATGGCAGAAGATGGTAAGTTTAGGGTCGAGAAGTTTAACGGCCAAAACTTCCCGCTGTGGAAGATGCAGATGGAAGACTATCTGTATCAGAAATATCTATACCTACCATTGAGCAGAAAAACAAAGAAGCTGACGGCTATGACAAATGCAGAATGGGAGATTCTCGATAGAAAGGCACTCAGAATAGTATGGTTGTGCCTCGCGGCATCGATAGCCTTCAATATTTTGAAGGAAACAACAACAGAGGGTTCGATTAGGGCATTGGCTAAATTATATGAAAAACCCTTGGCCTCAAACAAGGTATTTCTTATGAAATGTTTATTTAATATGAGGATGTCGGAAGGTAGATCTATTGCGGACCATTTAAATGATTTTAATACAGTTACCAGTCAGTTAATTTCTGTAGGGGTAAACTTTGATGATGAAGTTAGGGCTCTTTTATTTTTGTGCTCATTGCCAGAAAGCTGGAATGGTTTAGTTATGGCCACTAGTAACTCTGTCTCTTGATCTAATATTTTAAAGTTTGATGATGTTGTCGGTGCTATCCTTAGCAAGGAAATGCGATGGAAAAGCTTCGGTGAGACATCGGGTAATGCTTTGAGCAAAGAGTCTAGGGGAAGAAAAATGGAAAGAGGAAAGAGCTCAGAATATCGCAGTAAATCAAGGAAAGGTAGATCCAAGTCCAAATTGGGGATAGTGTGTTGTAAATGTGGAAATAAAGGACACCTGAAGAAATATTGTAGATCTCGGAAGGGAAAAGAAGGAGACGCAGAGTAAGAAAACAATCATCAAGAAAATGTGACAGGTGATGTGTTACAAGATGCCTTGATTCTTTCTTTAAAAATGTTACTGATTCCTGGGTAGTAGATTCAGGGGCTTCATTCCATGCCACACCTGATAAGAAATATTTTCATGACTATGTTCAAGGAGATTTTGGACAAGTCCGTTTGGGTGATGATAAAACCTGTAAATTTTTTGTAAAGGGTAAGGTTCTTGTAAAACAACAGAATGGAAACCAATGGCTATTAAAGGAGGTAAGGCATGTTCTAGATTTGAAGAACAATCTGATTTCAACAGGGCAGTTAGACGGTGAAGGTTGTGTGACAACTTTCACAGATAAAACGTGGAAGGTCACCAAAGGAGCTCTGGTAATAGAAAAAGGCGAAAAGGTTACATTGTATTTATGCAATGGTATTTCTAACTCTATTAATTCTTTAACTTCCAAAGGAACAGATGCAACATTATGGCATCATAGGCTCGAACACATGAGTGAGAAGGGGATGAATATTCTTCACTCAAGAAATTTGTTGCCAAGTTTGAAGAATGTTGATTTGGATTTCTGTGAGAATTGCATTTAAGGAAAACGGAAGAGAGTCAGATTTCTCAAAGTTGGGAAAGAAAAGAAGAGCGAAAAATTAGATCTTGTGCATACAGATGTATGGGGACCTGCTCAGGTATCATCTCTCAGTGGCTCTTGTTATTATGTTACTTTTATTGATGATGCAACTAGAAAAAATTGGATTTATTGTATTAAGAATAAATCTAATGTATTTGATACTTTCAAGAAATGGAAAGCTTTGGTTGAGATTGAGACAAGAAATAAATTGAAGTGTCTCAGATTAGAAAATGGAGGTGGATATTGCAGCAAAGAGTTTGATAGGTACTATTCAGAGCATGGAATTCACAGAGAGAAGACAGTTCCAAGAACACCACAAGAAAATGGTTTGTCAGAAAGGATGAACAGGACAATCATGGAGCGTGTAAGGTGCATGAGATTGCATGCAGGATTTCCTTTACAATTTTGGGCAGATGCTGTAGATACTGCTATTTATCTAATAAACAGAGGGCCTTCAATTTCCTTGGACGGTTGTATTCCAAAGGAAGCATGGATAGGTAAAAAGGTAAACTACTCTTTTTTAAAGCCTTTTGGCTGTGAGGCCTTTGTCAATATTAATAAAAAAATAGAAAAAAGCTTGAGGTAAAATCAAAGAAATGTACCTTTATTGGATATGGTGTTAATGATTTTGGTTATCGCTTATATGATTATGAAAATCAAAAAATCATTAGGAGCAGAGATGTAATATTCAATGAAAAGGTCTTGTATAAGAATTAGTTGTAGGAAAAGAAACAGGAAAAAGAAAGCAAGGAATACACAGTTCTTGATGAGATAACTGAAAAAGTAAAGGTGCCTGAAAATAATAATAATCAACAACCACAGCAGCATCAACCACCACAACAGCAACAGGCACCTCAAACACTTGAAAGTGGTGTTAGAAGATCTACCAGGATAAGTAGACCCCCTGAACGATACTCTCCTTCATTATATTATTTATTGTTGACTGATTCTGGTGAACCCGAATGTTATGAAGAAGCAATGCAGGTTGAAAGCAGGAAGAAGTGGGAGCTAGCCATGGAAGAAGATATGGACTCCTTAATGCATAAACAGACTTGGGACTTAGTCAGGTTGCCTGCAGGTAAAACTGCATTGCAGAATAAATGGGTTTACAGGCTGAAGGAAGAAGATGGAGGAAAACAGAGGTACAAAGCTAGACTTGTGGTGAAGGGGTTTGCACAAAAGAAAGGTATTGATTTTGATGAAATATTTTCTCCTGTTGTTAATATGACTTCAATTAGAACTATTTTAAGTCTTGTAGCAGCGGAAGATTTACATCTTGAATAGTTAGATGTAAAGACAACATTTCTCCATGGAGATTTGGAGGAAGAGATCTATATGGAGAAACCAGAAGGATATGAGGTCAAAGGGAAAGAAAAATTAGTGTGCAGGTTAAAGAAGAGCTTGTATGGATTAAAACAGGCTCCAAGGCAGTGGTATCTAAAATTTGACAAGTTTATGTCTGAACAAGGTTATACTAGATGTCACTATGATCATTGTGTTTATCTAAAAAGGCAAAATGATGGCAGCTATATTATATTGTTATTGTATGTAGATGACATGCTTGTTGCAGGATCTAACATGTAGGAAATAAATGTGCTCAAAAGAAAATTGGCAAATTCCTTTGCAATGAAGGATTTGGGAGCTGCAAAACAAATCCTTGGTATGAGGATAACTAGAGACAGGAAAAATCACAAATTAACACTGTCTCAGAATGAGTACATAGAAAAGGTGTTGAAAATATTTAATATGTAGAATGCAAAACCAGTTAGTACACCTTTTTCTAGCCATTTCAAACTTAGTAAGGAGATGTGCCCCAAGACCCAAGAAGAAATGGACTACATGTCTAAAGTTCCATATGCATCAACAGTTGGAAGCTTAATGTATGCAATGGTCTGCACAAGGCCTGATATTGTACATGCAGTGGGAGTTGTAAGCAGGTACATGAAAAATCCAGGAAAATAAAATTGGATGGCAGTGAAATGGATTCTCAGATATTTGAGAGGTACCACAAATCAAGCATTATGATTTGGTGGTTCAAACATTGATCTACAGGGATATGTTGATGCAGATATGGCAAGTGACAGAGATAATAGGAGGAGCACTATAGGATATGTATTTAATGTAGGTGTAATAGTTGTTAGATGGGTTTCAGAAATCCAAAGTGTTGTTCTACTTTCAACAAGAGGAGGATAATATGTTGCTGCTACAAAGGCTAGTAAGGAAATGATTTGGCTACAAAGGTTTATGGATGAATTGGGTAAGAAGCATGATATGGTCACGTTATATAGTGATAGCCAAAGTTCCATTCATTTTGCAAAGAACTCAACATTTAATTCCAGGAATAAACACATATAGCTCAAGTACCATTTCATACGATTAGAATTGGAAGATGGACAGTTGAAGCTGGAAAATATACATACTAGCCAGAATCCTGCAGATATGCTAACAAAAGTTGTAACCAAGGAGAAACTAAGAATATGCTCAATTTCAATTGGTCCTCAAGGATGATGATGAAGATGAGAAACAACCAGGTCCAAAGAGGAGTCCTTGTCCAGCAAATGAAGCAGCGGTGGAGTTGCTACAATTAGTCTCGAAGTGGGAGACTGTTGGGTGTGGAGCCTGATTATCTTGTTTATTTTTTATCACGGCATTGGACCCCAGTACCTTAATGGGGGCAGCGATGCCGCCCATAATTAAACGCTACTTGGGGGGTCTACGGGGGGCATCTGTGACTTTATGGAGCCCCCCCTTGGAGGGGGGTTTCGGGGGCAACACCCCAGAAGCTAAAAATAGATGTAAAATTGCCTTGTAAAAGTATAGTAATTTCTAGTCAATCTGGGCTATTCATTAGGTGGATGATCTAACGGTAGAAGTTATCTTTAGTTTAGGGTTTTTTTCCCTAGAAGGAAACCCCTCGCTTTGTATGAGGGTATTGTATTGCAGCTTTGGATTGTCTGTATTATCAGAGCGAGAAACATAGAGGTAGACTGTGAGAGAGAATAGAGGATATTACAACAGATCTGTTGTAGGTTGTGTCTCTTCATTTTGATAGATAATAGAAAGGAAGGACTAGTTGTTCATGGTGGACGTAGCCCAAACTGGGTGAACCATGTATATCTGTGTCTCTCTGGTTTTATGTGTTTTTTGTGCTTGTGCTTTTTTAATATTTTATGTGTTGCATTGCTCTACAACACATAATTTTCGAACACCAACAACATTGGAATAAAATGAAAAAGATAGAAACAGGAAAATAACAGACTATCCAAAAAGGCTAAAACTGGTGCTTTCGAAAATTCCGACAACGACCAAAAACATTTTAACATTTTGAATTTTTTTGAAGTTTAATCCTAATAATAAAACTATGGGATGGAATCATGACTTAGCAAAGAATTATGCTAACACCTTCAAAAATAATCTATGTTGGAGTCAAAGAATTTAGAATTGTGTAAACATCACTAGTTGATGGAGGGCTAGACAAACTTGACTCTACTTCATGCAAGTCTCAGAGAAAATATGACCAATGATGCAAATCATCCCATAGTATTCCTCCACCCATCATAGCTTCTAGCATTGCCTCCTCACATGGTAAAATATTATCAAGATAGTCCATAGATGGAGTTGAATTAAGGGTCCAAGTTATAGCCACATCTCCATCCAAATCCTCCAGTGATAGATGAGTCAGATCTGAATCTGCAATGTTATCAATAAACTGATAAGAAATTTTAGCTATAAACATGGGATATGCCATTCCACCCACTTTCCATTCTTCTAGTGTGACTGTAGAAGAGGGTAAGGGCCAAGGATCCAAAAAATAATGAGTTCCAAAGAAATATCTTTGAGAAGCAAACTTGGATGATGAAATGGAATTTATCCAAGCAGTAGGAGAAAGAAGATCAAAAGTACCCATCAACGAGGAATACATTCCAACTCCTAGATTCTCAACAGGATGATTGGCTTTCTTCACCAAGGGAAAAATACAATCAGAGGATGCATTGGAGTCTTTTAGACAATAATCCATCTGATCAACAATAATAATTCTCCCTTCATGGGGAAAGCATAGGGTGTGAAATAATGATCATACTAATTAGAATCCATTTCATAAATCCAATTTCATCCCAGTAGAAGGTTTTAGTCCAAATTAACGTCGACTATTTATACCTCAATATTTACCACCTTGCCCCCAACACACATGGGAAAGGCTAGAACAATGCCATGTGGCCTATGAGAATGACCATCAAATGCAGTCAAGAGAGTAGGTTAAGGAACAACTTGAGGAGATTTGATCGCTTTCCAATATGCAATGGACATGACACGTGGAAGTTCCTTCATAAAATATAGTTCAAAAAATGTTTATCTTTCGATATGTAGATTTCGTATGGAAAGCCATGTGATGAGGGAGGCTCTTCTTAATATTTGACATGTCAAATGTAATAATAAGATATTTTTTCAGATCTATTGCCCCCATCTGTAATATTCCCAATTAGCCATTGCTAGTTGGAATATTATATTTTCTCCATTTTGCAGCTAGAAGAATAAATGGGGTAGGGAGACCCTTAAATCTCTGTAATAGCAATAAAACAATCCCAATGTGAAAGGGGATCAGAATAAGAAGGAAAATAAATCCACCTTGGTGTGAAATGGAGGCAATGCAGGTGGACTAGATCTAGTTGACCAAATCAACAATGATGCTACATGAGGAGGGAAACCAGTAAGGACAACACAGTTTTGAAGGAGGAAAATTTTCAAGGAAGTCACCTCATTAATGAGTGGGGTTAGGGGTGAGGGGGCTCACCAAGGATAAGAAGGAAGGGATAGCAGCAAGGAATGCATTCAATATTCATATATGTTTGGTAGTTTGACTACTTTCATGCTTCAATTGTTTAGTTGTGGTTGCAACACTGTTTAGTGCAAGGGATTCTCATGTAGGAATTCCATCCTCTTCTTTGGATCAGATTGTTTAAGGGATCTAAGAGGAAGGTTATGAGCTATATTTCCACCATATGACTTAGGGTCAAGCATTCACCAACATCTACAGTGTAGTCTCTCCTATAAACTGTGTCTTTTCTAAAGGTGAAGCAGTGGCAAGGTTGAATCCCTTTATTTTGTGCTAGTGTTTGAGGAGAAGGTGTCTATTTCTCTCCGGAAAGTATAATAAGGAGGGACATTGGAAATTTTATGTATTGATCAGATATTTCATGTTAAATTCAGTCATATCAAATACATATTTGCAGTAGCCTGCGTTATTTTCTGCAGTACTGCCTTTTATACTTGTGTAATGTCGGAAACCCTTGCCGGGTTTTCTTATTTCTTGTATAAAAGAGGTTAAACCTCCATTTCCTGGATCTATGATTAATATAATCTCCAGATATGTATTAATTCACAATTTTCTATAAAAACCCTCATATGAATTACGCTATTTCAGTCTTCAGAAATTATGTTGTTTAAAGTCATGGGATTGGGGTGCTTTTAAGCTATATTGAGCTGGGGAGATCTGTTTAATGTAGCTAGGATGATTTGTTTCTGATTCCATTTGGTATGTGAAGTCCATACAACATATATAAGAGTATCCAAGTCATGTTTCATGTTTATATATCGTAATTTTCTGAATACAGCGTTTTCACTGACCATAGTGTAGCAATTCCTGAAAAGGAATATTACTGTGGTATCAGGGCTCATCTCTTGGCTCAGCTTATGGGGATAATATATCTACAATATGGAGGAGAAATATATTTCAATACTCATACTTCATACCATGCAGAACATTGCAAGAGACCTCAAGGGGATGAGGCATAAAGGAGATTCTAGAGGGTTTTGCCATGAGGCAAGCACCAACACTTCACATGGTATGGAGCATTCTGCTGCAATACAACACTCTACCATGCCCTCATTTCTATATAAGGAAGATGAGGAAGAGACCTTAGGTAATTATTTTGAGGAATATGAATCCCAATGTTAGAATTTCAAAGAACACTTGAGCTTTCAGGAGTTTTTCCGGATCAAGGATGGGAGGAGAGTTAATTCTCATCCAAAGAGGGGAATTTTTATGCAGGGATCAGACCTACAACATAGTATGGGGAGGTTATTATTACCTGCATACGATGGAACACCTAAGCGTACAGCCAAGGCTTGGGTGGAGAAGCTGGACACTTATTTTCAACTCAATAAGGTTTCTAAGATAGAAGCCATTAGAACAGATGCGCTGCACTTAGAAGGGGAGGCTCATGAATGGTGGTTTCATGGATTAACCACACTTGGACATGATCACATCACTTCATACTCAGTCTTTACCAAAAGGCTAGTAGAGATATTTTATCCAAGAGATCTGGAAGCCCATTTTGTCAAGTTAACCAAGCTTAAACAGGAGGGAGATCTTGAAGACTATATTGATGAATATTTACAGCTCTCAGTGATGGTATCCAACCTCAATATGAGTAGGAAGGTATGCAGTTCTGTTGATGGGATGGTTGAACCATTGCATGGGTTGGTCAAATCTACTAAACCAACCACTCTCCTTGAAGCTATGGAGAAAGCTAGAGACTTGCAACATACTTTTCCCAAGCTCAGAACATTGCTGCAACAGGAGACTTCTTCAAGGCCAAAGGAGACAATCCTTAATCATGAGTTGAAGAACTTAAGGAAGGAAGGGTCTTGTCTTGCATATCAGAAGCCATGGGTGCCAAACCATGAATGTGTTGCAGGAAAGACACATTATATTGAGACCTTCTACAAGGAGGGGGAGGAGGCCAGCGCTGTACCATCAGTAGAAGACTTTGCTCCAAGAAGTGGAGCTATTGTAGCATTAAGAGGGGTCCCAAAATATATGACCTTGAGGGTAAGAGGTACTATTATGGGGCAAAGAGTGTCAGTGTTTATTGATAGTGGAGCTACTCATAATTTCATTGATGCACAGTTGGTACAGAGGAGAGGGATACACATGAAGGAGTTTGAGGGATTCTCAGTCATGGTTCCAGGAGCTAGAACCATATAGTGTGCCAAATATGTTCCAGCACTATCCATAACCATGGGGACCTACACCTTAACATACCACTTCTTTGTGGTTGATATTCCAGATACCAATTTCATATTGGGGGTCCAGTGGTTGATCAATCTTGGGAGAGTTACCACTGATTGGAAAACTCTGGAGATGGAATGGACAAAAGGGAAGAATGGTAAGCATCAAAAGATCAAGGGCATAAACATATACCCCCCTCAGATTGTTTCAGCACACAGAATGGAGGCAGATCTATGCAGAGGAGATGTTGAATGGGTAGTATAACTACATCTATCAGAAGAAGGGGGCAAGGATTCACCAGTACATCTAGATGTACAAGCTCTTTTGGACCGATATTCTGCAGTGTTTGGAGATATTCCACAAGGGAGACCTCCTGACTGGGGGTTTGAACACACTATTGAGTTGGAGCAAGAAATCCAAGCAGTAATCACCACTCCTTATAGGCATCCCAAGGCTTATAGGGATGAGATTGAGAGGGCCTTCCAAGAGTTGTTGGCTCTAGGACACATCAAGCCTAGTACCAGTCCTTTTGCTTCTTCAGTGGTCTTAGTAAAGAAGAAGGATGGCACATTGAGGATGTGCATTTATTATAGAGAATTGAACAAGAAGACCATGAAGAATAGATACCCCATACCTAGGATCGATGAGCTAATGGATGAGCTGAGGGGATATAAATACTTCTCCAAGATTGATTTGAGATTTGGGTATCATCAAATCAAAGTGAGGGATCAGGATATCCCCAAAACATCATTCAGGTGTCACTATGGGCATTTTGAATTTTTGGTTATGCCTTTTGGATTGACCAATGCCCCAGCAATTTTCCAATCTTGCATGAACCACGTCTTTCGTGGTCATTTGAGGAAGTTTTTATTGGTCTTATTTGATGATATTCTCATCTACAACTGCATTTGGGAGGAGCATTTGTAGCATATTGAGACAGTTTTACATATTCTCAAGGAGCAAAAATTCTATGCTAAGCTCTCCAAATGTGAGTTTAGACTCACAGAGATGCTTTATCTTGGTCACATCATTGGATTGGATGGAGTAAGGGTGCATGAGGAGAAGATCCGGGCTATCAGAGATTGGCCTGAGCCCAGGAATGCCACATAACTTTGGGTATTTGTAGGCATATGTACTTATTACCGGAAGTTTTTAAAAGGGTTCTCACAACTAGAAACACTACTCACAGACTTGACCAAGAAGGGAGCTTTCAGTTGGACACCTACAACACAGAGGGCTTTTGATAAGCTCAAAGAGGTAATGAGTAGCTGCCCTGTATTAGTTTTACCTGATTTTTCTCAACCTTTTGTTCTAGAATGTGATGCATGAGGTGAAAGGATTGGAGCAGTCTTAATACAAGGAGGAAATCCTATAGCCTTTGAAATCAGGAAACGGCTTCCTCATGAAAGGTTATACCCCATCTATGATAAAGAAATGTTTGCTATCATGCATGCATTAGCCAAATTTCGACAATACTTGGTGGGGAATAAATTTAGGGTGAATATTGACCATAACAGCCTTAGATTCTTTCTTGAACAAAAGCAGCTCCAAGAAAGACAATAGAAGTGGGTGAGAAAAGTCCAAGCATATGACTTTGACATAGAGTATGTCAAGGGGAAGAGCAATGTAGTGGATGATGCTCTATCCAGGAGACCTACAACGCTTTCCTTGAGGGGCATGGATGCAGATTGGAAGGCTCAAAATTTGGTTGAGTATTCCATAGATGATTTTGCATGTGATATACTTGATGGAGTGGTACTGAATGAGAGGTATAGGGTGATGGATGAGGTCATCTATTACCGGGATTGGATCTTCTTGGCTACGAATTCCAAGCTCAAGGGGAAGATATTACAAGCATCACATGATTCTCCACTTGCAGGGCATCAAGGCTTCATAAAGACTTATAGGGCCATAAGGGAGAGATTTTCATGGAAGGGTCTCAAGGAGGATGTTCTCCAACATGTCAAGGAGTGTACAGTTTGTCAGCAGAACAAGGGATAGCACACCCACCCTACTGGGTTATTGCAGCCACTACCTATTCCAGATGGAAAGTGGGAGAGCATCTCTATGGACTTCATCACCAGCCTACCTACAGTGCAGGGTAAGAATTGTATATTTGTAGTTTTTGATAGACTAACAAAGTACTCTCATTTCTTTTCCATTTCTACACATTATACTACTTCACGAGTGGCTGAGCTATTCTTTAGAAATGTATTTAGACTCCATGGTCTCCCAAGGACCATAGTGAGTGATCAGGACAGCCGCTTCATGGGTGGCTTTTGGCAGGAAATTTTTCGATTAGTGCGGACTGATTTGACACCGAGCACTAGCTATCACCCACATGCCAATGGACAGACTGAGATAGTGAACAAGTGGCTGGAAGGCTACTTGAGAAACTATGTTGCAGGGCAGTAGAGGGCCTGGATGCGTTGGCTCCACTTGGGGGAGTATTGTTACAGCAATACTCACCATATGTCTATTGGTATGACTCCATTCTGGGCCCTATATGGGTATGATGCACTCTCATTTGCTGATGTTATGTTTGGGGAAAGTAAGGCTCCAAGAGAAAAGGAATGGATTTAGGAGAATCAGGGCATACATAGAGCCCTCAAAGACAACATTGCTACTGCCAAAAACTAGCAAAAGATTTATGCAGACCGTGGTTGGGTAGAGAGATAGTTTGAGGTAGGAGATCTAGTATATCTACGCCTTCAGCCTTATAAACAGTCTACCCTCAAGGAGAAGGGGGCTGAAAAGCTCAAACCATGTTTCTATGGGCCATATTTGGTGATAAGTTGTGTTGGTAAGGTAGCATATGAGTTGGAGCTTCCTAAGGGGAGCAAGATCCACAATATTTTCCATGTCTCTTGCCTCAAGAAGGCCATTGGGAGAGATATAGTTGCCAACATGGACCTCCCCCCATTTATCATGAGGGCCACCTAATTTTGCAACAAGAAGCAATCTTAGACACAAGGGAGAGGCAGCTAAGAAGTAGAGTGATCAAGGAATATCTGATTAGATGGAAGAATCTACCAGATGAGGATGCCGCTTAGGAAGGAGAGAAGATCTTGTAGCATCCTTCTTTGTTATTGCTTGAGGGCAAGCAAATTTTGAGCGGGGAGGACTGTAATATTCCAAATTATCCATTTCTAGTTGGAGTATTATATTTTCTCCATTTTGCAGCCAGAAGAATAAATGGGGTAGGGAGACCCTTAAATCTCTGTAATAGTAATGAAACAATCCCAATGTGAAAGGGGATCAGAATAAGAAGGAAAATAAATCCACCTTGGTGTGAAAGGGAGGCAATGTAGGTGGACTAGATCCAATTGACCAAATCAATAGCGCTGCTACATGAGGAGGGAAACCAGTAAGGACAACGCAGTTTTGAAGGAGGAATATTTTCAAGGAAGTCAGCTCATTAATGAGTGGGGTCAGGGGTGAGGAGGCTCACGAAGGATAAGAAGGAAGGGATAGCAGTAAGGAAGGCACTTAATATTCATCTATGTTTGGTCATTTGACTACTTGCATGCTTCAGCTGTTTAGCTGTAGTTGCAGCACTGTTTAGTGCAAGGAATTCTCATGCAGGAATTCCATCCTCTTCTTTGGATCAGCTTGTTTAAGGGATCTAAGGGGAAGGTTCAGAGCTATATTTCCACCATATGACTTAGGGTCAAGCAGTCACCAAAATCTACAGCATAGTCTCTTCTAGAAACTGCATCTTTCTGAAGGTGAAGTAGTGGCAGGGTTGAATCCCTTGATTTTGTGCTAGTGTTTGAGGAGAAGGTGTCTATTTATCTCCGGAAAGTCTAATAAGGAGGGCCTTTGACCATTTTATGTATTGATCATCTATTTCATGTTATATTCAATCATATAAAATACAGAGTTGCAGTATACTACGTTATTTTCTGCAGTATTTCCTTTTATACTTGTGTAATGTCGAAAACCCTTGTCGGGTTGTCTTATTTCTTGTATAAAAGACGTTAAAACTCCATTTCTTGGCTTTATGATTAATATAATCTCTAGATATGTATTGATTCACAATTTTCTATAGAAACCCTCATATGAATTACGCTATTGCAGTCTTCAGAAATTCTGTTGTTGAAAGTCATGGGATTGGGGTGCTTTTAAGCTATATTGAGTTAGGGAAATCTTTTTAATGTAGCTAGGGTGATTTTTTTCTAATGAAATTTGGTATGTGAATTCCATACAACATATATAAGAGGATCCAAGTCCTATTTCATGTTTCTATGGCGTAATTTTTTGAATATAGTGTTTTCACTAAACATAGTGCAGTAATTCCTAAAAAGGAATATTACACCATCGCAGCGAGCAACACAATCCTTTGTGTTGGGAATGACTAGAGTACATATAACATAGAAATTTCATAAGGAATTTGAACCAAATATTCAACAATGGATTAGTTCTGGGCAGCCCCAGCATTAGGATTAATCGCCAAACATTTTATGAAGCCTTTTGGCTTCCGAGGTATAGGCCCAATTGCGGGCCTCTGAATATTGAGTGGTTCTGAAACATCAGGAGTGACCTTAGCCTTAGAGGATGTAGGTTCACCATAATCATGTGACCTTGTCGCCACGTCAATATGAGAATTCATCATGTATACATTTGATGGATTTTCCCCCTCTTGGTTGCCCCCTATGGGGGTTCTAGTATTAACATTCACGCCAACAAGAATTTGTTGTTCTTGGGGAAAAGGGTTATTTAGGACAACCTGGGAGCTAGAAGAACCTTGCTGAGCTAATAGGTGCTGAGCATCCCGAATCTTAGGGCAAAGATGAGTTGAATGGTCTCCAACACATAATTTGCAAGGGAAATTAACTTTCATTTTTTACTCTTTTTTACCCTCCCCAAAAATTTTACTAGGTTTGTTTGCATTACCCTTCCCATACTTATCTTTATTCGTATTACATACCTTCTTCTTCCCAATGGATTGTTGATATTCTTTGGGTTTAGAGGATTAGACATTATTAATAGTTAATGGTTAAGAAGGCAAAGACAATGACGACGATGCCTGAATCAAAGAAGCAGTTTGTAAAGACAACTGCTGCAACTGATTTAAGAGGTTAGCCATATTTTTATCGACCGATCTGACTAGCCCATCGGCATGGAGAGTTGGCTTCATTTTTACTAAATCTATCTTGCATCGAGGAACATCCGAAGAAACCTTATAAAAAATCATGACCAAGAATAGATAAGTTATAATTGTTGGGATCTTTCACTTTGGTAAATACCCCAAAGAGTGATACATCCTTCGATATTTCTGGCTATAATTATTTTAAGAACCATTCTTGAAGAAATTCATTAGGAATATTGGCTTTAATGAGCCTATTCCTTCTTCACCATTCCTGAATATGGTTAGAAATGTGGGTTGCCTTGTCATGTTGGAAACTAGACAATAGCTCAGTTCCAACATCATATCAAATGGTGTTGAGAAACTAGCTCCAAAAATAGAAGAAAAGAGATATCAGTGCCTTAGAAATAAGCCACTTCGAGGGAGAAACCTCCAATACATTACATGAATGAACAATTCTTGGATGATACAAATGACAAAACCTCCTTTCTATATATAGGAGTCCATGGCGCCATAATGTAATCCTAGTGGGGCCACAATGTAATCCTAGCCAACCTAACAATAATAATTGAAGGGCACAATAATAACAATATGGGGGTTACAGGTGTACAAAAATAACAATAAGGGGGTTACAATAACAACAACAAGGGACTATACTAGTAATATAGGGACCTAACATGATCCTCCCCTTCAAAAAATTGTTGTCTTGAACGCTTGAGTAGCTACGGGTGCTTTTGTTTGAAATTATCATCCTCCCATGTCGAATCTTCAGTGGGTAAGTTCTTCCATTTGATGAGATACTCTGAAATTTATCAATTTCGTAGTTATTGAGTTCTTTCTTCCGTGACTGCTTCAGGTTCCAATATGGTTTTTCCTTCCTCATCAAGTTCTGGAATGTTGTTTGAACTAGAATTTTGTCGCCTATAACCTTTTTTAAGCATGAAACATGGAAAACCGGATGCACTCGCGAAGAAGAAAGAGGCTCCAATTTGTATGCCATAGTACCAATCTTTTGCAAAACCTTGTAAGGACCATAGTACTTTGGCGATAATTTATTATCTTTCTTAGCTTGCTTGAGGGACATTTGTTTGTATGGTTGTAGCCGTAAAAATACCCAGTCTCCCACATCAAAAATTCTCTCACTGTGATGTTGATCTTCCTGTTGTTTCATTTGATTTTGTGCCAAATTTAGGTTATCCTTTAAGAGTTTGAGAACTTCTTGTTGATGCTCAATGTGATCCTCCACTACTTGAACCCTAGAATTTTCCCTTAAAGAAGATGTGATGGATGGTGGATGATATCCATAAAGTGCCATAAATGGAGTGATTTTTTCTGCAGTATGGAAGGAAGTGTTATACCACCATTCAGCGAGAGGTAACCACTTGATCCATTGTGCTTTCTTATCAGATAGAAAACAACGAAGATATCCTTCCAAACATTTATTCACTTCTCTGTTTGACCATTGGATTGAGGATGATAAGATGAGCTATGAGCTAGTTGTGTACCCAAACAAGAAAATAATTCTGTCCAAAAATTTCCTGTAAAAATTGGATCTTTGTCCCTTACAATAATCTTCGGGTTTCCATGTAGCTTTTGAATTGTTTCCATAAATGCAGTAGCAACTGTACTTGCTTTAAATGGATGATATAATGCACAAAAGTGTCCATACTTGGTAAGTCTATCAACTACCACCATGCTAACACTCCTTCCTTCGGACTTAAGTAAACATGTGATAAAATCCATTGAAATCTCCTCCCAACGTTGACTTGGAATGGATAAAGGTTGTAGAAGACCTGGGGTCTTAATTGTCTGAACTTTATTTTGCTGAAAAACCAAACATTCCGCCACAAAATTTTGAATATAAGATTTAAGGCCATCCCAAAAAACATTAGGGGAATTTTGAGGTCTAAAATGGGCCTCCTAAGGAAAATGTACAATCAAAATTAACTTTATGAGAACCAATCACATTTTAGGGGATGATATCATCCCTAATAGTTGAGGTGGCATTGCTTGAGTTAAAGGTACTTATTTTTCACATTGTCAATGGTGGATAAAAACTCATTGTTAACCATGGTAGTGCTCTAATTACTTTTAAAGTGAAAGTAAAGTACTCATAATAAATGTCATTTCACACTTTTTGAATAAAAATATATTATTGTCATTTCATATTTATTGAAAGAAACAAGGCATATTCCTATACATTTATTATATTATATTATTTTTATATAGTATATTAATCACATGTTATTATACAATTTAAATAATATAAATTTTAATTAATAGCATATAATATAATTAAGAATTTATATTTATATTTTATTTTAAGTTATTTAAGTACAAAGGACAAATGCATTAGTTTATCAATGATGATGATTTTTTCTTGAAAAACTCATTCTTATTTATAGTCACATCAATATAATTTTTTTATTAATTTTATTTTGGTACAACTTTTGAATTGAATTTAACTATGATTACATGGATTATGGTGCAAAAAGTGAATTTAAAATACATAAATATTATTTTATTGTTTTAACTGTTATTTTATTATTTCCTAAGGAGGCCCATTTTAGACCTCAAAATTTCCCTAATGATTCTTTCTTCATCATGTGGTAAGTTTTTTAAAATCCTGAGTGTCCTCCTAAAGGAGAAGTATGCAATTCCAAGTATATTTTGTTTTAGTTTGGAATTCTTGCAAAGATATAAGAAATCATTGTACAATAAGGAATCATTTTTCCAACTAAATGTATCAGATATACTAGGATCTTGCTAAAATTTTTGAATGAGAGTCCACACTTCTTTGTCCTTCTTCCATTTATCCCTTGCTTTGGTTATCCAATCTGGTTGGATAATTGAAATGGCACAAAGCAATGCTTCCACCTCTTCATCTTTTCTTGAGAGTGCATCTACAACAACATTTAACTTCCATTTTTTGTAGACGATTTCAAAGTCATAACCCAACATCTTTGTGACCCAATTTTGTTGCTCTTCTGAAGATAGTCCTTGTTCCAAAAAGTGTTTAAGACTATCATGATCAGTTTTTACCTTGAAGTGTCTTCCCATTAGGTAAGGTATCCATTTCTTTAGTGCATGTAGTATTGCCAAAATTTTCTTCTCATAAATAGCCTTTTGTAAATACTTTCATTCGATTGAATGAATTTCAAAAGCAATGGGTCTTCCTTCTTGCATTAAAACAACACCAATTCCATTTCCTGAGGCATTACATTCCACAATAAAGGTTTTTGTGAAGTCTGGCGTAGCTAAGACTAGTGCTAGGCACATTGCCTCTTTAAGATGTTAAAAGCCTTAGTTGCTTCAGGAGTCCATGAAAATGAATCTTTCTTAAATAATGTTGTTAAAGGTGCTGCTATTCTCCCATAATTCTTAACAAACTTGCGATAATACCCTGTTAACCCATGAAATCCGTGAAACTGCTTTATGGTTGTGGGGAATTTTCATTCCTTAATGGCTTTAATATTTTTAGGGTCTACCTTAACACCCTAATGAGATACAATATGACCTAGATATTCCACCTCTTGTACTCCGAAGAAAAATTTGGATGTTTTTTCATATAATTGTTTCTCCTCCAATAGTTTGAGCACCTTGTCAACATGTTGAACATGATCCTTCCAAGACTTGCTATAGATTAGTATATCATAAAAAAAATACTAGCACAAATTTTCTAAGGAAGGGTTTGAAAATGGAATTCATCAACCCTTGAAATGTAGAAGGTGCATTGGTAAGGCCAAAAGGCATGACGAAAAATTCATGATGACCCTCATGAGTTAGAAATACTGTTTCCAGAATATCTTCAGTCTTCATTCTAATTTGATGATATCCTGAACGAAGATCCAACTTGGTAAAATAAATTGCTCCATGTAATTCATCCAATAATTCATCAATCAAATGAATGGTAAATTTATCTTTAATGGTGAGCTTATTGAGCTCCCTATAATCCAGAAACATGCACCATGATCCATCTTTCTTGTGCACCAATTCTACTAGAGTAGAGAAAGAACTTTGACTATGTTGAATTATACCAACCTCTAATATTTCTGCAATCATACATTCAATTTCGCTCTTTTGGACATAAGGATATCTATAAGGCCTGATGTTTGGAGGAACACTTCCTGGAATCAAATGAATAACATGATCATGATCACGAATAGCTGGGATTCCTTTGGTAGTATCAAACACCTTGGAATTATTGTCCAAGAATTTTTGGAGATCTCGAGAAATAGATGATTTTGATGTTGGAACTGCTAGTGAGAATAATTGTGCAATTATGCCCTGTTGTTCTTTATTCAGAAGCTTTTTCATGACATTAGAGCTTATTATCTTTCCTGGCTTCCATGCGATACCCCGTAATTCAATTTCCTTTCCTTCCGAAAAAAATTTCAAGAAAGGTTCCTGAAAATTAAAAGCTACTGTCCCCAAATATTGTAACCATTGTACTCCTAGTACAACATCAGCACCTGCCATTGGGATGAAAAGCATTGAACTATTCAATACATATTCCCCCGTGGCTAGCTTGATATTATGGAATTTTCTAGAGCAATTTATAGTTCCTCCATTCGCAACCATCACTTGACATTCTAGTGCTAGGTATAGGAAACAATTCAATTCCTTGGCTACCTTACAATGAAAAAAATTATTGGTATTACCCGAATCAATCAACACTATTACCTTTTTCTTCTTGATATGTCCTTCTATCTTGAGAGTTTAAGGAGTGGTAATTCCTGCCAATGCATTACATGATATGGTTGGACTCATTTCTTCTTCTTCTAGGGTTTCTTCCTGGTGTATATCCTCTACTTTTGAAGTTTTTTCTTCATTTTCTTCCTCCTCTTCACAATCTATGTAAAATAATTTCTTCTCGGCGCACTTATGACCTTTAGTGTATTTTCTATCACAACTGTAGCAAAGCCCTTTTTCTCTTTTTTATTCCAATTGTTGTGGTGTTGACCTTGTAGGTTGTGGAAGTATAGGAGTAGCAACACTTCCATCTTTATAGATGTGAGTGGTAGGCTTCCTTGTCACCATAATTTTACATTCAATTTTTCTCGCCAACTTGAATGCCTTCTCTAATGAATTAGGTTCCCAAACTAAGACTTCATGTTGGATGTTATCATTTAACATCTCTATGAAGACATCAATCCTGTGCTCCTATGGAATACCAGTTACCCTTATATTCAATTTTTGGAAGTACTCAAATCTGCTCCGGCACTGAACCCTTTTGTTTGAGATTTATCAATTGGCTAAAGAAGGTGTTGATCTTTGTATCCTCATAATGTGCTATCATTTCCTCCGTAAAAATTGACCAAATGACAATTTTTTTACGAGAGCAAAGCCATCGATACCATACAAATATATTTTTTTCTAAATGTAAAGTTTCAATGCATACCTTTTGTGTGTTTTGCACATTATTGAGATCAAAATATTGCTCCATCTGTAGTATCCATGTTACGGGATCCTTGCCATCAAACTTCCTCATATCCATCTTTGGAATATGGTGGTTATTCCATCCAACATTAGAGTTTATGAAATCACGATTAACATTTATTTTGTTCTCATCATGATTTTCCTCTACTATCTTTCCTCCATTAGGAAACATTTCTTGTAACAACTTTGTCAAACCTTCCATGTTTTATTTTAGATCATTCTTCATGTTTTCCATGTTGTCTTTCATTTTTTCTTCGATACCATCCATATTAGCTTCCATGCCAGCTTCCATGCCATCCATCTTAACATCCACACCTTTCTTCAAACAATCCATATTATTCTTCAAACCATCCATCTTCGCTTCCATGCCTTTCTTCAAAAATTCCATTTCATTTTTTGTTGCTCTTTGCGAGAGCAAAATTTGGTGCACTTGCTCTTGTAATTTTGATAGATCATGTTCCAATTCTTCATCTTCATGAGTCATAGTAGAGTACTCTGAGGGATTAATGGGTGCTGAATTATTTTTATGAGGCATTTCAGAACCCAATACTGAAATATATACTCAATAGGCCCTTGGAATCACTTCAAACTGATTTTTTTTTACACAAGACATGCAATTCAGAAAACAATACAGACCTTTTTCTTACTTTTGAGGAGCTCGATATTGAAACTGAATTATATCTGTGATTTCGGATCTTCAATATCTGAAATTTGACACTGAGGTAGCCCTCTAAATTATCTTTCGAATGCCATAGGTCTAACCTAATTTGGATTCTTGAAGACAGAGTTGTGCCCAATCTCCTACGATGACCTAATTATGGACTGGTTTAGTAGAGCGAACTTATATGACTTGCAATGTGTCATTGTTTCCTCCTTCGGCTCTGAAATTGATAGAAAGGAAACTAAATTCTGTGTACTTCCAGCCAAGTTTTACAGAATTCCAATACGATTCTTAGAGAGAGAGTTATAAATATTTTCCCATGATCACCTCTTTGAGATGAAATTAGGGAGCCTGCAAAATACCTAACTTCCACAGACCATATCTCCAAAAATATTGTGAACCAAGATTTGAAATGTTTTGACGATGTTCCTCAGGAGTTCAGATTCACACTCTACAAATTTCAGCTTTTGACCCTTCGTAGAAAAAACGTTATAGAAAAAATTCCATGATGACCTGTTTGGAGTAGTAAAACCCTAGATTCCAAAGCTATGATACCAAATGTTGAGAAACCAGCTCCAAAAATAGAAGAAAAGAGATATCAACGCCTTAGAAATAAGCCACTTCGAGGGGGAAACCTCCAATACATTACATGAATGAATAATTCTTGGATGATACAAATGACAAAACCTCCTTTCTATATATAGAAGTCCATGGGGCCATAATGTAATCCTAGCCGAACTAACAATAATAATTGAAGGGCACAATAATAACAATATGGGGGTTACAGGTGTACAACAATAACAATAAGGGGGTTACACTAACAACAATAAGGGAATATACTAGTAATATAGGGACCTAACAAACGAGCAGTTGAAATTGGTTCAACATAGTAGCCAATTTTCCTAATGAAGCAAAGGAATTCCCACTAAGCTCTATGTACCACTTCGCAACATTCCCACTTAAGGTGATTTGAAACAATATCAACCTAATTGAATCATCAATAAGGAAGTTAGATGAACAACATAAATGAAAAGTTGTTGTATGGTCATCTGGATCCTCCCCAGACTTTCCTTCGAGTTTTGGGATATCTAATGGAAGTTTGGTAGGAACCAGAGGCCAAACTAGGTTATATTGAATTGTATCGTTAGCCAATTTTGAAATATTCGACAAATTTAGAGTTTCGAAGAATGATAAGTGTAGAGGACATTGAGAATTCCACCCACCATGAGAAGGATTCCCAACATTTTGAAAATAATAACCTAGATTTGCAGAGGCACCAGGTTGCCAAGGATTGTTTGTAGAAGACACTGAACCGTAAAGAAAACCTTATGGTCCAAAAAAATTCAAAGTATGACCTCCTCCTTCCAAAAGGTTACAATAGCCAGGAAAATTTCCCCCAATTGAAGCGTTGAATGGAAAGGAGAGCCCTTGGTAAGGTTTCCACACATTGGCGAAAGGAGAAAAACTCTGAGAAGTTCCTACAGAGGAGAAAGGCATGTTCCCATATTGACCAGAAAAAAACTGGTTCTCGGTTCCTAAACCACTAAAAGCAGGGTTAGTCGATCCTTTAAAAGGATTAAAGCCTTGACCTCCTTGAAAAGGATTAAAACCCTTGACCTTGAGCGTATAAAGGTAGAGAGTCTAAAGAAGGGTTAGAATGAGGGATATGACCACTCCTAAAAGGAAAAATATGGAAATATGCTGAACCATTATCCATAAAGGACATGTGTGTGGAGAAAAAAGATAAAATGGTTAAAGGAATGAAGGGAATTGCACTAGAAGGCATGCCAAATGAAAAGGAACCAGTGTGGGAAGTAAAATATTGGGTGCCCCCACTCGAAGATGGAATGGAGGTACAGCCAAATATTGTGGTACTAGGAGTGATAGTTGATATAGAAATTGTACCTCCTCCTTTAACTTAAAGAGGATTATTCACACTAGAATTACTCATAGCTGAAATTATGCTCCTAGCAGTGGCCATCGAAAGAAAAGAAGGAGAAAAAGTAGGGATTTCCAACTTGTGAGTTGGGGTACCAATGTGTAATACAACATCTGGAAAACTAGGAGAAAAAGGTGGCGAAGGAGTCATAGGAGACTCAGAAATATCTTCAACCTAAACCTCGTTTTTAGATTGGAAGAGAACCCTAGAAAGGATTGGAGTACTCTTGTCCAAATCATGACTTACACTAGGAGCATCCTGTGAGACTATAGCCCCAAGCGGAGGATCACTCTCTGATGCGTTCGCTTCTACTGATTGAAAATCACCAGAAGAATTTCTCCTATGCCTTCTAGAAGAACGCTCGGAACTCGGAGGTGAGAGTCGACAAAGCCTCCTGGACTAACGAGCTGGTCGATCATCCACTTTTAATTATTAATATAACTTGTACAAACTCAAAAAATTATAAAGCTATGGAAATCTAGGATCAAAGAACACTCCGAAATGTCTCTAAAGATGCAACCAATCAAACAAATTTCAGGTATTTCCGCTCCGAGTGATTAAGAAAGGACACCAAAATATAATAAAGAGAACCTATAAGGGCCTCCCAAAAATAGTATGGGGTAATTACCCCCCATGCCTACTAGAGAAGGTAACAGAAGTAGTTACATTGACCTCGAGACAAAAACATTTGCTGGTGCAAGTAGCCAAGCTTCGCAAGGGAACCCTCCAGAAGTACTAATGAACGTGATGCAACATCTACCTCAGGTACCACAAGTATTCCCCCTGCAGTCACCTATGTGATACCCAGGAATGGCGACTAAGGTCACTAGTTCCTATCAACAGACAGGTGGAATAACCTTTGGTCGAGATCTAAAAAGTAGGAGAGGGGGTATCTCTCTTCTCTGCTTTTACTCTCCCTCGTGCTTGACTCTCGTATAAGAAGAGATTTCCTGGAAAACTTAATGACATTGGATTTCATTATTTTAATCAACTTCTATGTTTAAATTCAAAGTGGCCTTGGAGAGTTAACTCTCCACACACCTATTCCAAGGCCCTAATGTCCTAGAATAGTTTATGTATATAATGAAAAATAAAAAAGATTCTAGCTCATTTTAGTTTTAGTGCTTGATTTCAATGATTGTTCTTAAGTCGGGGGTAATATAGAAGTGAAACTTATGGTATTATTGGATGCAAGAAGAAAATAATAGAAACCTGGCTACATGCAGATGCAACTTTTTCTTGAATGAAAGGGATTTATACAAAGGGAACTACAAACAAGCTAATAAAAGAAAAAATTTCTTTCCTTTTTCAAAATACACGCTCACACACTCAAAATCTGCAAAAAAAATAAAAATGCTTACAATGCAACTATTCTAATGCAAAATAAAAATTCCTAAAGCGAGATTCTAGGATTACTCTAAAAACAGGCAAGTGTGTTTTTGAACAAATATCAAGAGGCCAAAACTTGACAAAAGGAGGAACAAATTCAAACAAGAAATTTCCCCAAAATCAAGCAAATTCAACCAAATCAAAAGATTTTTCACTTGCTCAAAAATCATAAGAAGGCCAAAAAACAAAACCAAAATAAAAATAGAAGGCACAAAATTTTTTTTTTGTCTTTTTCCTTTTTAATGATGCAAAAATTTATTGAGAAAGCAAAAAACTACCAAAAGACTTCAAGATCACAAAATCGAGCATAAAGGACCTCAAATTCCGTAATTCATAGAAATCATTAACATGAAAAGACTTAAAAAGTTGAAAGAGGTTACAAACTCAAAAAAATGACTTGATCAACAAAACAACAACCTCAACAAGCAAGAAAATTTCAAGAAAATGAAGAAAACTTTCAAGATTGCAAGAAGCGCCTTTCTCAAAAACCAAGAAAAACCAAAAGGCCAATGAAATAAAAGTGAAGGCAAAACAATGTAAAGGGTGGGTATAAGAAAATTAAGACTAATTATCTATTCAAAATTCTGTGAACAACCAGGAACTTCAGCAAGAAGCCTTGAAGCCAAACATGGAAACTAACACTTCACCAAAATGGAAAACCCTAGGTTGACTAGGCTTTTCACCAAAAGAGTTAGGAAACTGAAAAATTGCAAAAAGAAAGACTCTCTGAGATCATCAATGAGTAAAATGAAGCAATAAAAATCAGAAAATACCCTCTACTAGACTCAAAATATGAAAAAATACATTCAAAACTAAACATATGCAGCTTGGAAGTGACATACCTGTATATATATGTGACTGTACTCAAGGAAAAATGCATATACGTGTGTTTCTTTGAGAACGCGTGTGTGTACATAACTGTATGCACTGGAAAAAGAGTATAAAAAATCCAGCAAAGAAAAAATAAAAATTTAGGTTTGACCCAGAAGATCAGAATTTTTTCCCAGATTGAAAATGAATCAAAGATACTGGAAAATTCAATAAACCAAACAAGAAAGCCCAACTATAGAAATAAATAACCCAAACTAGGAATTTCAAAAATATAATCCCAAATAGAATCGCAAATTATGTTATGGGATAATACACCATAGAGTCTGGGTTGGAAACCCCTGCAGAGTGAGGGGCATTCAACAACAAGAAGCATGCAAACAATCAGTCCTAATGCTTAAAGTACTAAAATGGGATGAAGGAATAGTACTCGTAGGTCCTACGTTTGAAGAAAAGCATATATACTACAACAGTTCAAAGCATGTTCAAGATATTAGCATTAGATCATATAATCATATAGGTATTGTTAGCACTCTGTAAGTTCTTAGGATGGGAAACAAATTCATAGGTAACCACAAAACCACTTTGGTGTTTAGGATCTAGCCCTTCTAAACTCAAAGAGGGATCTCTCTGTCAGATTTAACTTTGTTTGCTATGAATTTCAGGCTAGTTATTGTGCTCAAAGTTTGTTTTTTTTTTAATTCTTGGTTGAAAAGGTATAGGACCATTAGGCAATGGAGTGAGAGACTTAGGGTGATCAAGTGTAGTAATTACAGATTAGTTGAAACAGGGAAAGATCGGCAGGTTATTGGATCTTTGGATCAATTTTAGCATATGGTAAGGGAGTTGAGGAGAAGAACCCATTAAACATAGAACAATTAAGAATTTTGTGCTTAACTTTAGAAGAAAAACATTTAGATTATCTTAAAGGAATGAAGCCGGGAATCTATCTTGGATGAATTCTGCACATATAATATTCATTCAAATAATGGGAAAACAAAATGTTTTATGAATAACTTAGAGAAGAACTTATTGTTGTGAAAGTAAATCTTCTCTGCAGACAAAGACAATCCCTCTAGCCCTAGAGTGGGTCTAGAAACAAAAGGACATGCTAAAGTGTTGCTTCCTAGTTATTGAATGAACAAAGGACTTATTAGATTGACCTACTTTAAGTCCAACGCTATCGTCGATGCTATAGTGGTGGTGGCCTCTCGCTCCTGCCTCGGTAAGTCACAATCCTTCTGTCGTTACACTTGGATACCTACACATAGAACAAGAAACAAGAACAACATACAACATAATGCTTTCACTCATAACTATTGGCCAGTCAAAGAGGGCTAAACATATTGCATTAAAAAAACGTTGTAACACAAAAGTCAAACCAAACAGTAGTCATGTATATAAATGAATAGAAGGAAGAGTTACAACCAATGATTTGACATCGCAGTCTGCTCCAGCGGGGTTCAGCTAAAGCGCGTCCCAGATGCTCGTCAGGGAATTCGGATGGGATGAAGGCATGGACTCAAGCTCTCTCAAAAATCATGGACTCAAGCTTCCTCAACGTAATTCCTTTTTATTCTATCTTCTCTAGCAATTCAGCTATAATATGTTTAATTCTCCAAGTTCAACTAGCTTGTTCTAAGAGAGATAGTTTCTTTTATAGAGGAAAAGGAGGAGGTTAGGATCCCTACAAAGGTGGGAGGGAGGCCTATCATTTAGGGAGTTCCCATAAGAGGTGGAAACCATAAACCTAAAGGAGGGAGTCCGTGGTTTATTAGTTCAACCACTCCCAATGACTCATCCTCGAGGTGGTTGGAGTGGAATCTTTGCCTCTGTTTTTAAAAAACATTCCATAAACAACTTGGCACAGGTGGAAAACTAGGATAGAGCACCAGCTGGCGCGGGGCCCATTGTTAATCTTCCTCTTTGGCATGAGGGCATAAATGATTACCTGCGCCAAGGAAAAAAAAAGGGTTTTTGAGTCTTTGCACAGGGAGTTGTCAACAAAAAGAATATTACTCTCATGTAAAGGGACATAATGATGGTCTTTGCAAGGCATGACACTGCTTATTTTTCATGGACATGACCCTCCAATTGGCGAGATGTCACTGTTGTGTAACAGATTCCCCTTAAAGCATGAGGTCCGAGGGAGAGGGAGGGGAAAAACGATTTATGAGAACGCAGTCGAACCAAACACCGTTGTCAGAAAACCTGCAATTACTAATACAACTGATATCTCTGATACATGAACATGTGGTATGGGCACAGCCATCCATAATAGAGTATATATAAAAACTGAGATCCGAGGTATGGACGGAGCCATACATCAGTAAGGATCAACAAATAGACTCAGGTATGGTCGCAACCATCCAATCAAAAGAGTCATGAAATAAGTCATGATAATCCACAAAAATCCACAACCTATATTTTATCAGAAAAAATCCAGGGTCTTACGCTCCATCTCGACCCGAACAAGTACAAATTAAAGCATGCGAATATATGAGTTGAAGTCGAACATGCAAGAAAAGCACCTGATTACCAGCCAATGAAGAAAGTTGTTAACAGGCACGAGAGAAACCACAAATAATGATAATGGATCTCAAGGTACAATTGGTACAATCCATAGGATGTGAATAGTGATTTGGCATCGAACATCCACAGAATCACCCGATCGAAGGCCAGTGATGTGGATCTTGCATCGAATGCGAAAAACCTGCCATTAAGGCATGCAGGTTCCAAGGTACCAGAATAGAGTCTCTAGATCAAATGCCTGGATAAGGAGCTGAAGTCGACAGGAAGTGACCTGATCAAAGGTGGGCCATAATGTTTCCCACATTATCAATACGAGACAGAGGAACATGATAGTAGTGAAACAGAACCAACAGAGAATCAGAGGGAGGTTGAAAACTGCAGAGGCAAACTTCTCTTGAACATATCAACAACACGACACTGGATTTAGCAGTATTTGACATCAAAGGATTTGAGGTCATGATGACATGGCAAAGAGCAGATGAGAGGTCAAAAGAGATTTCCCAAACCAATGGAGGCAAAAGTGATGAAATGAGATGTCCCTAACTCGACACCAATTCAGACAAGTGCCATGTTCAAGAGCGACATACTGCCAACATAACTAAAACTTGGTTCCATTTTCCCCCACTATTTCTGGCGAGTACCCCAATTATTTTTTAAAACAAGTTTGAAGGGGATAGCATATGCTTGTGTTGTAAGTTTGTCCTTCAGATAAATCCAACCTAGTACATTTTACGAGCCCTAGGAAGGAGGAACTCGAGTAACGTCATGGCGAAAAAATCCGATTTCATCAGGGTTTAACGAGTCTCACAAAGGGATAACTCGACATATTTTCATGTTTAGAGAGTTTGAAAAGAAGGCAGAAAAGAAAACTCCATCATGGCCCTTTTCATAAATAGTCTCTCAGATCTGAAAAGGTAGAAAACAATATCTGAAAGAACCTCTTATTCATGATAGGCTAAGGTATTCCTTTTTCGTAAATAATCTATCCCAGCCCGAAAAAGGGGTTAACGTATACTGTGTAGATATCGCTTCGCAGCCGTTTAACGAGTTCGAAATGACAAGAGTATTAGCAATATTTTCAATTTTAGAGAGTCAGAAAAGAGCTGAAAGATGACTCCAACAGTGACTTTTTCGTGTTTTTACCGAGTCCGAAAAAGTATAAAATTTAACTCGTTACTCCATTACTATGTCTTGAAAACCTGATGCTGCACAAGAAACACGTGTAAAACCCATTTTTCGAAAATAATATAATAAAATATTCGAAAAACATGTCTTAAAACCTAATTAGGGTTGTAAAAAGTTATAAAATGCCAAAAATGATAAAAATAATTACTTTTCACTTTTTTACCTCTTATGGAGCAAATAGTTACCCATTTTACAGTGTGATTTTATGGCGACGATAGCTGAAAATCCAGGAGACCAATCTCAAATTCGTCAGTTCCATGTAAGAGCCGAGATCTCTCCCTGCATTTTGAGTCATTTCCTACTACCTGCAACTTCCAATTTTGAATTATTGGGAAAGAAATATGAAAATTAAGGCATGGCGGTTAGCGCGGGTTTCGAGCACGGAGTCGCGCCAATCGCCCAATTTTTACACTAGGGTACGCCCATTGGCGCGACTGTTTGGGAAACAGTTGTGCCAACAACGCAAACCATTTTTTGTGCAAAATGGAAGTCAAAAACCCCAATCATTCACAAATTCAAGCTTCAAAAATTCCTAATACTATCATATGAATGTGTTTATAGGTAGAAGGCAGAAAAATGGTGATAGAATGGAAAGAACGGGAACATAGCGAAGAAGACGAGCTTGCCATGGAGAATGAGAGATATATGGAAGCTCTCAGGGACTGTGGACTAAATAATTTCTTCTTGACACCGTGTCTCCGTCCTCAACTAGAGCTGCTACAATATTTGATCAGCATATGGGATGAGGACCAAAAAAAGTTCATCCTTCGAGATCAGGAACTTGAGATTGATGTTTCTAATGTCTACTTTATCACAGGATTGTTGCGGAGGGGAGCAGGACTGATCCTAACTGGTACCCGGCCTTGCATGGATATCATTTCCATGGTAATGGATAGAGTATTTCGAGGGTTACGAAAGGGAACAGGAAGTGGGAAAGTTTATATCCAAACTATCCCAGACCTAGCACTAAAAGTAGGGCTACATACCATCACACGAGTTACGGGATTGCAAGCACCGCACGAAGAAACAAAAACACAGTTGCTTCTTGCTGTAGACTGTTTGAAACCGATCATATACAACTGAGCAGAGGCAGTGACAATAAACAGGAAACACCAGCTAACAAAATTCAAGAAGGGAAAATTGAAGCAATTTGCTTATGGGTGTATCTTGATATCGTTCTTCCTGGAACGACTACTAATTTTTCAGCGTCAGGAGGTCATAGTCCCAACACCACTAGTGAGAGAACCATGGATGGCCTGATGGGCAGGGGGCGATCAACATATGTCCTGGAGACCGAAGTTCTTTGATTGGCTCCACCGACAGTTGATCGTCATGGAGGACTGGCCCTACTCTGGTACATATTTTACTGGTGATCTGGACCTCCCACTCCTGGACAGAGAGGATTGGGATGAAGATTTGGGTAACACTTATTTTTAATTTTCATGAGTATTATGAATTATCTTTTTTGACTATGTATTTTCTGACATTAAATCCATGCATTTGCAGAAGTCAGCCCAGAGAGACCTGTGGGCATGTCTCCAATAGCAACGCGAATTCCTCGTGATTTCGACCCTCATGGTGAGGGAAGCGAGGAAGAGGAGCTCATGCACAACCTAGAGGGGATCAGACACGGGGTTTCAGATTATGCATGATTCAACAATGTTTCTCGTGCCTACCAGAGACATACCTTCGGGGTGCCAAGCCGTATTCACCGCTTGCTGAGGCAGCTTGTATGAGATGTGACATGCTATCATGAGCATCATGCCGATTAGACACCTAGGCTTTATATCTGCTTTTTTGGAGAGACATGGTGTCTCAAGATGTAACAGAAACAAACATGTTTATTTGAATGTATGATGCACACTGATGCAAACACACGATATGTATATATACATCTATTTTCCTATATGGATATTTTTCACATGATGATGATTTTACAAATTACGCGAATGTCTATCTAATACAATGTTATCCATTGTATTAGTTAATGCATTCATTCGTATAGGAATATGTTGATATGTGATAAAATCAAAATGTATTTCCAACAAACGAATACATAAATACAATCTCAAAATGTATGGGTTTCTAACTGAATAATGACCAATGAGTTGTATAACAACAAGTTTTGAATCTAGATTTACAAGTAATGCGCAAATGTTGAGATCAATTGCCTCGGTTAATAGTTCAAGGGCAGCACTATATTCAACGACATTGTTTGTAGTTCGTCCTAGAAAAATACCTTGTAGTTATATCAACTCACCAGTAGGATCATAGATAACCAGGCTGCTGAAGACAAGTTCCTGGTATTGTGGGAAGCACCATCCTTGAAACCGACATAAGGGGTAATAGACATTTTCATAAATAAGAAAGAACCGAATAAGCAGGAAAATGCTCGCAAAGCACACAAAATCAAAACATGTACAAAAATGAAAAAAACACCTATGTACATAAATCATGCATGAATGACTCACGCATAATAATTTTTGAGATACAACCCATTTCGGGGTTGTTCTAAAGGATGACCTTCGTAATCAATGAGCTCATAGGCCCCATTTTGCAATACGCATTTGACAATGTAAGGCCCATGCTACATTGGTTGAAATTTACCTGCCCCCAACTTATCATGAGCTTGGTCGTACAGGAGGATGAGATCTCCTTCAATGAAAGAATGAGGGGAAACTGATTGGTCAAAATGAGCTTTGACCCGCTTTTTCTGTGCTTCAATAACCAAAGCAGCAAAGTGGCAAGTTTCATCCAACCTTTCGAGATAAAGGAGACGCTCTTCTTCTGGTGAAGTGTTTGGCAGTAATTCAACAGCCAACTTGAGAAAAGGTATTTCACATTCAATCGAAAGAGTAGCTTCCATACCATTAACCAACTAAAAAGGGGTGAATCTGATTGCATTCTTAATTGAGGTTCGATATGCCAAAAGAGTGGAAAATAACATGAGATGGAAATGGGATTTATGGATCCAAATCATACGTTGAAGCATGGTAATAAGAACTTTGTTCACAGCCTCAACCTGGCCATTGGCCTGAGGATAGTATGGTGTTGAGCTGTCATGACGCAGAACCAACTTAGAAGTCAACTCGACCACCATGTAATGTTGAAATTAGGAACCATGATTGGTAACGATGGCTTGAGGGACACCAAACCTAGCAATGCTATGATTGAATATGAATTGAGCAGCTGTCTTACCATCAACAGTAAGTGTAGGCATTGATTCGGCCTATTTGGTGAAGTAGTCTACGGCTACGATAATATAAGCATGCCCTCGACTGAGTGAGGGTTACATGTTATAAAATCGATGCCGCACTTCGCAAAGGGACCAACGGTAATGATAGGATGAAGAGGTATAGGCGGTGCACGCATCTTTCGTTGATAAACCTAGAAATCATGACATTTACAAACTCCGACAATGCAGTCTTTGAAGATAGAAGGCCAGAAATAACTAGCACAAAGAATATTTTGTGTAGTGGCATAACCAGACATGTGACAGCTACAGGTGCCATTGTGACAATAATTGAGGACTTTCTCAGCTTCCTCGAGGGTAAAACATTGATGGAGAATGGAATCCACTCTGACACGATAGAGGGTATCCCCCACTATATGATAAGGTTGCGACTGATGACGGATGCATCGAAGGGCATCCTTTGTCAACTCAGATATGAAATTAGAAGAAAAATTAACCCAAATATAGATATTCTCGACAATTCCCAGTTTAACAGAAATGTCAGTAGGCATCGTCTGTGTAATTTTACTCAAGTTACCTTCCGTAAAGATTTCATGTGTCAAAACAGGAAATTGAAGCAGAGGAGAATGAACCTGAGATACAAAAAGCTCGAGACAAGTAGACATGGCCCTGAGGCCAAGCATAAATGAGGAACAATGATGACCATCATCCCACGACAGATCTTCAAGAGACATGGTTTCCATGATAGCCTCATCGGAAGGAAACACTTCTTTCAAAGGATCAGGTGAATCTTAATCACCAAGCTAGGGGGATTGAGAATAAATGTCAAGAGACACGCTCAAAGGAGCACAATCAGAGGAAGGAGGTTTTGAAGCAGCAGTGATAGCACAAATAAATATCAATCAGACTCAAAGGCATCGAATCTCCGAAGGAATCAATTTGTTCAGGGGAAGGAATAATCGATGGGTCATCAGACCGAGAGATCATATTAATTTGAAAATTATGCGGTGGAGGAAGAGGAAAAATACCCATGAGGTCAGGATCTTTAAAAATACCTAGCCCTACGCTCTCGTAGGGAGTAGGAATCTGATCTACATATGGAATGTTGTTCTCGGAAGAAGAGGTGAAGAAAGACAATTGATCAACAGTAACAATCTTTCCTTCATGTGTAAATTGCAAAAAATGAAAGAGAGTGGACGAAACACATAACTTGCCGTGAGTCCAACTGCGACCGAGGAGAAGATTATAATTGAGTTTAGTGTCAACGACTTCGACCTCGACATTGACTTTCTTCCCTTTCAAAGTAATCGGTAAACTAGCAAGAACACCTAAAGGTTTTGATTATCTTCCATCAAATGCTTTTAGGGAATTTGGTGATGATTTCAGGGCTGGAGAACCAATAGCTTTCCAACACGAAGATGACATGACACAGGTTGATGCACCTTCATTGACAACTGCTCGATGGATGTCGAGACCATTAATATAAACTTGAATAATGAGCGAAATCTGATGCAGAAGTCATGGAATGAAATTCTCTAGATCGAAAGCAAGAAGGCTGGTATCGGTAGGATCAATCCCACCAATCGTAGATAACAAAGCTCTTCGTTGCGATGGAAAAATCTGAAGTAATTCTAACGCGGACATCGCGGATGGCACCTGAGCCAAATCCTCAACAATATTATAATGCTGAGCAGCACGGGCATTGGGATTATAAGAAGGCTTATGGAGTACAACTTTTGAAGGTGGTTGTGCAATGGATTCAGCATTGGGCCTTTCAATTTCAAGAGGACCAATAACAGGTGGAGGATGAGGACCATCAGTGATATTTTTCCCTGTGGCCTGATGAGATCCAGTATAATATTTCGATCGAGTATCAATAGAAATGGTAGCAGAACCGTTCATCATGAACACCTGAGAGCCAAATGGGGCAGAGGACTGAGGTTGCTCTACCATCTGAGTCTGCTGAGATGGGAAAGGTTATTTAGGAACGGTCAAAGTTCCTTGGGTGCCTTTAAGAAATTGGCTCACTTCGGACCATCGAGGACAGTTTTTGGTGAAGTTCTCTTCATCACAAATCAAACAAGGGTACTTCGGTTTGCATTGAAAACCATCGCCAACACGAGGTTTCTGAGAATCCTATTTTGGGGTATCGGCTTTGGCCTTACCTTTACCCTTCTTCTTACCTTTAGAAGCATTATCCGTAGGATTGGCCTGGATGGTATTAACTTCTGTGGGCTTAATAGAATTCGAAGTAGACTAAGAAGCAACATTATTGGAAGAAGCAGACTTCAGCTTCTTAGTGTTTGAAGAAGACGAAGAATTCTGAGAATTCTGAGACACAGAACCAATAATACCATCGACGGATGGAGTCGCTGGTGGTTTAGAAGTTCCAGGTCAGGGAGCATTAGGCAAGATATCATATAATGTGCCAAAGTGAGAGTACACAAGATCAAGGTACTGGGCATAAGAAATGGCTTGTTCCTTAGTTACACATGCCCCCATAGTGATTTCTCTAGCAATCTGATTGAGAAAGGAGGTGGTGAACCAATGATTTAGAAGCTGATGAGGAATTTCAAACTTGATCATGCGATGACGACATCGCCACTCGAATATGATCTGAGATATGAGTATCTTGGTCCTATTTCAATGAAGTGAGGAGGTGCGTCTCGGTCTCATAACGGATTGGTAACTGAAAATGCGTAAGGAACACCATGGCTAAACAATTGAAATCTTGGAAGATGCCACGAGATAGCTCAATGTACCACTTTGCAGCGGCACCAGTAAGAGTTCAATGGAAAGTATGGATTCTAATAGAATCGTCAACCCGAGAGTTAGAGGAACACCACTAATGGTAAATCATAACATGCACTTGGGGTTCTTTTCCAGAATTTCCCTCAAATTTAGGACAATCAACAGGAATATTGGTCGAAACTAGAGGCCAATACGGGTTATGAAGAATGGGATAATTCGTTAATTTTGACACATTAGGTAATTCCAACGTAGCAAGAAATGGTAATTGAGTGTTGAAAGTCATCATAGGTCTTTGATAAGGACCTGCATTTACATTCCACCCCATCCGAGCAGGATTTTTTCCCCATACATTCTGTCTCAGAGGATTCGGATCATAGGGATTAGAAGCAGGATAATTCAGTTGATACTGGGGTTGAGGACTAGGATATTGAGTCGGAGTAGACCATTGAGGTCCTTGCTGAGCAGCGTATGGATTCTATTGCGGAATGTAAGCATGGCTTTGAGGTTGATGATATACAGGTGGATTTTGAGGGTAAGGAACCTGAGGCGCACTATATACCAGTTGATATGAACCTTGAGGGTAGTAAGCACCTTGCGGTTGAGAAGGTGGACCCGGCTAAGAAAGTTGAGCAGGCTTCTGAGCGGGTAAACCTGGATGACTATAAATAGGTAGAATGGGTTGTTGAAACAATGGAACCAGCTGAGGAGCAGGTTGAATTGGTTTCTGAGCGGGTTGAACCAAATACTGAGGGCCACCGGATTGGCCTTGTGGGAAAGGCTGGCCTGATGGTTGTGATGGACTAGGTTGCTCCTGACAACTAGGTTTACCCAGAGAAGGACCGTTGGGTTGTCCTGGTTGCACAACATTCGGGCCATATTGAGCATGTGGCTGATGTTGTGGTGCAACAGGTTGTCCCTGTGGTGGGTATATTTCCCCCCCAGGAGCATAAGATAGTCCTGGTTGATTCGGAGGTTGACCAAAGAGACTGGAGGGTTGTTCATGTTGGACCAAAGGTTTTCCCTGTAAAGGTTGGCCTTGTGAACTGTATGGTTGTCCCTGTGGACCAGAGGCAGAGCCCTGCTGAGCTAGAGGTTGTCCCATAGGGGGTTGTCGTTGCAAGCCAGAGGGTTGCACAGGAAAAGTAGGTCTAAAATGAGAAACAGTTTGATAAGGATTAGTAGGAGTAAAATAGACTGAATTAAAATGTTCATCATAATGAAGTGGATATGAATAAACAGGGTTATCAACAACATCATAGTGATGAAAAAGAGGATTACCAGGAGCCTGGGGCTACTGAGAAGCTTGATAACTCTACTGCTGAACAACCAACAGATACTCTTCAAAGGTAAGATAGCTAGGAATCACAGGGGTAGTGGAAACATCACTAGAAGCATGCGTGGCCTCCGTCAAGGGAGCATAACGTCGGTGAATATCCAACATCTGCTCGTGAAACACATAGCTAGAAACCATAGGCGTGATAGAAGTAGACAGGATTTCCATGGCATGGGTTTGTGAGCTACCTGGGTTGGGATTAATAGGCCATGTAGGATTCAGAAAAATAGATCTACGGGTGTGAAAAGATCCTGATGACTGATGGGTAACAACAAGTGTGGATGAAGCCACGCAGACCGTCAGTTGGACTGGAACAGATGTAACAGTAACCGATGAACTAGGTATCAAAGATGATAGTCTTAACAAAGGTATGACTGAACTTTGAGGAGGAGTTAATGTACTGGATTGCACAATAGAGGCAATACTAGACATAAATTGACTCAAGGACTGATATCCAAGCGGAAGTGACACCGATGGTGGAGAAGACTGAGTAGAAACATGAGGGACATCTTCCAGAAAAAAGCTAATATTCTCCTGTAGAAATAGACATTCCTTCACTACCAACAGGACTAGATGAATCCATGTATGACTCTGCCGTAAGATCTTCGAAAATACTTTGGGGACTAGGAGGCACAACAAAAAAAAAATGGCGAGCCTGACGTAAGAGGAGGAAAATCTCCTTCTCTCCCAAAACCAGACTAAGCACCAAAAGGAGGCCAAATGAGCTCAACTGGCTCTTCAGGAGGGTGTTGAGTAGCAAGAGGCAAGACAGACAGGAAAGTAGGTTGCGAGAACTCGACAGAACTAGTGGACTGAGTTTCAAAAGAAACTTCCTTGAAAGAACTACCACTAGGAGGTAGTGAGGATGACAAAACCGGTGGTTCGGCCACCGTGACCGTATATCAAAACAGAAAGGAAAAAAGAGAACCAATCCAGGACTCCAAGATCAAAACCAAGGAAAACCAACAGGCCAAGTAATAAAAATTTAATGGGTGTGTGATCGTAGGTGATTAATTTTATGACACTGAAACCATATTTTGTTGTTTCATTTTTAAAGAGTCAAGAAACAGGCCAAAGATGACTCTAGTCGCTTTCAATTTTAAACAAAAGGACAAGTGCTTGATGATCTCTTCTCTTTTTAAAGAGTCATGAAAAGATCAAAATGACTACTCTAGAATACTAAGAAAGAGGGTATACCAGGTTTCCGTGAACTTCCATATACACCTCGGTGATCAAATGAAACAGAAATGACCAAGGACTTGACATAAATGCAGGTAGTCTCCCTGAATTTTGTGTTCGGTGTATCACGGTTACAAGGCGACAGACTCGGCTTCTTATGGATAAAAGGATTGCAACCTGGAGGGGTCTCCCTTTATATACTCAACGGTACGGGGAGCACAAGTCCATACTAGTGCTGTCTAAAGCTAGATGGAAAACGATAGCTACTAGGTTTAAGACGCTGAAACACGTCTCTAGCGTAGACCACTAAAAATTTTTCGTTAGGTTTCAATGCTTCCTTAGGTTAATTAAATAAATTTTAAAGTTTATCTTGGATTATGTTTCAATTTTAAGGTCCTATCAATTTTGGATCTCAAATTCCAAAATGCAAGCTATATGAAAATGAACATCATTTCCAATTCAATGAAGGCTAGTTATGAGAAGGATAGAGATCTTTCAAACAAAGCAAATAATGAGACTATACAAAGAAATCCAATAATGCATCTGACAGAATCTAACGAAAATGAAACTCTTTCCTAGATAGTAAGATACTAGTTATGCAAAAGAGTATTTCACTTTCAATGCAAAGAAAGAATGCAAAATATGTTTTTTTGTATTTTCAATGAAAAGAAGCACATGATGCACTAATTACATGAAAAACGAAAACAAACACTAGCATAAGTGTTACGTAGGAATCGAAATGGAATGACTCAATAAAATGTGAAACAAACACAAGAAAGCACTCAAAATAATGCCGCAATCTTTCAAACCAAGAGAAAGTTTTCAAAATGATCCAAAACAAGCAATGTAATCTATGTTGGAGCAATAAGGTGAAGAATCAATCGAAAAATGAAATTCCTCTGCAACCAAAGAAATCACTCAAAAAGATCAAGAGAACTAAGTGAAATTAATCCACAAATGAGACTGACAACAATCAAACCGACTTGATTTCCGAATAGAAGGCTTAGTGCACTAGGACACCTAGAAACCCTAAGGCTTCAACTGACACTGATAAGAAGATGGATGAACGTCTAATAAAATCAAGTCGACAGTAATTAAAACAACTCAAAGGCATAATTACACATAGAAAATAACCCAAAAGCAAGCACAATTGACCAAATGACTCATCAAGGAGGTCAAAACAAATCCTACAGGTGTCGACGGGACTGTAAGGCTATAATCCGCGCCATACAGGGGTTGGCGCGACTACAAAAAGAGCAACCTACACCAATCGACGCGACTGTTCAGAGAAAAACCACGCCAAGCCAGATAACTATGGGAAAAAGAGGAAAAACCAAAACCTAATGAGCAGAGGTCAATCTTGACACTCTGGAGCTGAACAGAGGATGGAAACTAAGCAAGCAAACCATAAAATATAGATAACTAAATCAATAATTGAAACTGACCCAAAAAAATGAAATGACAAACTCACACTGATCCCCAGTGGAGTCGCCAATTTTTTATGCAAGTAAATCCTCTCTGCGGACAGAGACAATCTAAAGTGTTGCTTCCTAGTTATTGAATGAACAAAGGGATCAGTAGGTTGACCTGCCTGAAGTCAAATGCTATCCTCATTGCTATAGTGGTGGTGGCCTCTCACTTCCGCCTCGACAAGTCACAATCCTTCTACCATTACACTTGGATACCTACACATAGAACAAGAAACAAGAACAACACACGACATAATGGTTTCACTCATAACTATTAGCCAGTCAAAGAGGGCTAAACATATTGCATTAAACAAATGTCGTAACACAAAAGTGGAACCCAACAGTAGTCATGTATATAAATGAATAGAAGGAAGTGTTACAACCAATGCTTTGACGTTGCAGTTTCCTCCAACGGGGTTCAACTAAAGCGTGTCTCAGATGCTCGTCAGGGAATTCAGATAGGATGAAGGCATGGACTCAACCTCTCTTAGAAGTTGTGGACTCAAGATTTGTCAACGTAATTCCTTCTTATTCTATCTTCTCTAGTAATTCAGCTATAATATGTTTAATTCTCTAAGTTTAGCTAGCTTGTCCTAAGAGAGATAGCTTATTTTATAGAGGAAAATGAGGAGGCTAGGATCCCTACAAAGGTGTGAGGGAGGCCTATCCTTTAGGGAGTTCTCATAAGAAGTGGAAACCATAAACCTAAAGGAGGGAGTCCGTGGTTTATCAGTTCAACCACTCTCAATGACTCATCCTCGAGACAGTTGGAGTGGAATCTTCGCCTTTATTTTTTTAAAAACATTCCATAAACAGCTTGGCGCGGGTGGAAAACTGGGACAGAGCACCTGCTAGCGTGGGGCCCAGTGTTAATCTTCCTCTTCGGCGCGAGGGCATAACTGATTACATGTGCCAAGGCAAAAACAAGGTTTTTTGAGTCTCTGCCCAGGGAATTGTCAACAGAAAGAATATTACTGTCATGTAAAGGGACACAATGATGGTCTTTGCAAGGCATGACACTGCTTATTGATCATGGAAATGACCCTCCAATGGGTGAGATGGGGATTGTAGGGACAGTGACAAAATGTTGTGTAACACTTATAAACATTTGAAAGAAGAACATCACCAGTAGCTAATAACATAGGAATCCTGGAACATATTTATGTATTTAAGGAAATGGTCACTTTCAGCTCAATGCAACTTTACATGAATGGTCTGATTTCTTCATACAATTTTCGACACTTTATTTATTACAAATAAAAAATATATATAAAAAAAATTCTCCTAAACTGTTACAATAATTCTAGAATAAAATAATGAATAATAACTAAAAATAAAATAATCTCTCTAAACTATCTGTTGGAAATTTTGAATTGGCTGCAAGTATTGTGAATTGAAATCTGGAATTAGTTTACTGATCGCTGGAAATATGTTCTTTGATCTTTAATCTTCTAACCTTTTGCTACTAGGTGTTTTCATGCCCTCGAAATCTGAAATAAGGTTTTAGCTATCTTCATAAAATCTACTTGTTGTCCTCTCAAATATGATTTCTCTGCCATTTGCCCCTTTGAGTTCCATTTTTGTCTTTTTATACCTTTCATCATCTTTTAAATATTTCATTTTGTCAAAAAAAATTGTGCAAAGAATAATATATAACATTTCCAAATATTTTAATGAAATTCATAATTTAAATTCCAAAGAGTTTATTTGAATGATTTATAAACCACCGTATTTTCAAATCTATGTGTTGTTTCCAAAATCCATGACTTGCTTTCTCTTCCCATGGATTCAAAAAACTATGGGTAGTTTTGTAAATCCATGTCTTGTTTCTCCTTTCTTGTAAAAACTCATTTTTTACTTATCCTCTTTCATAGTGTAAATTTGATTTCATGTGTACTTGTAAATTCCTTTTACATCTGTAAATCTAGTTTTATTTATCCTTTATTTACTATAAATTTGAGAAAACCATGTCCCGTTTCTCCTTTTACCTTCCTTTATTTGCTGTCACCCTATAAATCGATTGACCTCAATCTCATTTTTTCATCTCATTTTACCTTCCTCTATTTACTGTCACCTTGTAAATCGATTCACCTTAATCTAATTTTTTTGTCACGTGTACAACATTCCATGAATTCCTTTAAAATATCATTTCACCTAATCTCTTTCACTTTGCTTCCCATCTGCATAACATTTGTTTCATAATCATATGAAAGTCCATTTATTTCATAATCATATGAAACTCCAGTCCCGCCACATTTTATAAAAGTAAAAACAATATATTTAATGGTTTTCGGAAGGGGGTTAGATGGTAAGAGGTTTTAGAAGGAGGGGGTCCAAAATAAGGGGAACATGGCACCTGTAAAAATTGGTAAAAAGTTAAAATCACTTTCGGACCCTCCCCCTTTGGTTAAAATTCAAAACAACATATTTAATGGTTTTCGGAAGGAGTTAGATGGTAAGAGGTTTTAGAAAGAGGGTGTCCAAAATAAGGGGAACATGGCACCTTTAAAAATTAGTAAAAAGTGAAAATCACTTTCGCACCCTCCCCCCTATGGTTAAATGTCGGGATGAGCTCGGGGGTTTGAAATCTATTTATAACCCTTGATTTTACTTTTCCTTTGGATTTTTGTGACCTATGATAAATTCGTCTACATGTTTTAGAGTTTTAATTTATTTTTTATTTTTGAATTAATTTTAATAATTTAAAATAAACAATTTATCACTTAGGCCTTCTTTGTTTTGATGTTCATAGGAGTAGACCTCAAATTTCTCTATATTATGATATAGAAGTTGGTTTGACACAACAGATATACAGTTGGAAAGATGATTCTGAGCACTTTACCATGAAGACACTTGCAACCTGATCTAAACCAAACTTTATATGCAACAAATCTCCCAAACAGTCAAATTTGTCTTGACCACCAGAGTTCAAAAACTAAATGGTTCCTTGGATATGAAAAATTTTAGGCTATGAAGCCTAGTTATTCATAGGCTAAGCTTTACCAGTATATTCCCGCACTAGATAATTGAAAAAACATATTACCTATATTATAGGACCCTAACATAGGCTTCAATGGGGATGGCATCCTCCTTGTGTGGTGCCAATAACACCGTAGACTAGTAGCTTGATCATTGGGTTGATCCCAAGCCTACAACATGCTCTTTGATGAAACCAATGCAACTAAAAAGCCACTGGTAATATATTCCAATCCTCAAACTGAATCAAATTCACTCTTCAAACTAAAATTTGAACTATGCTCTGAAACTGAAATCTATGCCGCAAACTGAAATTGAATAGAATGATCAAAACGTAGAGCTTATTCATCATACCTACTCACTAAAATATGTTGGAATGATTTCAATATAACACAATAACAAATTCTCAATGAAACCAGTCAAGAAAATGGATACTTAACTAAATTATGCATTCCAATTCTCTAGGCAAAAAAATAAATTCAGAAAATGGAAACTCAACTTTTCCATTGGATCCAATAGTTGTATTGATGAACCTAGAAAATTATCCCTTCACCAATGATAGCAATAAACTAACCAAAGGATCATGTAAAATTTATGCAACATAAGATCTTCTGGATGATTTAAAACAGGAAAAAAAACTTAGTCCAAATTGTTGTTTTGTTTATGTGTTGAAACTGATTCTCTTCAAATAGAATGGGAGAAAACTGTTTTTCCTTCTTATTATCCACTGTAGTCAATTGTTCTGAATTCTCTTGAATATCATCAAATATAACAACAATATCATCTGCAACAGGGGAGTCTAAAAATGAATCTTGATTTAATTCAACATATACTTCATGTTGTTCTTCAAAAGGACTTGAGATAGATTTTTTTCTTTTAGTGATTGAGTTAGAGAATGAATGAAAAGAAGAAAGAGGTGCTTGATTACCCTTTTCATTCACTTGGTCACATAGAAGCTTGTGAGGTAGCTGCAAAATCTCATTAATTTGAGGTGAAGGAACATGACTTGTAATAGTATGTTTTCTTACTTCATTAACATCCAAGGAAGAAATTAATGATTGAGAACTTTTATGATTTTGTTCAAGGGTTGTAAATTGAGATAAGATATAACATGAAAGGTAATTTGAGACATGGTCTTCATCATGCAAATCTTATTGGTCTTTAATCATCGAAGAAAACAATGCTTGTTGAAAAGGTTCTTGTGGATCCAGACAATTAAGCTTTGGTGTTTCTTCTTTCAAATCACAAGATTGCTGTAAAACGAATGAATGCTCAATAATATTCTCAATTACCTTTACTTTCTGATTAGCAAGAAGAATTTATTCTTCAATTTGATCTCCTGCAATTGAGACAACCACAATGTTGATGCGTTCATCCATTGGATCTGAAATAACCTACTGATTTTCACTGTTGTCCTATACTTGATCAAGTTCTGGATGCTGAATTTATTTCTTAACCTCTCGTTGACCAGTTTGTTGAGCTGCTACAAGAAATGTTTTCAGTGGGGAATCTTCATGAACATCTGGAAACAATATATCATCTGTTTCTTCCTGAGGGGTATATAATTCAAACAAGGCTTCTAGTTTTTGTTCATGATGCTGAAAATTATTTTCATCTAAAGCCTCTAGTATTCATTATTCATGAACTGATCATCATTATAGTAATCTTCCAGATATTGAATAAAACTTTCAAAATTATCATAGAAGTTTTGGACCAACAACAAAGACGGATAATATTCTTTGTATTTGTCATAGAACATAGTATTAATATGTTTTAGAGAACATATAATAGTAGTTGGTAAATATTCATACCAAGATCTAGCCTTTTCCTCCATAGTTACCATAAAAAATTTGATAAGACAATCTTCATGAAATTTTATTTTAAGCTTATATATGTGCATATTAAACCTCAATAAATGTACAACAACATCATCTCCTCTTTTATCATTAAATTATGGAAGATAAGTTAACCAATCAATGTTGGGCATGGGATTTGAAAAACCTAGAATTCTTGATTTGTCCATAGGAACATACCCGCATTGTATTCTTGAACTCATTTTCAAAAAAATCAACAATAGAATTGAGCCACCATAAGTGCTCCACAATTCTGGATTCTTTGATAGTGGAGTCACCATGAAAAATTTGAAGCTCTGGATACTTGAAACATGCAGTCACCAAGTGACTGCTGGAAATATGTTGTTGGATATTTCCAGCAGCAAAAGGTTAGCAGATTAAAGCCTGATTGTGTCTAATCATTGTCCACCATCAGTAATAAGAACTGGAACTTGATAATATTTCTTGAGGAACATGAAATATATTCCCTAGTATGGTCACCACTATGTTAGCACTCTGCAATTTCTATGGCTGGGAAAAAACTACAGAGGTAATCACAAAACCACTTTGGATTTTAGGATCTAGCCCTTCTAAAATCAGAGAGGGATCTCTTTGTCAGATTTAACTTTGTTTTCTGGGAATTTTAGGCAAGTTATTGGGCTCAGGTTTTGTTTTTTTCAATTGTTGGTCGAAAATGTATGAAAAGTGCCATTGGGAAATGGAGTCAGAGTATTAGGGTGATCAAGTGCAAAAATTATAGATTAGTTGAAACAGGGAAAGATATACAGGCTATTGAATCTTTCGATCAATTGTAGCATATGGTAGAGGAATGGAGCACAACCCATTAAACATAGAGCAATTAAGAATTATGTGTTTAACTTTAGAAGAATAATATTTATATTATTTAAAAGGAATGAAATAGAGCATCTATCATGGATGATTTCTGCACATATAATCTGCATTCAAATAAGGGGAAAAGAAATTTTTTTATGAATAACTTAGACAAGATCTTATAAGAACTTTAAAGAAGAACATCACCAGTAGCTAATGATACGGGAATCCTGGAACAAATTTTTGTATTTAATGAAATGATCATTTTCATCTCAATGCAACATTACATCATTGGTCTGATTTCTTCATACAATTTTCCACACTTTGTTTATTACAATTAAAACAATATATAGAACAAAACTCTCGTAAACTATTACAATAATTCTGGAATAAAATTCTGAATAATAACTAAAAATAAAATAATATATCTAAACTATCTGCTGGAAATTTTGAACTGGCTGAAAGTATTGTGCATTGAAATTTGGAATTGGTTTAATGACTGCTGGAAATATGTTGTTTGATCTTTAATCTGCTAACCTTTTGTTGCTAGGTGTTTTCATGCCCTCAAAATCTGAAATAAGGTTTAACCTGTCTTCACAAAATCTATTTGTTGTTCTCTCAAATCGTGCATTGAAATTTGGAATTGGTTTAATGACTGCTGGAAATATGTTGTTTGATCTTTAATCTGCTAACCTTTTGTTGCTAGGTGTTTTCATGCCCTCAAAATCTGAAATAAGGTTTAACCTGTCTTCACAAAATCTATTTGTTGTTCTCTCAAATCTGATTGCTCTGCCATCTGCCCCTTTGAGCACTATTTCTGTCATTTTTTTCCTTTGATCATATTTTGAATATTTCATTTTGTCTTCCAAATATTTTAATGAAATCCGTAATTTAAATTCCAAATAATTTATTTGACTGATTTATAAACCATTATATTTTCAAATCTATGTGTTGTTTCCAAAATCCATGGCTTGTTTTCTCATCCCATGGATTCATAAAACCATGTGTAGTTTTGTAAATCCATGTCTTGTTTCTCCTTCCATGTAAAAACTCATATATTACTTATCCTCTTTCACAGTGTAAATTTGATTTCTTTTACCTTCCTCTATCGCCATGATTTCTTATAACATTTATTTCATAATCACATGAAACTCCACCCACATTTATAAAGTTCAAAATAACATAGTTAATGGTTTTTGAAGGGGGTAGATGGTAAGAAGTTTTAGAAGGTCGAGGTCCAAAATAAGGGGAACATGCACATGTAAAAAGTAGTAAAAAGTGAAAACCACTTTCAGACCTCCCCTTTGGTCAAATGTGAGATGAACTGGGGGGTCCGAAATCTATTTATAACGCTTGATTTTACTTTGCCCACATCTAGAGGCGTTTAACATTGGGCGAAAATTAATGCATGAGTGCGGAGTGGGCCATTGGCTTTGACCTTTGGATTTTGCTCACATATGATAAATTGGTTTTCATGTTTTAGAGTTTTGATTTATTTTTTATTTTTAAATGAATTTTAATAATTCAAAATAAGCAATTTCTCACTTAGGCCTTCTTCGTTTTGATGTTCTTAGGAGAATACTTCAACTTTCTCTATATTGTGATTTAGAAGTTGGTTTGTTGCACCAGATATACCATTGGAAAGCTTCTTCTGAGCACTTTACCATGAAGACACCTGCAACCTGATCTGAACTAAAATTTATATGAAAACAATCTCCCAAACAGTCAAACTTTTCTTTACCACCAGACTTCAAAAACTAAATGTTTCCTTGGATAAGCAAACTTTTAGGCTATGACACTTAGTTATTCATAGGCTAAACTTTACAAACAGATTCCCACACTAGATAATTTAACAAACAGATTACCTATATTATAGGATCCTAATAGGTATAAAACATGAAATCATTCATAATAGGACCATAACATGGGTGAAAGCAATAATATCATAACTATCAAGAACAGGACAAAGCTTCTTCATTGATGTTTGCAAAGGAATGTGGAGGAATACCACTTGATATAGCCATAGCTCAAAATGAAACTGTACTCCAGATCCGTCCATCCCAAACCTCATAAATCCTCTTCCAAATGCATACATATAGATGTGATATAAAGGAGATGCTCATCTTTGTGAGGAAACAAGGGTTTCCGCAATCTGGGAGTGCAAGAGGGATAGGGATAAATCAGACACGATCAGGGACTAATTGGCTATAATATCAATATCCTATATTTCTCTCCCTTTAGGCCTTCCCATAAAGTGTATTTATATTACCCAAAAAAATTTGTTTCAACTGGGATACATTGAGGCCATGGGTTCATGTAGGTGGGCTTCCATTGTAACTCATAAACCCCACCCAAAAAATAGGGATTTTATATTACGCAGGTTGGATATATATGGAATCACATATGCACGCACTTTTGAGAGGGAAAAGTCGTTTATGGAATTTAAATAATTTTTTAGGTAAAGGACCAAGTATGAAGGGAAAGGGTTGCCTAATGCTTTTACTGAGAGCATCAAATATACAGAGGTGGAAAATGATTCTATAACAATAGGTACAGAGACAAATTTACACTGATACATTCTGAATTTCTTCAATAATCCCCTAACATAATTTCCTTGAGTGAGAAAAGTTTGGCCAGAATCCCTACAGACTTCAAGGCCCAAACAACAATGTAATTCTCAAAGGTCCTTCATTTCAAAAACATGTGACATCTGCACTTTGATTTCTTTAATCAATTCATCAACATTTCTAGTAACAATTATATCATCAACATATAAATAAATCAACACAATCTTCCCTTTGAATAAAATGTTGTATACATATTTGGGTCATTTTTGCTTCTCTTATAACTACGTTGCAAGAGGAAAGAGTCTATTTTCTCATACCAAGATCTAGGTGCCTGTTTCAATCCATACAACGCCTTCTATAATTTATAGACCAAGTGTTCCTTCCCTTGTTTAATGAGGCCTTCAGGTTGTGTTAAATATACCTTTGTCTCCAATTCCCTATTTATAAAAGCAGATTTCACATCTAGCTGGTGTAAAATCCAATGGTACTTATTAGTTAGAGCTATTAACATTATAATTCTATTTAACTTAGCTGCAGGAGAAAAAGTCTCCTCATAATCAATTCCTTATTTATGTGAGTACCCATTGGTTGCCAACCTAGCTTTATACTTGTCTACACTACCATTTTCTTTGAACTCAGGTTTATATAACCATTTACAACCTATGAAATTTTCTCCTTGTGCCAGTTCAATTAATTCCTAGGTTTTGTTTTTAATTATTGACTCATACTATTATTTCATCACTGACCTTCATTCATCCTACTGATTTGCTTAATTATAATTCATGGGCTCAACAAAATTTAAAATTATATTCATAAGAGAATAGCCTTTATACCTTAGTGGTAAGTGTATCTCCCTACCTGATCTCCTTGGTAGTAGACTTGCCTCAAATCTGTCTTGCTCAGTCATGAATGGACTTGGATTGTTGAATGGATCTACATCACTAGATTCTTGTTTTCGTTGATGTTGATGCACATAGTTTTCTTTGGCTTCATCATTGTTGTCATCAATCAGTAAAGGCATGTGCCACTCCTCATAACTTTTGTCTTTGTTCCCTTCATCAACATGTTCATAAAAAATAACATCTGTACTCACAAATACTTTGTGTGTAGATGGATTAAACAACTTGTATTCTTTGAACTCAGAACAATACCCTACAAATATGCATTTTATGGATTTAGCATTCGATTTCTTCCTATCCTCTTTAGGAATATGTGCAGAAGCTTTCGATCCAAATACACTTAAATGTTTGACTGCAGGCTTAAAGCCATATAAGGCCTAAAATGGAGTTTGGATACGAAGACTCTTAGTTGGAATTCTATTATTTAAATAGACTGCAATATTAATATCTTCTCCCCAAAATCTATTAGATAGGTTCTTACCTTTCAACATCTTGCGTGCACACTCAACCAGAGTTCTTTTCTTTCTCTCTGCAACCCCGTTCTATTTTGGAGTTTGGGGTATTGTAAACTATTGAATTATTCCATGATACCTGCAATATTTGATGAAGTTTCAAAGCTTATATTCTCCTACTTGATCTGAGTGGAGAATTTTGATGACCTTCCCTCTCTGCTTTTCAACTATACTTCTGAATTATTTAAAATATTCAAAAGCGTGAATTTTCTTTCTGAGAAAATATACCTAGGTATATCTCGTGCAATCATCAACAAATAACAAAAAATAATAAGCTCCACCTAAGGACCTTGACTACATCGGTCCACATATATCAATGTGCACAAGTTCGAGTATATCTCTCTTTCTCCTCTTTAAATTTGAGGGTTCAGTTCATCCCCAGGTGGATTTTTACAAGTGCACATCCTTCACAATCAACATGTACATTTCTTAAAATAGGAAGTCCATTAACCATACCTTGTTTCTGTAGTAGAAATAAGTCATGAAGATTGATGTTTTCAAATATTTGATGCTAAAGATTCTCTGTTGTCATAGTTTTCGAAGTTAAAGCTTGATGTCGCATGCTTGTAACATTCAAATTATATAGGCCTCCAACTCGTATTCCAGATGCCACCAACTTCTAATGATCTAGAAAATCCTTTATGACACAATAGGTTTTGAAAAATCCTACCTTCAAGTTTTGATGTGCAATCATGGAGACATAGATCAAATTATTTTTAATTCCCAATACATACATGACATTTTGGATGCACTAGATATTACCATCAGGCAATATCACACAAATATCTCCATACCCTTTAATATGGTATGCTCTGTCATCACCATGGTAGATGTTAGCATCATTGGTGGTCTCTTTAAAACTTTCAAACCAGTGCTTATTACCTGTCATATGAGTGCATCCTTCATAATCCACAAATCAAGTTTCAGCCTCATCAGTCTTTGCAGAGAGAGCATAATCAAACGCAAATAATTTGAGATCATGATTATGATGTTCATTAGAAAAATGCCATGTATGCCTCTTGTATATGTGTCGGGTTTCATCAATCTTCGTTTTATAATAATTTCTAGTAATGTGACCAATTTTACTGCAGTAAAAACACTTAATTTACAAATCATTTCTGATTTAAGACATACCTTAAAAAGGCTCTTTCTGGGGTGTACCACTACCTTTCTTTCCTCCTCCTAGTTTCCCTTTGAGAGACCTTTTCTTCACCATCAATGCAAAATCTGCATTCTGAAGCTTTAGATTCATACACCTCTCTTCTTTCTACATCAACACACCTATCAATTCTTCAAACGTGGGAGTTTTCTTCCTCTCTACCAACCCTGTAATAAATATCTGATAAAGTCATACCATTTAAGGTAATCATGACAAGATAAATGTTGGACACTTTCTCCCCTATGTCACCCAACTTGTCTTTCAGCTCTTTGATCCGAGAGATGAATACAACACATATTCGTTCTCCTCCATTTTGATGGAGAGAAGATTACTCTTGAGGAACAATACTTTATTTGCATTCTTTGTCTCATATAGATCCTTGAGAGTCACCCAAATATAACTAGCAGTTTTTCACTCTCCGATGTGAGGGATGATGTTCTTTTTCATTGACATCTTCAACAACACCTTCACTTTGTTTTCCCTCTTCTCCCAATCTGAAATTGTTGTAGTTGTTCCACCTCCAGAGTCAGCTTCGCTTCGTCTCCATTTGTAATTGCCCACGCACTCTCATTCAGGTATGCTTCTGCAATGTGGTTATTCATTGTGACAAGATCAATCTATAGATCCAGGACAAAATTCTCAATCTCCAACAATTAATAGAGATGTTTTCAATAAGAAAAACATCAACACTACACTGCTGATCTTGGCCACCAAGGCTATACTGGCGATCTCGACCACCAAGGCAGTGATCTACACTGGAATTCTTGATCTCATTAAAAAGAAACACCAAAAAACACGTACCAAACAAGGATCTCTGGAACAATCTCGAGGTTTTTGGAGTGATCTCAGCCTCAAAGCATCAAAGCACCACCAAAAGAAAACACACCCAAAAACTTAGCCTTCAAGTGATCTTGGCTTCAAGTGATCTCAAAAGTGTTGGAATTTAATTTCCAACTGCCCACATAAATCAGCAGGACAGCAGAGTCATTGAGATGGGATTGAAGTGCTGTGGAGTTAAGGCAGATGTGAAGTTAAAGAGCTGCAAATTGAATGCAGGAGCGGTGGAAGTGTTGCTCTTATCAGCAGCAACAACTGCATTAAAATCCCACCAAAAAAATTTATTCGAGAGGCGGCAATATTCCGGAGGGGTAGAAGAGCCCAAGCAGCTAGAGGAGTGGAGACCCCCGGAGCAGCTGACGTCATCCTCAGCTGGGCCCACACTTTGCACTCACAAAGGATTTCGGGGGAGTATGAGAGTTCACGTGAAAGTATTTCACGAAGCCGCCGAAAAACATAAATGAAAAGAGTGAAATGAAATAAATTTTTAACCTTATGATAAAGTATTTTGAATTTAACTTTATATTCCAACACGTAAGTTTTAATTTTTACGCTCGGTAAATGTTTTATTACCGCAATAAGTTTAAACCTTTTACTTTGGTTAATATATATTATAAATATATGATATTTATAATATATATATTATGTAATGTTTTATATAAATAAGCATTGAAAGATGAGAGTGTTGGACATTGTAATATACAGACCGAAGTTGCTGTGTATTATTTTTTTTTATTGCCAAAAGGCTCAAAACAGAGACAGAGAGAATATTGAAGAGCTGCTTGTGTAGCAGCAAATTGAATGTTTTATCCTGTGTATTCAGAACTCAGTTCTAAAGAATTGTAACAACATTTTTTTTTTTAATGAGATAGAGTTGGTATTTCATATCTTTGTTTGTCTGTCTGAAATTTAATTTTATTTTAAAAGCTCTGTGTTGTAAAAGAGGAATTTCTATTTCCTCTGTTCTGTTAAGGAATTACCCAGAAAATTTCATCATGGTATCAGAGCTAGTCTAGGCACTCAGTGAGACAAAACAAAGTTTGTTTTTTCACTGCAGGAGCTGAAAGAGTTGTTTGAAGTAGATTTCTCCAACAGAGAGAAAGCTTCTATTTTTTTTTTTTTTAATTTACACAGTCAAAGAAATTGTTTCATTTGCACAGTCAAGATGGCAGATGCTGGAACTGGTTTGACAAATTCCCAACTTCCACAGTTTAATGGGAAGAATCATAGCTATTGGTCCATAACTATGAGAGCTTTGTTTGCTTCTCAGGGATTATGGGAGCTAGTTGAGACTGGCTACCCTGAACCTGCAGATGCAGTAGCATTGGCTGCTTTGACAGCAATAGAAAAAGACTTGTTGAAAAGTGACAGGAAGAAGGACTCCAAAGCCCTCTTTTTCCTCTTTCAATCAGTACATGAAAGTGTTTTTCCACGGATTGCAACAGCAACAAAATCCAAAGAGGCATGGGATATTCTCAAAACTGCCTATCAAGGCATGGAGAAGGTGAAGACTGTAAAGTTGCAGATGTTGAGGAGAGATTTTGAAACACTCAGCATGAAGGAGTCTGATACAATAGATTCATTCTTCACTCATGTTATTGGGCTAATAACTCAGATAAGATCTCATGGTGAAATTCTTGAAGAAAGAAGGATTGTAGAAAAGATCTTGAGAAGTTTGCCCTCAAGGTTTGAGTCTATTGTGGTAGCAATAGAAGAAACAAAGGATCTCTCACAGTTCACAGTAGATGAACTGAGTGCTTCTCTTATGTCTGATGAACACAGACTGAGTAGAGGAACAAATTCCTCTTTTGAGCAAGCATTCAAGACTCAGATGTCATTTGGCCGAGGTAAAGGTCGAGGCAGAGCAAATAACAGAGGTCGTGGAAGAAGCCAAAATAGAGGCAGAAATAATCCTGTTAGCACAAGCGGAAGGAGCTGCAATCAGAACCAAGATGAAGGTTCAAGCAAACATCAAGCTCATGGACAATGGTATGACAAATCCCAAGTCCAATGTCATTATTGCAAGAAATATGGGCACTATGCCAATGAATGTAGGAAAAAGCAAAATGACATGAATAATAGGCAAAATGCTAATTTTGCAAATGAAGAAGATAAGAATCCAAAGATTGTGCTGTTAACATGTAACATTGCACAAGACAAACAAGAAGATTTTTGGTTCTTAGACTCAGGTTGTAGTAATCACATGACTGGAAACACTGCAATGTTTGCCAATCTTGATGAAAATGTTAAATCTAAGGTAACAAAATGAACTGATAGTAAGATATCTGTCAAGGGTAAAGGAAGAGTCAGTATCCTAGCAAGAAATGGAGAACAGATGATTGTGACAGAGGTATACTATGTGCTTGGTCTGAAATGTAATCTTTTGAGCATTGGACAACTCATTAACAAAGGTTATAATGTGTTCTTCAAAGATGATGTGTGTACAATTAGAGACATACCTCCAAGTAAGAAGATCATTGCAGAGGTGAAGATGACTAGCAATAGAATGTTTCCTCTCAAACTCATGGCAGATTTGAAGGAAGGAAGAACTATTGCAGCTATAACACAAGAAGTCTTTCAAGAGGAAGTGAAAGATGAAAATTGGTTGTGGCACTTGAGATTTGGACATCTAAATTTCAGAGGCTTGAATCTATTGCACAGAAAGGGAATGATAAAGGGATTTCCATTGATTGAGAAGCCAGACAGCCTTTGTGAAGGCTGCATCTTGGGCAAACAACACAGAGAAAGCTTTCCAGCAAGAAAGAGTATAAGGGGAAAAACACCCTTGGAAATTGTTCACTCTGATGTGTGTGGACCGATGCAAACACCATCATTTGCTGGAAATAAATATGTTTTAACTTTCATTGATGATTACACCAGAAAGACATGGGTGTATGTGTTGAAACATAAGAGTGAAGTGTTTGAGAAATTCCGCCACTTCAAAGCTCTTGTTGAAAAGCAGTGTGGGCATTACATCAAAGTGCTCAGAACAGACATAGGTGGAGAGTACATCTCTAAGGACTTTCTGCGTTTTTGTAGAGAGAACGACATACAAAAGCAATTCATGGCGAGGTATACACCTCAGCAAAATGGTGTTGCAGAAAGGAAGAATATGACCATTCTAGACATGGTCAGAAGGATGATGAAGGAAAAACACTTGCCGCATGAGTATTGGGCTAAAGCTGTCACTTGCGCAGTTTACATCTTGAACAGATGCCCAACTAAAGCTGTCATGAACAAAATACCAGAAGAAGCAGGGAGTGGAAAAAAGAAAATTGTCACTCACATGAGAGTATTTGGCTGTGTAGCATATGCACATGTATTGGATCAGCTAAGGAAGAAGCTTGACAGTAAGGGGGAGAAGTGTGTCTTTATTGGCTACTGTGATGAGTCAAAAGCATACAAACTTTATAATCCATCCACCAAGAAATTGATAGTAAGCATAGATGTGCAGTTCTGTGAAGAATAAGCCTGGGATGGAAGTCTAGAAAAGACTGTGAACGTGAAGACAAGTGTGTCTCATGAAGAAGAAGAGGAAGGGAGAGCATCAAATAACCCTTCTTCGGTGGCTCCTCCTCCACCACCGCAAGCACAACAAACCGCACCACAAGCTGAAATTCGAACATCCTTGAGAAGTCAAGGAAGTGCTTCTCTAAGAACACCGCAGGGATCAGAAACGTCCTCAAGTTCGAATGGAACTCCAAGCACACCAAGAAGACCAAGATTCAGAAATATGAATGAGATTTATGAACAAGGAGAGGTAAGTAACAATACCGGTCTGAATTCTTTATTCGCTTTATATTGTCATGTTGATGACCCAATTCATTTTTAAGATGCTGTAAATGAAAATAAATGGATTGAAGCAATGAATGAAGAAATTGGTGCAATTGAGAAGAGTAAGACATGGGAGTTAGTGGATCTCCCTAAAGACAAAGAAGTTATTGGAGTTAAGTGGGTCTATAAGACCAAGAGCAATGCTGAAGGCAAAATTGAAAGGCACAAAGCAAGACTTGTTGTGAAAGGATACAAGCAGCAACAAGGCAGAGACTATGATGAAACCTTTGCACCAGTAGCAAGGATGGAAACAGTGAGAACTGTGTTGTCTATTGCAGCACAACAAAAATGGAAGATTTATCAGATGGATGTTAAATCTGCATTCCTGAATGGAGTGTTAAAAGAAGAGGTTTATGTTGAACAACCTCCAGGCTATGAAGTTGAAGGCCAAGAGGATAAAGTATGCAGACTGAAGAAAGCTCTTTATGGGCTGAAGAAAGCTCAAAGAGCATGGTATAGCAGGATAGATGATTACCTGATTGAAAATGGGTTTGAGAAATGTGATGGTGAACCCACACTCTACATAAAGGAGAATGACGGTAAAATTCTTATTGTTGTTTTATATGTAGATGATTTAATTTTTACTGGCAATGAAGATTCACTCATTGTTGATTTTAAAGCAGTCATGAAAAGTGAATTTGAAATGAATGACTTGGGTTTCTTAAGATATTTTCTTAGAATTGAAGTAGACCAAAGTGAAAATGGTATTTTCATTTCCCAAGAAAAATATGTTGATGAAGTGCTAAAAATATTCAACATGCAAAACAGCAAGGCAGCTGTAACTCCAACAGTAATGGGGTTGAAATTAAGTAAAGAAGACAGCAGCAAGGATTTTGATCCGACATTGTACAAGAGCATAGTTGGCAGCCTTATGTATTTGACTGCAACTAGGCCAGATATTATGCATGCTGTTAGCTTAATCTCCATATTCATGGAAAGACCGAAAGAAACTCATTGGCAAGCAGCCAAGAGGATTCTAAGGTATGTGAATGGAATGAAGGGGTATGATATTTTTTACTCCTCTTCTGAAAATTTCAGGTTGACAGGTTACACTGACAGTGATTGGTCTGGAAGTGTTGATGATAGGAAGAGCACATCAGGATATGTGTTTCATTTGGGATCGGGAGCAGTTTCATGGGCTTCCAAGAAGCAACCAGTAGTTGCTTTATCTACAGCAGAAGCAGAATATGTGGCAGCAACAGCAGCAGCATGCCAAGCAGTATGGCTGAGAAGATTTCTCAGAGATTTGTGTCATGAACAAGAAAAGGGCACAACCATTTATTGTGACAATAGCTCGGCGATAGCATTGTTTAAAAATTATGTTTTTCATAAAAGGACAAAGCACATAGACACCAAGTTTCACTTCATACGTGAATTGGTTAACAATGGTGAGATTGTTTTGTAGCACTGCGGAACAGAGGATCAGTTTACTGATATCCTCACAAAACCATTAACACAAAACAGTTTTAATTATTTCAGGAAATGCCTGGGTATGTAGAAAAACCCAACAGTTGAAATTAAGGGGGAGTGTTGGAATTTAATTTCCAGCTGCCCACATAAATCAGCAGGACATCAGAGTCATTGATATGGGATTGAAGTGCGGTGGAGTTAAGACAGATGTGAAGGTAAACAGCTGTGAATTGAATGCAAGAGTGGTGGAAGTGTTGCTCTTATCAGTAGCAAAAACTGCATTAAAATGCCACCAAACACATTTATTCGAGAGGCGGCAATATTCTGGAGGGGTAGAAGAGCCCAAGCAGCTGGAGGAGTGGAGACCCCCGGAGCAGCTGACGTCATCCTCAGCTGGGCCCACACTTTGCACTCACAAAGGATTTTGGGGGAGTATGAGAGTTCACTTAAAGGTCTTTCATGAAGCCCCCGAAAAACATAAATGAAAAGAATGAAATGAAATAAAGTTTTAACCTTATGATAAAGTATTTTGAATTTAACTTTATATTCCAGCACGTAAGTTTTAATGTTTACGCTCGGTAAATGTTTTGTTACCGCAGTAAGTTTAAAGTTTTTACTTTGGTTAATATATATTATAAATATATGATATTTATAATATCTATATTATGTAATGTTTTATATAAATAAGCATTGAAAGATGAGAGTGCTGGACATTGTAATATACAGACCGAAGTTGCTGTGTATTATTTTTTTTTTATTTCCAAAAGGCTAAGTGTATTATTTTTTTTAATTTCCAAAAGGCTCAAAACAGAGACAAAGAGAATATTGAAGCGTTGTGTGTGTAGCAGCAAATTGAAGGTTTTATCCTATGTATTCAGAACTCAGTTCTGAAGAATTGTAACAACAATTTTTTTTTTAATGAGATAGAGTTGGTATTTCATATCTTTGTCTGTCTATCTGCAATTTAATTTTATTTTAAAAGCTCTCTGTCGTAAAAGAGGAATTTCTATTTCCTCTGTTCTGTTAAGGAATTACCCAGAAAATTCCATCAAAAAGTTTGAAAATATCTCGGCCTCAGAGCATCAGAAAAAAAAAAACATCGACCACTCCGACGCCATAGGTACCAAGCAATCTTCATGTGACGCCAAGGGATCTCGGCCTCAAAGCAATGCCAACCTAACAAAACGATGACAGGAAGGCCAAAAAAACTGCACGAATGATCTCAACAATGATCTCGAGCTACAATGCACCTCGGCTTCACATGGAGCAATATCATCTTCCAAAAGAAACAAACCCCCACCTCAAAAGAAAATACAAAGCCACCACAACTTTCTTCTCACCTCGTGCCACGAAAAAACCTCAAGAAAATCCACCAGCACGGAATTTGGATATTGGGTTCGTGTTTACGACCTGTGCTGATCGTGATTGTTCTAAGGAAAGGGGCATTAGCGCAAGAATGATGGTTAAATGCCATGTTGTTTTTCGTGTTGGCCAGTGCGTAGATTAGGGCTCAATGCTGCAGTGGTCCAACTTTACACATAAAAAAGCGAATTTGTAGATTCACCTTTGCCACAAAGGCTCTCACACAACGCCTCTCTCCAACCACCAAAGCACTTAAATTATCAAGGGACCAAGGCTCACAAATTGACCAGCCACCAAGGCTCTTGAATGAACCAACCAACCACCAAGGCTCTACGCTACCACTAAGACTTTCAATTCAGCCTGTTGAAATATTAAAGTCACCTGCCGTGCCTTTGGGTAGGAAGAAAACGAGTACACAGAGGCAGCAGCAGAATTCTGAGTGCACAACACTCTGTATTGAAGAAGCATGGAGAAATCCGTAAAGATGAATTTATTTTTGATGGACCGCAACCACAGATTGCAGATGAGAAGTTAATATGGATATGGGCGAAGCCGATTTTTGCAGAGGAATGAAGATCCTCGTAGATCTGTTCTACGGAGGAGCAGAGTAATTAAAAACAGTCATTTCGGGCGTTTAAAGCCTTCAACAACCAAAGTGAATAAAACAATCAAAGTTTTTTTTAAGTGTCTTGTTGATGAGGAGTTCTGCGATGCGATCGCAATCGCAAATCGCAACATATAAATAATGCAAGGACCGAATGTCTTGTGGATGTGGCAGAGTTCCGCAATGGAACGACTGTATATAAAACAGACAACCAAACCTTATTATAAATCGCCCCCACCAATAGCCGAGGCCCGTGGGTACACTTGACCACGTGGCGAAATCTCAATGGAATCGCAAGTGTTGAATCGCAAGGTTCAATCGGCGGAGTTTTGTTTTGTGCTCCGATCAAAGGCCAGACCCAATTGTATAATATACCATAGTTGAATGTGCCAATCACATCCGGTTCCTTAATCGCAATCGGAAGCTCTTAAGTGTTGGGCCTAATCGCACCTTTGAAATTGGCGGACCCGATGGCGTTATATGATGGAGTTAATAAGTCCATCGCGTCCGGGATCTGAATCGCAATCGGAACTTTCTGTGTGATCGCACACCTTTGTAATATGCCCCGATTGAAGTTTCAGACCCAATCGTTTTATGTGCCATGTTTTATATCGGGCCATCGCGTCCGTTGTGTAATCGCAATTGGAACTTTCCGGTTGATTGCAAGCTTTTGTAGTATGTTGCGATTGGAGTGGCGGACCTGATCCATATTATAGGCTGGAGTTTATATGCGCCATCGCATCCGGGTCCTCAATCGCAATCGCAAGTTTTTGTGACACCTCCGATCCGCCGACTGCGATGTGGTCCCCACTCGCACGTCGTGCATTTGAATTTTTTTTTAAAAGGTTTTATGTATTCTTTTTTTATGGAGCATATAAAAAGCCAAAAGGCCAGCAAGCCTGTGTAATGTTGTATTGTTCTGTTTTGGTGTTTCGCACAGCAGCGCGAAAAAGAAATACACAACAGTGTGTTGACTGTATGAAGACAGAGAATTGTTTTTTGAGAGACAGAGATTTGCTTGTGTAGCACTGCATCTGTAGCAGTCATTAGTTTTTGTTATCCCTCTGTGCTAAGAGGAAGAATTTGTAACAGTCTTTTGTTTGGAATTCTCAAAATTCCAACACAGCCACCAAGGCTACTAAGACTTTCAATTCAGCCACCAAGGCTCCACACTGCCACTAAGGCTTTCCAGCCACCAAGGAAGTCAACTCTACCACCAAGGCACCCAATTTAGACACCAAGGCTTAACAACTGTAATACCATGATAAAAATAGAAGACAAAACTGGAACACTAAAACTATAAGCTGAGAGGTGAGCAAGCTGCACCTAGAAACTCATTAGGCAGTACCCCACACCTTCATTAATCATCGAATCAAAATATATAGATTTACATCAAAATAAAAAAATCAAAACAATCTAAAATTACAAAAACTAATCCTAATTTAGAACTGACAAGTGTGACACAAACATTCTCCAATAAGTGCCCTATTAAGTTTGATATTAGCCCAAAGTGGAGTAGAATATGTAAATGCGGTATTCCGTTTGATATTAGCCTTTATGGTCATACGCAATCCTGATACGCGTCATAATGAAAAATGTTTACGTTGCTCTGTCGTTACGTGTCACGAAGGGATACAAGCCCTCTGCCACGTGATCTGTTTATACTTTTTCCTTATTCCCGGAATCTGCAACCACATTAGAACCCGGAGCTTTGGATCCGAATCTGATCAATCGTGGAGTCATTGCGACCGGAACGTTGAAAGAAATCAAAGGAAACAGAGGATTAGATTGATATTGAGTGCCACTTTGTATTCAGTGCGGAACCACTGATAATCAATGCAGATGCAAAATAGTGGGTCCAACATTAGGGTTTCTTGCATTATTGGTGACTTCTGTGATGGAATGGCCAGTGGGTGCTATTATCTATTGCTTTCGCCATCATAAGGGAAGGAGGATAAGTAGGATAACGAGCCATCCAGCCACAGTTGTGTATCCATCTGTTTCCAACGCCATTCCTTTCTGATCAGTATCATCATCATGCTCATCACATTTGAAGTTTCCACTGTTTCAATCAAGCTCCAAATGAAAAACTGTTAAGAGGAGCAGATCGCATGCTGCTGGAGCTTGGAATTTGTGGGATCATGCAAATTGGCAGTAGAGAAATGTAGAGGAGTGGTATTTGTTACAACATGCCAATCTGAGTTTTATTCAAATTTTATGTCTGCATTAGTGCAATGTTTGGGGTAGCCGTGATTTAGGGTTGTAATAGCAAATCATTGGTCAGGGTTCCACGGGCTATTATTTATGTGTGTGAACGATATTTGCGTGCCCATATTTTTTCTTTTGATTCGAGTTGCAGCCCATCGTGTTGTTACTCTGCTACAGCGCCAGAAAGCTTGGATTTCACTGTGACTAGTCCCGTGTTTGCATGAATCGATGGTTAAGCCACTTCTTTCTAAATGGTACCAATAATGAAACTCATGCGATCTTATGGTGAACTAAATTTGTAGTATTCTGCTTGCAGTTTCATGTTTCTTTCTTTCTGTTTGTAAATTTCTCTGTCAATTCTTTTAGAATTAATTTTGTTTTATTAATAAATAATATTATATTAGTATTATAATAACATTTACAGGACCATGTAACCTATTAAGAATTTCTTTCAATCAACCAACGTGCATTTGTATATTGCATCCAGAAATATGCAACCTGCAAATTTTCCTTGATATACAATAGTGTTCGCAAATATCCTTAATATATATCCTTTACTTTTACGGCCTTAGTTATGTTGGCCAAACTCAACACTAATTTCAAATATAACAACCATTTTGAAGAGGGATCCGAATTCATTGATATGCTGCCTTAGGTTAGCTTACCTATAAAAGGCAAGGTAAATCACGTAAATCAAACCGATAAAAGGCAAGGTAAATCACGTAAACCAAACCGATAAAAGGCAAGGTAAATCACGTAAATCATACCGATAACAGAATATAGAAGCAAACACACAAAGAATACAAAGAAAACCGATAACAGAATATAGAAGCAAACACAAAGAGACCCCACGTCTACAGAATATCAAAGAAAGAAATACCACAAGCATAAGCATAAAGAATATAACAAAGACTATCAATGCAATACCACAAGCATAAAGAATATCTTACAAGGTAATCAAACAGATAAGAAAATATAGAAGCAAACATACACAAAGAATGCCCAGAAATACCACAGGTATACAAAATATTAAAGAAAGAAATACCACATGCATAAAGAATACTAAAAAATAATATTTTGGGAAAATCTTAATTCAACTGTTTTTTAGATTATTGGAATTTCATTAGTCTTTGGCCGAAACTTTTACCAACTTTAGCTAGAGCTTGCTCAGCCTTTGGAAAACCTTTGGGGAGCCCAAAATTGCTCAAATCTTGAAACTTTACAATGGAGACTAATAGGTTTATTTATAGTCTTCTTTCCAACCAAATACCATTGGCATGGAAAATATCACTAGGGTAATACCATAGGCTACAAAACCATATGCCCAAAACTACCAAACCTTCTTAAACCTTTGCACCTTACAATGGAGATTAATAAACCTATTTATAAGTTTCTTTCCAACCAAATACCACTGACATGGAAAATACCATTACTTTAATAATGCAAGCTATGAAAAGATGTTCCCAAAACCACTATCCCAAAATCACTAATTGTAACCTATCACTCCAGAATAAAAAAAATAACCCTAATATAATAATCAAATAAAGCAAATACATTAAAAAAAAGAAAAAAGAAAAAAGAAAAACAAGACTTATATAATCACATTTTTCATAATTCATTGGGCAACAACCATTTTTTTTTCTAAGTTGGTTTAATCTATTGATATAGAACATAATGTACAATGTGAGAGATACCTCGGGACTGTAAAGCTAACCAACACCGGAGGGAGTCTTAATAAAAAAACAAAAACTAGACCGCCCCTATAGGGGAACCGACCCCAAAGATGCCGCCCATAATTGGGAAACCAACATTGACAGAGTTACACAAAAACCAAAGTTTACAAAAATAGCCATTATCGTCACAACGTTTCGAGTCCATGTGTCTAACCATGTAGTAAATCATTGCAAAAACCAAAATGAGGTAAGAAGACCTGTCAACAAGCTAATTGTTGGTGTAGCTGTTTCAATTGGGCAGCTGTGGTCATCCTCCAAATCTTCATCTTTTTCCTTGGAATGCTGGGTAGTGTTCTCAGAAGAGGAAGTGGAGCTTTTATCCTACGTTTTCTTGTCCAAGTGCGAAGAACTCCGGTTTCCATTGCCATCGCTATTGGAGATCTTCGAACCAGTTTTGACAAGGAGGGCCGAAGATTTTTTGGAGACCTGAGGAGGCCTTACAGAAATCGTGGACTTCCTCCTGCGCCTAATAGAGGCAGAGGAATTGCTTTCACGCTGCTCCTCCTGGAACACTACCGAGATGGTGGCTGTAATTCTAGGCTTGTCCATGGTGTTGCTAAAGTGAAAATGAGCTACATTGCCAGCTGGAGGCTGAGAGCTGGAGACAACATGGCTAGAAAGGGGTGGATGAGAGCCAACTCCTCTCCCACCACCTCGACTGCACCTCATGCGATGCCTCTGCGGCATGCTGGCTGAATGGGAAGACAAAGAGATCTCGTGAGAGGACAAAGAGGCTGGGTGGGAAGACGATGAAGGTGAACCAGCAGGCAAATGCGAGAGACTAGAAGGCGAGCTCTGAGAATAAGCACAACGACCTGGTTTGGAGGGGGAAGAGTGAAGAGGAGAGGTGTGAGGCGAACGAAATACAGGGATGGCACCAGAGGGAAAATGAAGGCCAAAATGAGCACAAGGATGAGATTCTGGCTAGGAAAAGGGAGGGCTAGCACCAGTCGACTGGTTGGCGAGCCGGATGCAGAGATGCAGTGGAGAGAATGAGCTTGAGAAGGCATACAAAGAAGTACTAGGAATGGGCAAACACATCTCAATTGAATTATGCATCGGACAAATTGCAGCAAAGTGATGGCGGAACGAGCGAGCTTTGAATGCCCAACGTCGATACCCAAGGGCCTTTAAGGCCTTGGTACCATGCTTAGAGGTGGGCAGGTGGCTTGGCCAGATGTCTCGCCAGGGGCTAGCCACCGTATTGCTGTCATTGAACACCTGCATTTGGGAGATTGGGAAACAACCATTACAAATTATCACAATGAATAATTGATATTAGCCATTAGTCTATAACTCATTGAGAAACAACCATTGCAAATTATCATAATGAAGAAATGATATTAGCCATTAGTCCAATATTGAGGACAACATGTCACTCAAAAACACAACATATAATCAGATTTCTCATAGCTCATTATATGTAAGAGCTGGATTTGGCATTAACTAGTTGTTAGCTAGTAAAATGACATTTTAGTTATTATTTTAAAAGAAAAGACTAAAAAAATTATTATTTTTTGAAAAGTTTATTTTTTTTTATTTTTTTTTGAAAAATAAAATTGGTTATGGAAAATTAGTTCCATAAAAAAAAAAATAAAAAAAAAAGAAGAAGTAGAAAGGCTGATGGTAAAAGTATTCCAAGAACTTAAAGTTGGTTGGAAAGTTTGAACAGTTACCTGCTCCTCTGAGGATAAAAGACTTATCTCAATGAGGAATAGGGGTTCTGTTCATGGACTAAGGAAGAGAGTGGAGAATTTCCTGAGTTGGTAGAGACCAGTGGAAATCACTCAGCGTTCTTGAGAAATTTTTGGTATTAACTAGGCTATGAGTTCTGAGGTCACAATAGAAACGACTGTCAACCTGTACCTTTCAGGAGTGGAGCATGGGGGCAAGAGGAGGATGTAATCGCCTCTCTTGAAGGTTGGGAGGACCTCAATAGTGAATTTCATAATAACCAGATAAGTATCTATACGTTTCAGTACTTTCAAACATGAAAAATATTAAAGAACTATTACACAGTTAAGGAAAACTAGTGCCAGTTAAACAATTTTGTGTGTTACTAATGTATGAGAAGACTTAGTTCTTAATGTTTTTATGAATTTAGTAATTATTTATGACTTCTGTAAAATTATTTATAAACTCTTTAGAATTTCTATAGGGTACAATGGAAATGACATCAGGAGAAAATTAGTATAAAAAGATAGTTGTGCATGGTTAATGTATAATAGTATATGTGAAATCTTCATTTAGAAAAGACAGTGAAAGTGACAATGGACGGAGAAGAATCTGTTAGATACATGTGATGTTATCATAACCTATGAAAGAAATAATCAAGTCATGGAATAAAATAGCATAACAGTAGAACTCGAGGCAAGATAACCAAACTAATAAAAACTGTAACACTAAACATAGAAGGGTACATTGTTGATTCTGGGTGCGAGGTGTAGCTTCAACCCAAAATACGTTGTTTACCCAAGAAGACTATACACGGATAGAACTACAAGGTGGTCTGGTTACCTGAGTTATATCAGTAAAACTCCACCTGTGATAGTAATTATTTATGAAAGTATAATATTATCAGTACAAGGGTAAATTGAACTCATTTCCAAAAAATTAAATACTACAGTATCAACTAGCTAAATCATAAAGAAAAAAAACCTTATGATGCAATGAAAGAAAAGCAGAAACAATGAGAGATTTCATGACCCAGCCAGTAGCTCTGAATGCTTAACATATTGCAGTAACAACATGAGATTCTTTACTATAAGATAACGGTATAACCTTATAAATCGCAAAAGAGAACCTGTGCTTTAAAACCATGAGTATATCTTTAAAACAACAGTCCAAGAGATAAAATAAGACCCTATAGGGAAGTATGTTCATAAGAAAAACATTTTATGCCGTTACAGTGTTTACAGTCTTTTTAAAATACACGAGAAAAGAATAATTACTTCGAGATCGAAAGGTTAGGACTAGACAAATCTCTCCGCCAGCAGACCATTAGAAACAAAGGAGATACGTAGTCAACAAAACTAATACATAGCTTTGAAAATCATATAAGGATAAAATACCTCGGCCGTTTGAAGCTAAATTAAAAAACTGTGTAGACGACAACACAGTAAAAACCGAGGCAGAAGCCTTGTAAGAAGAAACATCTTCCCGTTAAATAAAATGAGCTCAATACAGTAGTACCTGGTAAGACAAAGGCATAGTTAGTGGGATAAAACCCATGATTCCTGAGAAAGAGCAGAGGATTGAATTGGCTTTGTGAATGAAAATACCTGTATAAAAGAAAAAATGACAAATAGGTCAGTAAGTGATGACACAGTAACGTCGATTCTGATGCTTGAAATGGTAAATGAAACCAAAAGACAAATGTGATGAATCATATTTACCTGTAGGATTAAATCTTCCGGTCGAGCTTAATGATTTTTGAACTGGAGAACAAAAGAACCGTGGATGAGTAAACAACACCCAAATGAAAAAAAATGACTGAAACTTAGGGAAGAAAATGAATGGATAAGAAAATAGTCAAAGGCATCACCTGAGCCCAAAAATCTTGAATGGATTCGTAACTCTCTATGCAAAGGCAGCACTCCATTATTTCTGCAGAGAACACTTCTTTCACACGACAAGAACTAATACGTAGTCACGTTGAACGGGTTGCTTAGCCAGCGGAGGGAGTCGAACCAACAGTATCAAAACCTCGAAGGGTTGCAGATAGATCTACGACATAGAACATAGAGAAATGAGAGTTGGGTAGTTATGGTTCGGGTAATATTCGACAGATTTTCCACTATCGAAATCACCATAGATCTTCATTAGCATCAAATGGTGAGAAGAAGGGACAGATGGCTAGCCACATTAAACTCAAAACTATAACCAATATCACGGCTAGTGGTGTAATTACTCATGTTATTAAAGTCAAGTCATCCACTTGTCAGGTGGTACAAGAACCAAATCTCGAGATCGATTATCTCAGAGCAAAGACCATAAATATTTGTACATAGATTGGATTTTAAATACAGTTTATATTAAAGCATACCAAGTATGTTGAACAAACATTATACCTAGACCTTTATCATTCTAGAACTATACATGTTATAAATGTTAATAACCATAATACAATTCTATCTGAGATGATGTATCACCATGTAATCTAAGGGTTGAAACTTAAGAGTTTAATCATGATGATATAATTTCCAAGGTAAGAAGTAATTTTTTTTTTATTTTTTTATGTGGATAGTGTTAAGTGTTACAAGTGCTATCAGAGCAGTGTTCGCATGCTGGGACGCTATGGGTCATCTAATGATTTAATTTGTGTGTATACTGATGCACAGAAAAGAAGCATAACAGGAGATGTTATGAGAAGGGGGTCAATGCAACAACCACACCAGAACACCGGGGAACCCCAACCATGACCAGAAATGAATCCTGAGATGTGGATTTAGCTGAGTGTGGATCAGCACTAGCAAACTAGTAGACTACTAGAGGAATAATAACACCAAACTAGCATTCTGTTAAATACAGTGCAGAAGCTTCACGAAGAAATGGTGCGGTTTCAAAGTGATAATGAGCGCTTGATGTAAGAGTAAGAAAGGATACTCAAGAGCCTTTCAGATAAGCAAAATCAGGGAATGAAAAAACCCAGTCCTGATAGAGACATGCAGGAAGGTAATGAGCAAAAAGTAAGGGACCACACCACTGAAAGAGTGGAAAGAAGTCCTTCACAGCGAAGCAACAAAAAAAGAAACTATAATGAAGTAGATTCTGGCAATGTGTCAGATCAGAAAGAAGTTAAGAATTAAAAAGTGGAGCTTCAAGGTGAGTTTCGAAAAATAAAACCACCTACATTTTATGGAGAAGCTGAGGAAGTAGCAGAGGCTTGGTTGATAAATATGAGTAAATATTTTTAAGTGTACGAGTACAGCAGTAACCTAAAAGCTAGATTGGCCATATATCAGTCGAGAGAAAAATCCACCTTGTGGTGGGAGGAGGTAAAGAATGTTCGCAGCATTGAAGATCAAGATGTTACATGGGAATCATTTCAGCAATATTTTAAAGATAAGTATCTGATAGAATGTTTTTATGATGAGAAATCTAGAGAATTTCACGACTTGAACTGGGTTAGATGACCATGAATGAGTTTATTACCAAGTTCACATCCCTATTAAGATATGTTCCATACCTCAGAGATGAAAAGGCAAAGGTTCAAATATTCCTAAGCAGTCTGCCAACCTATATGAAGGAACATATCGAGTTCATAAATCCTAGAACCATGGATGAACCCATTCGTAAGGCACGAATGTGTTACCAACAGTCCAAGGCAAAAAGGGAAGTGGGAAAAAGTTGGCAGCCAAGAAAAAGAAAGAAAAACAACTCAAACTTCAAGGGTGCCAGAAGTAATAATTTTAAGAATTTTGCACAAAGTTCTGTAAGCAAACAGTTTGGAAGAAATCATTAAAGAACCCGATGGCCAGCTAAAGAGAGGCCTACAGAGGGTTCTAGCAAACCTGAGCAAGGACAGGTGTCCAAACCACCTCTGCAGTGTTGGGGGTGTGGTGAGGAACACTATCATAAAAATTGCCCACAGTGAGGGAGAAGTGAAACAATTGCAAACTTGCAAGAGGCTTTTACAGTAGGTGACATGGATTGAAACATACCTCAAATCAATGCAGCCATGGAGGATCGACAAGCAAATTATCAGCCAACAATGATAAAGTTGGAAGGTAAGTTATTATCTCAATCTGTTTCTATTTTGGTTGACCCATGTGCAAGTCTAAGTTATGTTAATCCCAAAATAGTGGAAGTATGTAAATTAAAAGGTAAGAAACTCAAAAATCCTTGGCTGGTACAACTAGCCACAGGAGCAAAAAGAAAAGTAACTGCCAAAATTCCAAACTGTACTTTGGAAATTGTAGACCAACAGTTAAACGTGGACTTGAACATATTTCCATTAGGGTCCTATGATGTTTTGCTGGGTATGGATTGGCTAGAAAAACATTAGACCTTGGTGGAATGTAAATAAAAGATTATTTATTAGAGAATGCAAGATGGAACATGCAAAGAGATTCAGGGAATAAGTGTATGAGGAAGGGATGTCAGATTTATGCTATCCAAGTGGGATATTCTAATTCCAAGGAGAAGTCTCCTATGATAGAGAACATACCAGTGGTACAAGATTTCATGGATGTATTTCCAGAAGATATACGCGGATTACCACCAAGAAGAGATATTGATTTTACCATTGAATTAATGCGAGGAGCATCACCTGTGTTAAGGGCTCCTTACCGAATGAGTGTTCCAGAATTAACTGAATTAAAAATGTAGTTACAAGAACTGCTGGACAAAGGATACATTTGTAAAGAAGAAAGACGGAACCATGTGAATGTGCATGGATTATAGACAACTCAATAAATTAATAGTCGAAAATAAATATCCTTTACCACATATTGATGACCTATTTGACCAGGTGAAAGGGGCCACAGTATTATCAAAAATATATTTAAGGTCTAGATACCACCAGATCCAAATCAAGGATGAAGATATTTATAAGACTGCTTTTCGTACTAGGTACGTGCATTATGAGTTTGTGGTGTTACCCTTTTGGGTTAAAAAATGCGCCAACAACATTTATGAGGTTAATGCATGGTATATTTCACCATTTCCTGGATAAATTTGTACTCATATTTATTGATGATATTTTAGTCTATTCTAAGAACCAGGAAGAACACATAGAACATCTAAGGATTGTGCTAGAAATGTTAAGAAAACACTAGCTGTACGCTAAGTTCACAAAATGTCATTTATTCAAAACAGAAATATAGTACTTAGGCCATGTTATTTCAATAGAAGGGATTTATGTTGATCCGGAGAAAACCAAGACAATCATGGAATGGCGAGTTCCCCAAAATGTGGCGGATATCCGATCATTTATGGGATTGACTGGCTACTATCGAAGATTCATTGAAGGATTCTCCAAAATTTCTTTTCCAGTCACCTCTTTGCAGAAAAAAGGAAAAGTATTTAAGTGGAATAATGAGTGCCAGAATAGTTTCAAGAGGTTGAAGAAACTATTGACCACTACACCTGTGTTGAGGGTAGCTGACCCCAAAAAATAATTTGAAGTTTTTACAGATGCTTGTAAACAGGGAGTTGGAGAACTTTTATCTCAGGAAGGAAAGGTAGTAGCCTATGAGTCAAGAAAGTTAAACAATCATGAGCAAAGATATTCAGCCTACGATCTGGAGTTAGCAGCAATAGTACATGCACTTCGTGTATGGAGACACTACCTGCTGGGAAAGAAGTTTGTACTAAATGTTGATCATAGTAGCCTAACCAGTTACTTCAAATAAGATGATTTAAACTCCTGACAGGAAAGATGGAATGCCTTCTTAAGTGAGTTTGATACAGACATTCAACACGTGAAGGGTAAGGAAAACCGGGTGGCAGATGATTTAAGTAGGAAGCCGCATTGTGTTTATGAGATTTACTATAATCAGCTTGAATGCAAATTCTTAGATCAAGTGAAAGAGGAAGCACAGAAGGATCCAGAATACCATTTTTTATGGCAGCAAATGGAAGAGGCTAGAAAGCAAGGAAATACTTCAGAGTATGGAGTTAGTAGAGAAAAAATGCTAACCTTTAGGGGAAAGATATATGCACCAAACCGTGTGGATATAAAGGAGCTAATCATGAATTAATATCATCGAAGTAATTATACAAGACACCCATGATACCAGAAAATTGCTATTAGAAAAACATATTTATGGCCTGCTATGCGTAGAAACATTTATGAATACTTAAACAAATGTTTGGAGTGTCAACAGGTCAAGGTGGAGCATCGACATCCCGCAGGATTGTTGCACCCCATACCAGTACCTGAATGGAAGTGGGAGGTCATATCGCTAGACTTCATTACGGGATTACCACGATCAAAGAGGCACAATGACTCCATTATGGTGGTGATTGATAGGTTGAGTAAGTCTACACATTTTATACATGTACAGTCTACTTACAAGACTGTACAGATAGAATATATTTTTATGAGAGAAATATTCAGACTGCACGGCATTCCAAAAACTGTTATTTCGGACAGAGATGTGAATTTTACTTCAACATTTTGGAAAACTTTGTTTACAGGTCTGGGGACCCAAATAAATTTTCAACACTACCTATCATCCCCAGACGGATAGTCAAACCGAACGGGTGAATCAGTAGCCAACTAAATGGGAATAGTATTTACACCTAGTTGAATTTTCTTACAAAAATGGTTATCAGGAATCCCTTAAGATGAGTCCTTTCAAAGCTCTATATGGGAGGAAGTCACACTCCCATAAATTGGAGCAGCCCTGAAACGAAACTAATGCTTGGACCAGAAATGCTGGTTGAAATGGAATCAGAGGTAAATAATATCAGTAAAAACCTAAAAGCTACAGAAGATCGACAAAATATATACGCAAATAAGAAGAGGACTTATCGAGAATTCATGGTGGGTGATCATGTGTATTGGAGGATCAAACCCAAGAAGAGAACCTTGAGGTGGGCCTCTTGCACCAAGTTAGCCCCCATGTTCTGTGGACCCTTCCAAATTTTGAAGAGGGTAGGACCTGTGGAGTATCGGTTGGCTTTACCCAGCCACATTCGGGTACACAATGTTTTTATGTGTCCCTACTAAAGCGATATGTACATGATCCGAAGCATGTAATTCATTGGCAGAACATTCAGGTAGGGTAGAATTAAGAATCCTAAACTTGAAGTATGAAATTTCATGTGAAATTGACAGAAAAACATTTTTGTGTGCAGGTAGAGCCGGACAACGAGTTTTTGGTTCAACCTCAACATATACTTGATAGGAGAGAAATCATGCTCCGGAAGCGAGTCATCAGCCAGGTTAAAGTGCAGTGGAAGCACTTCAGCCCAGATAAGGCTACTTGGGAAGATGAGGGATTTGTACGCGAGGGTTACCCAGAGCTATTTCTTGAGTTGGAGTGAAACACCGAGGACGGTGTTACTTCTAGGGGGGGAAGTTGTAATAGCTGGATTTGGAATTAACAAGTTGTTAACTAGTAAAATGACATTTTAGTTATTATTTTAAAATAAAAGACTAAAACAATTATTATTTTTTGAAAATTTTATTTGTTTTATTTTCTTTTGAAAAATAAAATTGGTTATGGAAAAGTAGTTCCATAAAAAAAGAAAGTAAAAAGGCTGATGGTAAAAGTACTCCAAGAACTGAAAGGTGGTTGGACATTTTGAATAGTTACCTGCTCATCCCAGTGAGGAATAAGGGTTCTGTTCATGGACTAAGGAAGAGAGTGGAGAATTTCTTGAGTTGGTAGAGGCCAATGGAAATCACTCAGCGTTCTTGAGAAATTTTTGGTACTCACTCGGCTAGGAGTCTAAGGTCACAGCAGAAACGACTATCAACCTGTACCTTTCAGGAGTCGAGCACGGGGGCAAGAGGAGGACGTAATCGCCTCTCTTGAAGGTTGGGAGGACCTTAACAATGAATTGCATAATTAGATAAGTATCTGTGCATTTCAGTACTTTCAAACAGGAAAAATATTAAAGAGCTGTTACACAGTTAAGGAAAAATAGTGCCAGACAAACAATTCTGTGTGTTACTAATGTATGAGAAGACTTAGTTCTTAACGTTTTTGTGAATTTAGTAATCATTTATGACTTCTGTAAAATTATTTATAAACTCTTTAGAATTTCTATTGGGTAAAATGGAAATGAAGGCATGAGAAAACTATTATAAAAAAGATAATTGTGCGTGGTTACTGTATAATAGTATATGTGAAATATTCATTTAGAAAATACAATGAAAGTGACAATCCATTGAGAAGAATATGTTGGAGACATGTGATGTTATCATAATATGTGAAAGAAATAATCAAGTCATGGAATAAAATAGCATAACAGTAGAACTCGAGGCAAGACAACCGAACTAATAAAAATTGTAAGACTAAACATAGAAGGGTAAACTGTTGATTCTGGGTACAAGGCATAGCCTCAACCAAGAATACGTTGTTTACCCAAGAATACTATACACGGATAGAACTACAAGGTGGTTCGGTCACCTGAGTTATATTAGAAAAACTCTAGTTGTGATAATACTTATTTATGTAAGTATAATATTATCAGTACAAGGGTAAATTGAACTCATTTCCCAAAATATTAAATACTACAGTATCAACTAGCTAAATCATAAAGAAAAACAACCTTATGATGTAATGAAAGAAAAGAGGAAACAATGAGAGATTTCATGAACCGGCCAGTAGCTCTGAATGCTTAACATATTACAGTAACAACATGAGATTCTTTACTATAAGATAACTGTATAACTTTGTAAATTGCAAAAGAGAACTTGTGCTTTAAAACCATGAGTATATCTTTAAAACAACTATATGAGAGATAAAATAAGACCCCACAGGGAAATCTATTCATAAGAAAAACATTTTATGTCGTTACAGTGTTTACAATCTTTTTAAAATACATGAGCAGAGAAGAATTCCTTCGAGATCGAAAGGTTAGGACCGCAAGAATCTTACCACCAGCAGACCATTACAAACGGAGGAGATACCCATTCAACAAAACTAATACATAGCTTTGAAAATCATATAAGGATAAAATCCCTCGACTGTTTCAAGCTAAAGTAAAACATTGTGTAGACTACATCAGAATAAAAACTGATGTAGAAGCCTTGTAAGAGGAACCATCTTCCCATTAAATCAAATGAGCTCAATATAGTAGTACCTGGTAAGACAAGGGCGCAGTTAGTGGGAGAAAACCCATGATTCCTGAGAAAGGGCAGAGGATTGAATTGGATTTGTGAATGAAAATACCTATATAAAAGAAAAAATGACAAACTGGTGAGTAAGTGATGACACAATAATGTCGATTCTAATGCTTGAAATGGTAAATGAAACCAAAAGACAAATGTGATGAATCATATATACCAGTAGGATTAAATCTTCCGGCCGAGCTTAATGATTGCCGAACTAGAGAACAAAATAACCGTGGACGAGTAAAGAACACCCAAACGAAAAAAAATCGACTGAAACTTAGGGAAGAAAACGAATGGATAAGAAAATAGTTAAAGGCATCACTTGAACCCAAAATCTTGAATGGATTCGTAACTCTCTATGCAAAGGAGACAGTCTAGTATTTCTGCAAAGAACACTTCTCTCACACGACAAGCGCTGGTATGAAGTCACGTTGAACGGGTTGCTTAGCCGGCGGAGGGAGCTGAGCCAACAGTTTCAAACCCTCGAAAGGTTGCAGACAAAGCTGCCACATAGAACAGAGAGAAATGAGAGTTGAGTAGTTAGGCCTCGGGTAATATCCGACAGATTTTCTGTCTTTGAAATCACCGTAGATCTTCATTAGCATCGAATGGTGAGAAGAAGGGACAGATGGTTGTCCACATTAAACTCAAAACTATAACAAATATCACGACTAGTGGGTGTAATTACTCACGATATTAAGATCAAATCACCCACTTGTCAGGTGGTACAAGAACCAACTCTCAAGACCGATTATCTCAGAGAAAAGACCATAAATATTTGTACATAGATTGGATTTTAAATACAGTTTATATTAAAGCGTACGAGCTACGTTGAATAAACATTATACCTAGGCCTTTATCATTGCGGAACTATACATGTTATAAATGCCAATAACAATAATACAATTCTATCCGAAATGATGTATCACCATATAATCTAAGAGTTGAAACTGAAGAGTTTAATCATAATGTTATAATTGCCAAAATAAGAAGTAAAAAATATATATATTTTTAATGTAGATAGTGTTAAATTATGTTACATTAGACAACCACCATTACAAATTATCAAAATATACTAGCCATGGTCCAATATTGAGGACATCATAAGTCACTACTAAAATCAAGCAAATACAAGAAGAAGAAGAAGAAGAAGAAGAAAAAGAAGACGACGACATATAATCACATTTTTCATAGCTTATTGGGCAACAACCAATACAAATTATCACATTGAAGTATTAATATTAGCTATTAGTCCACTATTGAGGACATCATAATTCACTACTCTCATGTCTCAAGTTTATATCTCTCCTCGTTAGCTAGTAATTGCCTTGATGAAGGTTACCAATGTCCTCAACACATGTATTTCCTTGTTAGCTGGTAATTTCCTCGGTCCAGGTTATCACTGTGGTCAACACATTTGTCTTAAATTTGTGCGCTTACTACCATGTCATCGAAAAATTTCATCTCTTTGATAGATTTACTCATCATTCTATTGTATTAATAGAAAATTCATATCATCTATCTCTTTAGGACCCATCTTTATTCTATTTTATATTTTTTTCTACTTACTATATTATTAATTTTGCTAGTCTAGATCCATGTAACTCCGGATTTATTATGCAATTAGAAAGATCACAATTTTTTACTTGCAAGCTTTTTCTCAAATTTTATACTCCAAAAATAAGAAGAAATTTTTAATTTTTAATTTATACAGTTATTTAAAAATTTTTATGAATCCACATTATTTAAATATTTTGTATAATTATTTAAATTTTTCATTTTTAGATTTTTAAACTCCTTTATTTTGGTCAATATAAATAAAATTTCAACTTTAATAACTAATTGACACCTTTACACATAGCACTCAAAAGCTGTAGAATACACCTCTCCACATAATAATTCTATTCATTGAGTGCCAAACCTTGAAAGACCAAATTCTAACCTGCCCTACTTGCTCTTGTTGCGCCGAGAGGCGCATCTACAGCCCAGTATGATTGCGCCGAGAGGCGCATCTACAGCCCAGTATGACCCCGATGTCAGGTGGGTCACGTCCTCATACAAAATGTCGGCTTAAGTTTTAAATTAAAAAAAAATAAAAAATAAAAATCGCATTGTGCTAGAACATATATCAATTTCTAATACAATTATGTATTATTTATATAATTTGAATGGATAGTAAATTATATAGGTGAATTTGAATGGATCATAAATTTACCTTTAACAAAAAAAATTACCACATTGAATTTCCAAATTAAGTAAAATTTTAAACATCTTTACTCTTTACTAAAGTCAATACCATATCCTAAATCAAAGGAAAAGAGTTAATTCAACACAAACAATCACAATCCAAAATCTTTAATATTTCTTTTAAATAAATATTTGTAAAATGAATTTATACTTACTCCAGAGCTATGGTAAATAGTAAAAAAAATATAAACTAGATGTATGGTAAATAAATAAAAATTCTTTTTATATTTATTCCATAAACCTTTTTATATTTAAAAGCTTTAAAGAGGTTTTATTTAGATGAAACTATGGGACCGAATACCATAGGACAAATTAATATTGATACGATGGGCCCAATACAATGGGTAAATAAATAAATATAAAAGAGGTATAAACAAGTATGATAAATAAATAAATAAATATAAAATAGATATAAGGAGGTATGGTAAATAAATAAATATAAAAGAGGCATAAAGAGGTAAGGTAAATAAATAAAAATATATCAAATAGGATTATAAATAAAAATCTAATTATATAACAAGCCTATGGGCCAAATACCATAGTAAAGAAAAGGGGTATGGTAAATAAATAAAAATATAAATAAGCTAGAGGTATGGTAAGTAAATAAAACCTCTTTTCATATTTACTCCATATTCTGCTTTATATTTACGAATATTTATGTTCATTAGTTTAAATAACTAAGAAGAAATAGAGAGAGAGAGTGATAAGGGAGAGATGGAGAGAGATTGTGTATGTTTAGGGGTGAGAGAAAGAGACAAAGTAAGATGTATGGAAAGAAAGGGGGAGAGAAGAAGTGAGAAGGAGAGAGGGAGGGATATAGTAATGTAGTTGGAGAGAGAGAGGGGTGGAAAGAGAGAGAGAGAAAGGGATGGGGGAAGAGAGAGGATTAGAGAGAGAGAGAGAGAGAGATATGGGGGAAGAGAGAGGATTGGACGGAAAAGAGAGAGAGAGAGAGAGAGAGGTGGGAGAGAAAGGGAGAGAGAGGAAGGATGAGAGAGAGGACGAGAGTGATAGGGGAAGAGAGAGTATTGGAGAGAGAGAGAGAGAGAGAGAGAGAGATCAGGGAAGAGAGAGGGATTTAGGGGACAGAGAGAGAGAGAGAGAGGAAGGACGAGAGAGAGGACTTGAGAGAGAGGAGAAGAGAGGGATCGATAAGAGAGATGGAGTTGGAGGGGGAGAGATGTAGGAAATAAGAAATATAGAGAGTGAGAAGTGGAGAGAGAGGAGGAGTGAAGATGGAGAGACAGAGAGAGAGCGTGTATGTTTAGGGCTGAGATAAAGAGACAAATAAGGAGAGATGGAGATAAGGGGGGAGAAGGAGATATAATGAGAGAGGGATGGATATAGTAACATAGTTGGTGGGTGAAGAGAGAGAGAGAGGGAGAGAGAGATGGGAGAGAAAGGGAAAGAGAGGAAGGAAGAGAGAGGATGTGAGAGAGTGGAGAGAGGGAAGGAAAGAGAGATGGACTTGGAGGGGGAGGGGGAGAGAGGTAAGAAGAAAGAAATAGAGAGAGAAAGGTGGAGAGAGACAGAGTGAGTGAGTGATAAGGAAGATGGAGAGAGAGGGAGAGAGGGGGAAGATAGAGATATAGATGGAAGGTGAAGAGAGGGAAGAAGAGAGATATGGGGAGAGGAGGGGATTGACAAAGAGATTGATATATATGGATTTTGAGAGTGTGTGTGTTTAGGGGGGTGAGATAGAGAGACAGAAAAGAAGAGATGGAGGGGGATATAGATATGGATGGAGGGTGGAGAGAGGGAAGAATATTTCTCACACTAAATGGATTGATATAAGTGGAGATGGTGATTTATAATCCTATTTGATTACTTGTACTATATGCATCGATTTTAGTGTAGATATTTATTTCTAATGATATTTGATTACTTGCACTAGATGCATTGATGTCAATCAATTGTGATTTCTAATACAATTTGATTGCTTGCATTGAATTTGTTGATTTCAATTTAGATGTCGATTTATAATTATATTTGATTACTTGCACTAGATGAATTGGTTTCAATGTAGATGATTTATAGTCCTAATTGATTGTTTGCACTAAATGCATTGATTTGAGTGCAGATGTCGATTTCTAATCCTATTTGATTTATTTGAGTAAATGCATTGATTTCAGTGTAGATGTTGGTTTAGAATCTAGAGAGAGAGAGAGAGTGATAAGGAAGATGGAGAGAGAGAGGGAGAGAGGAAAAAAGGAGGAAAGAGAGATATTAATGGGGGAGAGGGAGAGAAGGGGAAGATAGAGATATAGATGGAAGGAGAAGAGAGGGAAGAAGAGAGAGACGGGGAGAGGGGGTGATTGAAAAAGAGATTGATATATATGGAGTACGAAAGCGCGTGTGTTTAGGGGGGTGAGATAGAGAGACAAAAAAGAATAGATGGAGGAGGATATAGATATGGATGGAGGGTGGAGAGAGGGAGGAATATTTCTCGCACTAGATGGATTGATATAAGTGGGGATGGTGATTTCTAATCCTATTTGATTATTTGCACTAGATTCATCAATTTTAGTGTAGATATTTATTTCTAATGATATTTTATTACTTGCACTAGATGCATTGATTTCAGTGTAGGTGGTGATTTCTAATACAATTTGATTGCTTGCATTGAATGTGTTGATTTCAATTTAGTTGTAGATTTATAATTATATTTGATTACTTGCACTAGATGACTTAATTTCAATGTAGATGATTTCTAATCCTATATGATTGTTTGCACTAAATGCATTGATTTCAGTGTAGATGGCGATTTCTAATCCTATTTGACTTCTTTGAGTAAATGCATTGATTTCAGTGTAGATGTTGGTTCCTAGAAGGAGAGAGAGTGAGTGATAAGGAAGATGGAGAGAGAGAGCGAGAGAGGACAAAATGAGGAAAGAGAGATATTAGCGGGGGAGAGGGAGAGAAGGGGAAGAGAGGGAAGAAGAGAGAGATGGGAAGAGAGGGTGATCAACAAAGATAATGATATATATGGAGTGCGAGAACGTGTGTGTTTAGGGGGGTGAGATAGAGACAAAAAAAAGAAAAGAAAGATGGATAGGGATATAGATATGAATGGAGGGTGGAGAGAGGGAAGAATATTTCTTGCACTAGATGGATTGATTTAAGTGGAGAAGGTGATTTATAATCCTATTTGATTATTTTCACTAGATGCATCGATTTTAGTGTAGATATTTATTTCTAATTATATATGATTACTTACTTAGTACGTGATTTCGGTGTAGGTGATTCTAATACTATTTGATTGCTTACCTTTGGATGTGTTGATTTTGATTTCAATTTAGACGTCAATTTATAATTATATTTGATTGCTTGCACTAGATGCATTGATGTCAATGTAGATTATTTCTAATCCTATTTGATTTTTTGCACTAAATGCATTGATTTCAGTGTAGATGGCGATTTCTAATCCTATTTGATTGCTTTGAGTAAATGCATTGATTTTAGTGTAGATGTTGGTTTCTAATATTATTCGATTGCTTGCATTAGGTTCATCGATTTCAATGTAGAAGTCATTTTCTAATCTTATTTGATTTCTTACATTAAATGCATTTATTTCAATGTATATGTTGATTTATGGTTTGATGTAATTGGATATATGATGGTACATTAATTTTAAAGTGATTGGATTAACAATATGCATTGATTTTAGTGTAAGCACAAAACGTTATTGACAATGTACATTGATTTTTGTGTTATAGTAATTTAAACTATTAATATTGGATAACAAGAGAGACAAGGTATCATGTTTACTACAAGAGCTCGAGCTAAAGATTTAAATTGTTTATGATTTAAATTTTCTTTTTCATATAATCGATATGAAAAGATAACAAAACTAACAAGGGTGGCAATAAGAATAGTAGAAGAAAATAGTTTGAGATTTATTGTAACATGAGTACATTCTTATTATTCACATTTTCTATCTTTCAACACTATTATTGTCACTTTGCATTTAAAAAAAATATTTCATCATTATAGTTATTAACAATAATTATCATCTCAATGAACAGATGTAACTAAGAAAATTTAAAATTAAAATGACCAAGTTAATCTCAGAAATATTTAGCATATTTAAAATGATTATATTAATATTTGATATATTTACATATTACTGATAAAATTAATCATATCTTTGATGGATTTTCCTTGGTAGCACACGACTGAAACTAGCCTAGATCCATCTCACATCTCAAAAATATACAAAATTTTTAATAATCTGAAAAATGTAACGTTGATGCCTCTCACTGGAACCAGCCTAGATCCATCTAACTCTGGATCTATCAAGTGCTGAGAGGGATCAAATCTCTCGAGGTGCAAACCTTTCCTCAAGTTTTGCACTCAAAAAATAGGTTTGCACCTCCAGAGATTTGATCCCTCTCGGCGCATGATAGATCCAGAGTTAGATGGATCTAGGCTGGTACTAACTTATTGTCTAAGACAACTTTGAACAATAGCGGCCGGGATGGCAGTTCAATCGCTACAAAGGCTAATATTTGTGACAACGTGGCCAATTTCTTCAATCCCCACTTTTTGTTTTTTTATGCATGACCAATCTTCTACGCTTGCCAAGTTGCAAAGGTTTTTTTCACTCGGCCGTGTATTCGCTTTTAACGTCATAGGCAATCCTGACACGCGTCATAATGTCCATAAGTTTTACGTTGCTCTCTTGTTACGTGTCACGAAGGTATACAGGTCCTCTGCCACCTAATCTAATCTGTAATGTTTATAGTAGATACTCTTCCCGTAGTGCAGAAATGGGCAACCACATTACAACCCGAGTTTTCGAACCGAATTTGAATGAGTTGTGAAGTCATTGCGAGCATAGCCTTGAAAGAAATTAAAGAAAACAGAGGATTAGATTGCGATCGAGGATGACAATAGGTGTAGGAGTCTCACTTTGTATTCAGTGCGGAACCACTGATAATCCATGCAGATGCAAAATAGTGGGTCCAAGGTTAGGGTTTATTGCATTCCTGGTGACTGCTGTGGTGGAATGGCCAGTGGGTGCTATTATCTATTGCTTTCGCCATCATAAGGGCAGCAGGATAATGGGCCATCCAGCCAGTTGTATCTCGTTCTGTTTCCAACGCCATTCCTTTCTGATCATTACCATCATCTTGCTCAACAGATTTGAAGTTTCTACGGTTTCATTAAAGCTCCCAAGGAAAAATATGGTAAGAGGAGCAGATCACATGCAGCTGCAGTTTGGAACTTGTTGTGAAATTATGCAAATTGCCAATAGAGAAAATGGGTACAAGAGTTGTATTTGTTACAGCATGCCAATCTTTGCAGTGTGATGTTTCTTTGTTTCTCTTTCTGAATTTATGAGGTTTTGAAAATGAATATTTTTAGTTTTTTTATATTATTATAGTATTTACAGGACCATGGAACTTCTTAAGAATTTCAATCGGTTAACTTTGCATTTAAAAATATATAACCTGCAAACAACATTTGATGGTGTCTCCAGATATCATTAATTGCGCCAAAGGCTTATTTTGCAAGATTGCCTGCACATTCTACAACCTAGTATTAGTATCAATTTCAATTAGTATCAATATCAATAATAAGTATGTCAAGTTTCTAATAAAATAATAATAATAATAATTAAAATTCACTCAAAACAAAAATGAAATTTGTCCAAAATCATAAGATATATTAAAATCTTTAAATATATAAATATAATTTTGATTGAATAAAAAGTATCATTAAATATAATATTAATATTAATATTAAAATATTAATATTATTAGATTTAATAAATTTATCTAATATTAATATATTATAATAATATTTATATTATTAAATTTAATAACTTTAGATTAATAATTTAAAGAAAACTATATATTTGCAAATATTAATTCTTTTCAACATAATAAATTTGGAATTAAAATAAATCTATATACCAAACCCTCCTTTAGAAATAATGTATCAATAATTAATCTAAACTTCCTTTAAACATAATAAATCAAGAATTAATCTAAACTTCCTCTAGACATAATAAATCCAGAATTAATCTAAACTGTTATATGTAGTATTAGATTGCGGTCACATATATAGTACAAACATTAGATGCCGTTCTCATATATCATTAGTATTCTCACAAATATATCCTTTACATTTATGGCCTTAGTTATCATTTCTTTTACAGCCTGAGTTATGCTGGTCAAACTCAATCAACTATTTATATTTAAACTTTCATGATTCATAACAGGCATACCACTAAAGTTTATTTTCTTTTCTAAATTTAAACTTTCATGCATTCATAGTATCATTTTTCCATTCCAAATTTTCATTGGAAAACATGTATATATTTTTCAAAGTGGTTCATTTGAGAAAAATAAGTGTACATTTTTTGTAAGTAGTTAAACTAGTCTAGATCCATCTTAACTACGGATCTATTAAGCTCTGAGAGGGATTAAATATCTCGAGGTGAAAACCTCTTTTTTGAGTGTAAAACATGAGAAAAAGTTTGCACCTCGAGAGATTTGATTACTCTTCGCGCTTGATAGATCCATAGTTAAGATGGATCTAGGCTAATTTCAGTGGTGTGCGACCAAGGAAAATATATCGATAATATGAGCAAGATATGATTAACTTTATCAATAATATGTAAATACATATAATATTACTATAACCATTTTAAATATGCTAAATATGTTTGATAACCATTTTAAATATGCTAAATATATTTGAGAGTTATGGAGTCATTTTAATTTTAAATTTCCATAGTTACATGAGTTTGTTGAGATGATAAATATTGTAAAATAAATTTAATGATGAAAAATTATGAAATAAAATTGGTGAATGCAAAGTGACAATGTAATAATATTGAATGATAGAAAATGTGAATAATAAGAATGTAATCAATTACACATATCCTTCATTGTGATCAATCTCAAACTATTTTCTTCTACTATTCTTATTGTCACGCTTGTTAGTTTTGTCATATTTTCATATCGATTACATGAAAAAGAGAGTAGAAATGATAAACCATAGACCATTTGAATATTTAGCTCGAGTTGTTGTAGTAAAGATCATATCTTGTATCTCTTGCTCTCCAATATTATTAGGTTTAATTACTATAACAAAAAAATCGTTCTACATTGTCAATAATGTTTTGTGCTTACACTGAAATCAATGCACACTATTAATCCAATGACTTTAAAATTAATGTACCGTCATACATCCAATTACATCAAATCAGAAATCAATATATACACTGAAATCAATGCATCTATTGCAAGAAATAAAATAAGATTAGAAAACAACATCTACACATAAATCAATACATCTAATGCAAGTAATAAAATAAGATTAGAAATCAACATCTACACTCAAATCAATGCATCTAGTGCAAGTAAGAAAATAGGATTAGAAACCAACATATACACTAAAATCAATGCATATAGTGCAAGCAATCAAATAGGGTTATAAATCGCCATCTACACTTAAATCAATGCATTTAGTGCAAGTAATCAAATAGGATTAGAAATCATTTATATTGAATTCAATGCATATAGTGTAAGCAATCAAATATAATTAATAATCAATATATACATTGAAATTAATGCATCTAGTGAAAGCAATCAAATAGGATTAGAAATCACCATCAACACTGAAATCAATGCATTTAGTGCAAGCAATCAAATAGAATTAGAAATCAACTACACTTAAATCAATGTGTCTAGTGCAAGTAATCAAATATTATTAGAAATCAAAGTCTACACTAAAATAAATGAATCTAGTGCAAGTAATCAAATAGGATTAGAAATCACCATATACAATGAAATAAATGCATCTACTATAAGAAATATTCTTCCCTCTCTCCCCCCTCCATATATATCTCTATGTCCCTCCATCTCTTCTTCTTTGTCTGTTTATCTCACCCCCACAAACACACACACACACACTCTCTCACTCCATATGTATCAATCTCTTTGTCCCTCCCTCCTTGTCTCCATATATCTCTTCTTTCTCTTCACCTTCCCTCTATATCTCTATCTCCCTTTGTCTCTTTATATCCACCACAAAACATACACTGTCTTTCTCCAACTTATCTATCTATCAATCCCTCCTCGTCTCCCTACCTATCCCTCACCTCTATCTCTCTTCCCTCCTGTTAGCCTCTCTCGCTCTCCCTCCATCTTCCTTATCACTCCTTCTCTCTTTGTTGTGTAACCAGCTCCAAAAAGAGAAGGAAAGAGATATCAATGCCTTAGAAATGAGACACTTCGAGGGGGCAACCTCCAATACATTACATAAATGAACAATTCTTGGATGATACAATTTACAAAAACCTCCTTTCTATATATAGGAGTCCATGGGGCCATAATGTAATCCTAGTGGGCCACAATGTAATCCTAGCCGACCTAACAATAATAATTTAAGGGCACAATAATAACAAAATGGGGGTTACAAGGGTACAATAATAACAATAAGGGGGTTACACTAACAACTATAAGGGACTATACTAGTAATATAGGGACCTAACATGCCCCTCTCCTTCAAAAAAGTGTTGTCCTCAACACTTGAGTAGCTCTGGGTGCTTCTGTATAAAATTCTCATCCTCCCATGTAGAATCTTCAGTGGGTAAGTTCTTCCACTTGATGAGATACTCCGAAATTGATCGATTTCGTAGCTGTCGAGTTCTTGTTTCCATGACCGCTTCAGGTTCCAATATGATTTTTCCTTCCTCATCAAGTTCTGGAAATATTGTTTGAACTGGAAGATTTTCACCTATAACCTTCTTTAAGTATGAAACATGGAAAACTGGATGTACTCGTGAAGAAGCAGGAAGCTCCAATTTGTATGCCATAGAACCAATCTTTTGCAACACCTTGTAAGGACCATAGTACTTTGGTGATAATTTATTATCCTTCTAAGCTTGCTTGAGGGACATTTGTTTGTATGGTTGTAGCCGTAAAAATACCCAATCTCCTACATCAAAACTTCTCTCGCTGCGATGTTGATCTGCCTGTTGTTTCATTCGATTTTGTGCCAAATTCAGGTTATCCTTTAAGAGTTGGAGAACTTCTTGCTGATGTTCGATGTGATCTTCCACTGTTTGAACCTTCGAATTTTCCCTTAAAGATGATGTGATGGATGGTGGATGATATCCATAAAGTGCCATAAATGGGGTCATTTTTGCTGCAGTATGGAAGGAAGTGTTATACCACCATTCAGCAAGAGGTAACCACTTGACCCATTGTGTTTGTTTATCAGATACAAAACAACGAAGAGATCCTTCCAAACATTTATTTACTATCTCAGTTTGACCATCAGATTGAGGATGATAAGATGAGCTATGAGCTAATTGAGTACCCAAACAAGAAAATAACTCCGTCCAAAAATTTCCAGTAAAAATAGGATCTTTGTCGCTCACAATGACCCTTGGGATTCCATGTAGCTTTTGAATTCTGTCTATAAATGTAGTAGCAACTGTACTTGCTTTAAATGGATGAGATAATGCACAAAAGTGTGCATACTTGGTAAGTCTATCAACTACCACCATGATGACACTCTTTCCTTCGGACTTAGGTAAACCTGTGATAAAATCCATTGAAATCTCCTCCCAACGTTGACCTGGAATGGATAAAGGTTGTAGAAGTCCTGAGGTCTTAATTGTTTCCACTTTATTCTGTTGGCAAACCAAACATTCCGCCACAAACTTTCGAATATCAGATTTAAGGCCATCCCAAAAAAATTCTTTCTTCACCCTGTGGTAAGTTTTTAAAAATCCTGAGTGTCCTCCTAAAGGAGAAGTGTGCAATTCCAGAAGAATATTTTGTTTTAGTTGGGAATTTTTACAAAGATATAAGCGATATTTGTACCATAAGGAATCATTTTTCCAACTAAATGTATCAGATGTACTAGGATCTTGCTGCAACTTTTGAATGAGTGTCCATATATCTTTGTCCTTCTTCCATTCATCTCTTGCTTCGGTTATCCAATCTGGTTGGATAATAGAATTCGCACAAAGCAATGCTTCCACCTCTTCATTCTTTCTTGAGAGTGCATCTGCAACAACATTAAGCTTTCCTTTTTTGTAGATTATTTCAAAGTCATAACCCAACATCTTTGTGACCTATTTTTTCTGCTCTTCTGAAGATAGTCTTTGTTCCAAAAAGTGTTTAAGACTATCATGATCAGTTTTTACCTTGAAGTGTCTTCCCATTAGGTAAGTTAGCCATTTCTTTAGTGCATGCAGTATTGCTAACATTTCCTTCTCATAAATAGGTTTCTGTAAATATTTTCCTTTGATTGGACGACTTTCAAAAGCAATGGGTCTTCCTTCTTGCATTAAAACAACACCAATTCCATTTCCTGAGGCATCACATTCCACAATAAAGGTTTTTGTGAAGTCTGGCGTAGCTAAGACCGGTGCTAGGTACATTGCCTCTTTAAGATGTTCAAAGGCCTTAGTTGCTTCAGGAGTCCATGAAAATGCATCTTTCTTCAATAATGTTGTTAGAGGTGCTGCTATTCTCCCATAATTCTTAACAAACTTGAGATAATACCTTGTTAACCCGAGAAATCCTCGCAACTGCTTTATGGTTGTGGGGACTTTCCATTCCTTAATGGCTTTAATTTTTTTTAGGGTCTACTTTAACACCCTCGTGACATACAATATGACCCAGATATTCCACCTCTTATACTCCAAAGAAACATTTGGATGTTTTTGCATATAATTGTTTCTCCTGCAATAGTTTGAGCACCCTGTCAACATGTTCAACATGATCCTTCCAAGACCTCCTGTAGATTAGTATATCATCAAAAAATACTAGCACAAATTTTCTAAGGAAGGGTTTGAAAATGGAATTCATCAACCCTTGAAATGTAGAAGGTGCATTGGTAAGGCTAAAAGGCATGACCAAAAACTCATAATGACCCTCATGAGTTCGAAATGTTGTTTTTGGAATATCTTCAGTCTTCATTCTAATTTGATGATATCCTGAACGAAGATCCAACTTGGTAAAATAAATTGCTCCATGTGATTCATCCAATAATTCATCAATCACAGGAATGGGAAATTTATCTTTAATGGTGAGCTTATTGAGCTCCCTATAATCCGGACACATTCGCCATGATCCATCCTTCTTGTGTACCAATACTGCAGGAGCAGAGAAAGAACTTTGACTAGGTTGAATTATACCCGCCTCTAACATTTTTGCAATCATACGTTCAATTTCGCTCTTTTGGAAGTAAGGATATCTATAAGGCCTGATGTTTGGAGGAACACTTCCTGGAATCAAATGAATAGCATGATCATGATCACTAATAGGTGGGAGTCCTTTGGGAGTTTCAAACACCTTGGAATGATTGTCCAAGACTTGTTGGAGATCTGCAGAAATAGATGATTTTGATGTTGGAACTTCTAGTGAGCATAATTGTGCAATTACGCCTCGTTGTTATTTCTTTAGAATCTTTGTCATGACATTAGAACTTATTATCCTTCCCGGCTTCCCTTCAATACCCCTTAATTCGACTTCCTTTCCTTCTGAAAAAAATTTCAAGAAAAGTTCTTGAAAATTAAAAGCTACCGTCCCCAAAGATTGTGCCCATTGTACTAGTACAACATCAGCACCTCCCATAGGAATGGAAAGCATTGGAATAGTCAATACATATTCCCCCATGGTTAGCTTGATATTATGGCATTTTCCAGAGCAATTTATAGTTCCTCCATTTGCAACCATCACTTGACATTCCGGTGCTGGGTATAGGAAACAATTTAATTCTTTGGCTACCTTACAGTGAATAAAATTATGGGTGCTACCTGAATCAATCAACACTATTACCTTTTTCTTCTTGATTTGTCCTTGTATCTTGAGAGTTTGAGGAGTGGTAATTCCTGCCAGTGCATTACACGATATGGTCGGATTCATTTCTTCCTCTTCTAGGGCTGGTTCCAGGTGTATATCCTATTCTTGTTCATTTTCTTCTTCCTCTTCACAATATATGTAGAATAATTTCTTCTCAGCACACTTATGACCTTTAGTGTATATTCTATCACAACTGTAGCAAATCCCTTTTGCTCTTTTTTCTTCTAATTTTTTTGGTGTCAACCTTGTAGGTTGTGGAAATCTAGGCGTAGCAACACTTCCTTCTTTATAGAATTGAGTGGTAGGCTTCCTTGTCGCCATAATTTTACATTCAACTTTTCTTGCCAACCTGAATGCCTTCTCCAATGAATCAGGTTCCAGAATGCGAACTTCATGTTGTATGTTATCCTTTAAAGTGCCTATGAAGAGATCAATCCTGTGTTCCTCTGGAATATCAGTTACCCTTATATTCAATTTTTGGAAGTCCTCAATGTGCTCCCCCACTAAACCCTTTTGTTTGAGATTTATCAATTGGCTAAAGAAGGCGTTGCTCTTTGTATCCTCATAATGTGCTATCATTTCCTCCGTAAAAATTGACCAAGTGACAATTTTTTTACGGGAGCAAAGCCACCGATACCATACAAATGTATTTTGTTCTAAATGTAAAGTTGCAATGCGTACCTTTTGTGTGTTTTGCACGTTATGGAGATCAAAATATTCCTCCATTTGTAGTATCCATGTTACAGGATCCTTTCCATCAAACTTCCTCATATCCATTTTTGGAATATGGTGGTTCTTCCCGCCAACATTAGAGTTTATCAAATCAAAATTAACATTGATTTTGTTCTCATCATGAGGTTCTTCTACTATCTTTTCACCATTAGGAAACATTTCTTGTATCAACTTTGTCAAACCTTCGATGTCTGTTTTTAGATCATTCTTCATGTTTTCCATCTTAGCTTCCATGCCATCCATCTTAGCTTCCACGCCATCCATCTTAGCTTCCACGCCTTTCTTCAAACCATCCATCTTCTCTTCCATGCCTTTCTTCAAAAATTCCATTTCATTTTTTGTTGCTCTTTGCGAGAGTGAAATTTGTTGCACTTGCTCTTGTAATTTTGATAGATCATGTTGCAATTCTTCATCTTCATGAGTCATAGTAGACCCTTCTGAAGGCTTAATGGGTGTTGAATTATTTTTACGAGGCATCTTTTAGAACCCAATACTAATATATATTCTACAATATTCCCTTGGAATCAATTCAAATTGATTCTTCAAACAAGACTTATGCAATTCGGAAAACAAATACACACCTTTTTCTTTCTTTTGGGGAGATCGATATTGAAATTGGATTATCTCTGTGACTGCATAACTTCAATATTTGAATTTCGGTGCCAACGTATCCCTATAAATTATCTTTTGAATGCCATAGGTCTGACCTGATTTGGATTCTCCAAGACAAAGTTGTGTCCAATCTCCCACAATGACCTAATTATGGACTGGTTCAGTAGAGAAAACTTGTACGACTTGCCACGTGTCACTGTTTCGTCCTTTGTCTCTAAAATTGATATCCAAGAAACCAAAGTCCGTGTACTTGCAACCAATTTTTACGGCACTCCAATCCGATGCTCAGAGAGAGAGTTATTGAACTTTTCCCGCGATCACCTCTTTGAGATGAAATTTAGGAGCCTGAAAAAGAACTACATTCCACAGATCATATCTCCAACAATATTGTGAACCAAGCTCTGAAATGTTTTGAAGGATTTTCTTAGGATTTCAGCTTTGCACCATATGAATTTCAGATTCTGAACCTTCGTAGAAACAAATTTATAGTGCAAATTCCACGATGACCTGTTTAGGAGCCTGAAAAAAATTCCTAACTTCCACAGATCATATCTCCGAAAATATTGCGAACCAAGCTCTGAAGTTTTTAGAACAGCGTCCTCAGGATTTTGGCTTTGCACCCTAAAAATTTCATCTTCTGAAACTTCGTAGAAAAAAAGTTATAGCGAAAATGCCACGATGACCTGTTTGGAGCAGTGAAACCCTAGAATCCAAAGCTTTGATACCAAATGTTGTGTAACCAGCTCTAAAAAGAGAAGGAAAGAGATATCAACGCCTTATAAATGAGCCACTTCGAGGGGGCAACCTCCAATACATTACATAAATGAACAATTCTTGGATGATACAATTTACAAAACCTCCTTTCTATATATAGGAGTCCATGGGGCCATAATGTAATCCTAGTGGGCCACAATGTAATCCTAGCCGACCTAACAATAATAATTTAAGGGCACAATAATAACAAAATGGGGGTTAAAAGGGTACAATAATAACAATAAGGGGGTTACACTAACAATAATAAGGTACTATACTAGTAATATAGGGACCTAACACTCTCTCTCTCCAAATTTCACTC